>OY744602.1:29806283-29962783 GCA_963556255.1 Allolobophora icterica
CCTACACACACACACACACACACACACACACACCGCAATACAAGCAGGTGACCGATGAGTCGACGAAAGTGAAACAGACGTTGAACGATTCGCGAATTTGACTAAACATCAGTTCAAGGTGATTAAGTAAATTAATAAAGCATTAATGCGTAAGTTTGCTTCTACTAAAGCCTGCGATGAAATGGCTTCACAGAAACTGATTAACAAGAAAAACCAGAGACGATAGGCAATAATGACTGAACATATTTGTTGTGTAATATAAAGGAATGAATGTAGGCCCCCATACTTTGCGTATGGTCCAGTGAGTTGGAGGTTTTCCTAATGGCGCATATCATATATCACATAGACAAATATCAAAATATCAAAATAATAGTAATTCACAGCATCAGGACAATCATTTCTTAGATATGAAGAAATCAGTGTTGAATTTCATGAGTTGCACTAAGATTCGAATACCGGGTCTAATCTATGAACGTCCGTGCACAGCGCCAGTGTCATATGCTCAAGGCATCACTACTAAGCAAAATCGGTGTGCAAGCCAAATTCTAGGTTGAAATCGGTCGAAAGCCAAAAGTAGTACTAGAAGACACGGAAAGTCGGAAACAGCATACGGAGGAAGTGAGTCCAGGAAAAGAGTTTTTTAGTTAATAGCTGAAGACCAGAACAGACTTTGCAAAACGAACGTTTGCCGAAGAGAGTTCTAGAGTCTAAGCCAGCAACAGACAAGGCGCGTCTGCTGAGAGCTATCCTTGTCCGTGGACATGGGTGGGTTTTTGGAGAGTTTGTGACCAGACGAGGTAAAAATCAAAAATTTTAGGAGAAGTGTCCCCCCCCAAATTATGGGAAAGAAGACGTTGGGAACGGGGGAAAAGTAGTAAAACGTGGTCAATGACTAAAAAAAGGTCATCAACTTTTTTCGAGGTTAAATCGATAGTTTGCGGAGAAAAATTGGCGAAAAATGAAAGTGGGGAAAACAGTCAAGAAGTGGGGACAAAATGAAAGGAGAGCGTAAGAAAAAGTTGTAAAAAGAGGTGAAGGACTAAAAAAAAGGTCATCAACTTTTTTCGGAGATGAAATGGAAATTTTTGGGAGATAAAGTGGCAGAAAATTTTTTCCAAAAACGGGCGTCGACCAGATCGTGGCCGACTTTGTCCCCCCCCCACCTCTCAGACAAGATCGCCGCCACTGTCCGTGGAACAATCAGATTGAGGAAATCAGAAGACCTCGGTTGAGCATAGAGAGGTTTTTGGCGTCAGAGAGGCTCAAGATAATACGACTGACTGAAATTCAGTTTTGTACACAATTAGCCTATAGTCTCGAAAGCTATTCGTTTTTCTATACAGGCAGCCAATGCAGTGATTTAAGCATTATGAAATATTTGCTTATATTTTGAAGTTTTTGGTAATAGCTTTGGCACAGGTATTTTGGACTCTGTTGTTTCATCAAGTTAGTTTTTGAAATGCCAGTAGGTGAGTAAGAGGCGAGTTGCAGTAGTCGAGACTGTTGAAGACCAGGGCATTAGCAAACAATTAAATCAGAACAGAAAAGGGAAATTGCTTTTAATCCTGCGGATATCACGTATTTAGTAGTGGGCAGACCTGCATATAGAGTTAATAAGTTGCAGTCTTGTTGTCAAGACCTTAAACCTCAAGACCAAGGCCAAGACCAAGACCTTGAACCTCAAGACCAAGACCAAGACCAAGACCTTGAACCTCAAGACCAAGACCAAGACCAAGACCTTGAACCTCAAGACCAAGACCAAGACCAAGACCTTGAACCTCAAGACCGAGACCAAGACCCAAAAAAATCACAGTCGTATCCCGACTTCTATTCCTTACTAAAAATTGTCCAGTCGGACTACTCGTTATTTTAATGAAAACATGAGTTTTTTCTTTTATTCAAGCAAAACAACTTTAAATGGAGACAGCAGAAAATTCCGAATTCGTATTTACAAAAGTCCTTCATGCGAAATGTTATTCCAAATGCCTGTTGAATTTTATAAAAATAATGCACTCAGAATTTTCTGACCAAGACCGTGGCAAGACGTGACTTGTGGGGCCTCATAAAAATTCTGCCATGTGAAAAAAACACGGTCTACAAGTACTGAAATCGCTAGCACACGAAGCAGCTTCTCAAGAACCGGATGTAAATGTACAAATTAATCGTGAGTCTGTTTTGAAATCATTCCATGGTAAATAACCGGAAGTCAAAATAATTGTCCAAAACAACAGTGAAGCATCATTCACACCGTATAAATACTAAAGCAATTACTGTATGAGTAATTGTTGGATACATTTTAAAAATTCTTGCCGTTTGTTAAAATTAATCACTGTTCATATTGACAAAAGTCTTGGTCTTGGTCTTGGAAAACCAAGACCAAGACTTTGAACCTCAAGACCAAGACCAAGACCAAGACCTTGAACCTCAAGACCAAGACCAAGACCAAGACCTTTGGTCTCAAGACCAAGACCAAGACTTTTAAAAACGAACTCGAGTGCACTCGAGACCAAGACCTTGGTCTCGAGGACAACAAGACTGATAAGTTGGTTGACCGAATGACAGGTTTGCACGCCCAAATTGCGGGCTGAATAGCAGCGTTGTATGATAGAAGCGCTAAGGTGGATAGAATTCAAAGAATTCATATCGAATACTAAAGTGAGAATGAAAAACCGACACACATTGATATAGGCCTACTACGACCATATTAATTTTTGTTCTGCCTAATTTTGTCATTTCGCAGTTTCATCGTCTTGGCCTTGGGCGAAATTTTGTCAATAAATTCTAATTTTATGCTGCGATCCGAATCTTGATTTCGGTCTGGTTTTCATGTGTTTGTTACTCTCTTTCTGTGCAATCGATACCTCGCCGCCATTTTACCCACATATTGTTGGGGGGGGGCGGCGACCGGTTCATAGTTGGAAAGTTGAGCCTATAGGCCTTGATGCAATCTGCAATCGGGACAATTTGTTGGACTCGCCGAAGGAAAAGCTAAACGAAGTCTCTGGAGCAAGTATATGCCTAGTAGTGTATATTGCCGACTTGAGCTCACTTCCGCCATATTTGTTGCCGGTTTTAAATCAGTTCAATCAATCAATCAATCAATCAATCAATCAATCAATCAATCAATCAATCAATCAATCAATCAATCAATCAATCAATCAATCAATCAATCAATCAATCAATCAATCAATCAATCGTTTATTGATCCAAAGAAGCCAGTGTTTACCAAACAGTAAAAATACAAAAATTATCATGTAACAAATATACAGTGGTAATTATTCATTTATAATTAATATAACTGGTGCAGTGGGTCAAAAGGAGACCTCCATGGAACCTAAGTCCCGCTATATGAGGACCCCATTTCAGATTCAAGCAATGGCAAAACAGATAAAATGATTTGAAAAGTGACACTATTCCATAGTATCAGAAGGATTCAAACAGAATTCAGGAGCTATGATCATACGGAAAAGTGATAATTAATTTTCATTTTTCAGTAGATCAGTTGTACAGGCCACTGAAAACTTAACTAATTTATGACAGAAGTTCTTAACTAAGAAAAGTTGATTATACAACAGTGGATCGCTGCTAGTCATGGTATCTTACATTAAGCAGGTGAGCATGCAGGTGTTTTTTTAAGATATAGAGGTTGGAGATGTGGCATAGTTCGTGGGGTAGATTATTCCAAATGTTGTGGCCTACAGTAACTATTGAGAATTTACGTATGTTGGTGCGCGAGAACTCTATCAGGTACTTATTGTTTTTATTTCTTGTTAATCCTACTTCGCTTTACTTCCTCGCTTTACTTCCTCAAATAAATATAATATTATTTATGTAATTTATACATGGAATAATAATAATAATAATAATAATCATAGTAATAATAATAATAATAAGACGATTTATATAGCGCCGTAGCTCAGCCGAGGCCGAATAAAATGGCGTTGTACATGAGTTACAAAAGTTAAATGTAAAATGTCTATATTGTATATAATATAGTTTGAAAATGTTCAAAAGCTGGATCAATCCTCCACCCCATGCCCTACAACAGGACCTATAACATGTTGCTTGTCTATAATTATCTTAATTAATTAATTATAGGAATTTATTATAAGCTAGACAATTGCAAGCGACATTAGGTTTAATGACAAACCGGGCATAATATGAGATATAATAAATTTAATGTGAGACCAAACGGCAAGTAGGCTAGCTGGCTAACAATAGGCAATCGGAAATATAATATATTTCCGATTGCCTATTGTTAGCCAGTTATGTGGACAAGTTACCATGGTAACGGTGACGCCTGCAGCCAATGAAATCACTTTAAGCGACATCTTTGAAAGGCGCTCGAGAGTCGACAAGAAACAGTCGTATGTATGTATGTATGTATGTATGTATGTATGTATGTATGTATGTATGTATGTATGTATGTATGTATGTATGTATGTATGTATGTATGTATGTATGTATGTATGTATGTATGTATGTATGTATGTATGTATGTATGTATGTATGTATGTATGTATGTATGCATGTATGTATGTATGTAATTACATTATGTATGTATGTATGTATGTACGTATGTATGTATGTATGTATGTATGTATGTATGTAATTACATTATGTATGTATCTATGGATGTATGTATGTATGTATGTATGTATGTATGTATGTATGTATGTATGTATGTATGTAATTACATTATGTATGTATGTATGTATGTATGTAATTACATTATGTATGTATGTATGTATGTATGAATGTATGTATGTATGTATGTATGTATATATGTACCGGCATGTATGTATGTATGTATGTATGTAATCACATTATGTATGTATGTATGTATGTATGTAATTACATTATGTATGTATGTATGTATGTATACATGTATGTATGTATGTATGTATGTATGTAATTACATTATGTATGTATGTATGTATGTATATATGTATGTATGTATGTATGTATGTATGTATGTAATTACATTATGTATGTATGTATGTATGTATGTATGTATGTAATTACATTATGTATGTATGTATGTATGTATGTATATATATATATGTATGTATGTATGTATGTATGTATGTATGTATGTATGTATACATTATATTCGTTTATTTCAAGTACAACAGGCAGAACGCTGTAGTTTACATAGAACATGTTCAGTGTGACGTCTAATTAGTTGTTTTAGTTTAGTATGTCCTATAATGTCTTTGAAAAAAATCAAGGAATAAAGTTCATCGAGACTTTATCTGGCGGAGAAAAAGGACTTTTTCAGACGCAAGAAGTGTGGATAATTTCTAATAAATCTTCAGATTTGTGTCGAAAGTAGGCCTACTTTAACTCGAACATAGGGTTAAGGACAAAGTTTGAGAACTTTCGAAAGCAACCTGGTAGGACTGACGACGAAATTAAATGAATTCTGTTGGTCGTGTTTGATAGTTGAAAGTGATTTCCGTATCGAGGATAAACTTTGCATTAGTTAACACGAACGAGTTGAACTGTGGAGTTGTCTGCTGTCGTACTATGGCCTATGACGCTAATCGTTCAAGTAGCCGAAACGGACGAATCTAATTGCGTAACTGCATGATCCTGCGTAAGTCTACGATCGATTTGTGCTCCACGTCAGACGAAGGCTGACTTGCTATCAACCTAAGAAAGACACAAGAGCTAGACACTTCAAGGAGAATCCGAATTGCTTTCTGCGATTTCCTTCAATTACGGAAGAATAGGCCTACTCTGTCATAATAGTCTACCAGAAAAGCCAGACAAGATAAAAGAAATAATAAAACCTATAGTTTATCTACACCACTTTTAGGTAGCCTAAATAGGTTTGGCATTGTAACTGTAGATTGATCATTAACTTAATATAATTGTCAAATCTATGCCATTATGTCTTGATGTAGATTATCAAGTGTAATGTAATTTAGCTTCTTTCAAACGAGTTCGACGCGGCTATTAATTTTAGGCGCTGCACTGTTATCCCCGCTTCCTTTCAGTTTTCTTTATTTTCTTTGAGACGTGCGACAATACCTGCCTGTCTATTAGTTCTTCCTCGTCAAAAGTTCGTGTTCTGCTTAAGACGCTGACAGTCGGACAGAGGACCCTATAAATCAGAGACTGCAGCTGGAGAAGCGATGTCTTCCATGGCGTCTACTAGGATCGTTGATTTCGACGCATAAGTTCTCATTCGGTTATTTCTTCTTTTTCAAAGCCGTGCGATAAATTTTTTAAAGCCCTGTATAAATTTATCAACAACGACAGCTAGAATACTTTTCTTGTATGAAATTTCTAAATGAAGATTAATTTATATCTACAAATTAATTCGTTTAAGTGGAGTTACAATAGCTACAAATAAATTCGTTTAGATGGAGTTACAATAATTATCTACAAATAAATTCGTTTAAGACCAATATGATTAGGCCTAACATAAAATAATCTACGACTATGTAAGATAGAAAGATGAAAATTATTATTATTATTTTTTTTGCCGATCCCTTGGGGACTTAAATATTAATTAAAATTAGTAAATCATCTGGAACGGCCTCTATTCCTCAGGATTCGAGAGAGGGAAAGTGCCGCGGAAAGCTACAGCGTATAAGCGTTGGATTATTATTATTATTATTATTATTATTATTATTATTATTATTATTATTATTATGTTTTTTTATCCGAGGTATCAAGGATCCCTCAGGATTTGGAAAAAATTATTGTTATTTAGGAGCAAAAATTCAATGCAGCTCGGTTGCTCGAGGCGTAGGCCTATCCGGAGTCATCTGCAACCAGCCCTACCCCTTTCTCAGCCTCGTCAACTATCAGGAAATTCTTTTAATACTTTTCCATTCTCCTAACATCAGATCGCTACTAAACCATAAGATCTTATAGAACACACGTCTTGGCAGCCTGTTAGGCGCCCGCTCATTTTACAGCTGCCCCTAGGGAGTGGAAGGCTGAGTCGACCTATAGGGAGCTTACGGGTATCGAACCGTGTATTTCAAGATCTTATGTTCTTGAAGATAGCATTCAGCCGACTATATATCTGTACATTTCACATTAATAATATGCATAATGTGATTTAATGTACACAGATCCCCTACTTAGAGGCATAGATTACGCGTTGTATGCCTTGTTAGTGGCTATAACAGAAGAATCTGTCTATATTGGCCTGTCCTCTACTAATACATCTAAACTTCAGTCCACCCTTAATGCTGCTGCTCGCCTCATAGGGGGCATCATGAAGTTTGCCCATATCTCTTCCTACATCCGGGACTCCCTTCACTGGCTTCCCATTCACCAACGCATCCAATTTAAGGTCCTTTCCCTCATGCGTAACTGTCTTGTTGGCTCAGCTCCGCTGTATCTCAGGACTTACTGCACCCCAGTTTCCAGTTTGCCTGGTCGGGCCTCTCTACGGTCATCTGCCCGTGGTCACTTGCTAGTTCCTTGGATGCGCACTGCTACTGCCCAGTCCCGTAGCTTTGCGGTTGTGGGCCTTCCAGCTGGAACAGCCTCCCTCAAGGCTTTAGGCTTGTCCTCCTCTCTCTCTCTCTCTCCTGCCCAGTTTCGCAAGCGCCTGAAAACATTTCTCTTTGTCAGTGAAGACACTGACCCGGGTCGGGAGCGCCTCTGATTATGAGTGGCGCTATATAAATTCTCGATTACAATTACAATTACATTTACAATCGTTCATAGCATGCAGGTTCAGACTTTTCTTAAGCCTCTTAACTTCGTCTAATCGGTCCTTATGGCATTTAAAGTCAAGTCGGGTTTCTCAGCGCAACCATTGCGGATCAAATCTGACCACAACCCCAGAAGAACTGATTGTCGTAGATGCCCATAAATTGCAAAAGAGCAAAACATTTGTACAGGGCTTCGATATAAAAAGCTTCTCATTTCCGTGTGTGACTGCAGTGTGCGGATGTGAGGTCCAATGTGCAGTGGAGCAATGTAACAGATAAAACAAAGACCATCATTATATACACACATGCATATATGTACTTGTATTTGTATGTGCATATATATAAGATATATTTATATCTTATATATTACGTGAATCGATTCGCAGACACACTTTACTTGAATGTGAATGTATACGAGTGACAATGTAGAACTGGATCAGTACCTTGGACTTCGTTCGAACAGGATAGGCTACGTCGTGTCGCTGATCTTCAGCAGAACGAGTAGCTTTGTCTAAACAATCCATCACCGGACAGTGCCAGATGTTTCCATTGTCTTCGTGTCTCATTGAAACGCGACTTCACAGCTTGCCAAAGTTGAAGTTTAACTACTAGAACATGGTGGAAAATACAAGCGTGGTGGAGTAGATGGGGTTGGAGAATGGGTAAGAATTACAAGTGGGGTGGGAGATAAGTATACATGTAGAGAGGGAAGTGGGGTGAATAGGTCAAGAAATACAAGTGACGGGATGATTCAGATAAAGAGCCGTAATATATAAGCACACGTAGGATGGGGTGGTGGAAGGGCTGGTCGACATGATGGTACGGGGTTTATAGTCAGTATTCTGTTAATCCTTTAACGAAGATAGCGGTTGTCTTGGTAGGCCTAACTGGCATAGAAATCGACTGCTAACGAGTAATTGTAGTTGAAAGTGTGTATAGTGCTGTGCAATGTTTTAGACAGCGTGTTCTATCTGACGCGACGATTCACACTAACGCTCTCGCTACATTTATTGTCACTAGAAATCTATTTAAGGACCTACTGGTGCATTTACAGCTTATGAATAATAATAATAATAATAATAATAATAATAATAATAATAATAATAATAATAATAATAATAATAATAATAATAATAATAATAATAATAATAATAATAATAATAATAATAATAATAATAATAATAATAATAATAATAATAATAATAATAATAATAATAATAATAATAATATGGCTTCAGACCAGGTCATCTGCTGGACCTGGTTAAACACAATGAGACAACGCAACCACTCATCGAGGCTCTGACTGAATTCGTCAACCTGCTGTTACGGGGTGAGTGCCCTCCTGAGGTCAGACCGATATTATTCGGAGGCAACATGATCGCCCTCAATAAAGAAACGGGGGGCTTGAGACCGATTGTCGTCGGCTATATATGGAGAAGACTGGCAGGCAAATGCGCTAATAAATACGCACTATCTAGGCTTTCGTCTCACTTTGCCCCGCTTCAGTTGGGGATAGGCGTGCCGGGCGGGTGCGAGGCTGCAGTCCACTCGACGAGACGTTTCATCAACAGCATGCGCAAAGATCAAGTGCTGGTGAAGCTAGACTTCACCAACGCATTCAATACCCTGAGACGAGACGTTATGCTGGACTCCGTCTTTGAGACCATTCCTGAAATATACCCGTTCGTCCATCAGACATACTCGGTCCCATCTAACATCAAATTTGGTCACCTATTCCTTTCATCACAAATGGGCCCACAACAAGGCGACCCGTTGGGGCCTCTTCTATTCAGTTTGCCCCTGCAGCCAGTGCTACAGTCGCTTGGGGCTAGCCTCAGAATAGGTTTTCTTGACGATCTAACCCTCGGCGGAGATATGGATGTTGTGGCCCGCGATGTGCGTGTTGTGGCCGGCTTAGGGCCTTCCTTAGGCCTTCACCTCAAGTCCTCAACCCTAATAAATGCGAGGTTTTTTCACCAGATGTCACCCTAGATCTGACCCCTTCTTTGTCGCAATATGTCAGAGTCGAATTCGATACGCTGAATTTACTTGGTGCCCCACTTTTTGTTGGGAGGGCGCTGGACGAATCTTTGGCGCGCCAATGCAGCACATTCCGACGAGCCTTGGAGAGACTCCGTCAATTGCCATCACAGAACGCCCTGATTTTGTTACGTTCATCATTCGGCGCCTCAAAATTGAGCTACCTTCTCCGTTGCTCTCCTTGCTTTGAGCACTCGGCCCTAAAGACACTGGATGGGCTGATGCGGTCGGGCTTAGAGACAATCGTCAACTGCTCTCTGAATGACACTCAATGGCTGCAGGCCGCGCTTCCCGTCAGAGATGGTGGACTTGGCATTCGTAGGGTCGATTCGCTGGCTTCCTCTGCTTATTTAGCTTCAGCCGCGTCGACCCTCGAGCTTCAGACCGCTATTCTCTCGACAGGTTCAGCATTGCCCGACATTTTTATGTCAGACTTGTTGGAGGCGCGTCGGGACACTCTGCCGACAACTATGAGCCCTTTGCCAGTAAGACAGAGAGTTTGGGACAGGCCCTTAATCGAGGTGGATAAAGCCGACATCCTCCGGTGTGCAGTTGGCCCGATTGACCGGGCCAGGCTCGATGCAGTTGGCCGCCCTCATTCGGCAGATTGGCTGGCCGCGCTCCCCATAGCTGCGTGTGGCCTCGTCCTCGACAACGAGGCGGTCCGGGTGGCGGTAGGCCTCCGCTTGGGCCTGGCTTTGTGCGGTCCCCACAGGTGCCATTGCGGCGACTTGGTGAGCCAAGAGGGTCACCATGGCTTCGTGTGCAGGAGGGCTTCTGGACGCTCCCTACGCCACCACGCCATAAATGACATCATCTGGCGCGCCCTGCTTAGGGCTGATATTCCTAGCATCAAGGAACCGTCGGGTCTGTTCAGATCTGACGGCAAAAGGCCCGACGGAGCTACCCTAATATCCTGGTCAGGAGGGAAATACTTGGCTTGGGATGCTACGATTGTACATACCTGTGCAGCCTCTTACATCACTCACGCGGCTGGCTCGGCAGGACCGGCAGCAGCTCAGGCGGCCAACCGTAAAATACAGAAGTACCAGGGGCTCCCTGCATCGCACATGTTCCAGCCGGTGGCCATCGAGACCTTGGGGCCGATGAACCCTTCAGCCTCAGATTTTATCAGCGACATAGGCGGTCGCATTTCTTCCATCAGTGGCGACAGACGCGAATCAACTTTTCTTTTTCAGCGTTTGTCCATCAGCATCCAACGCTATAATTTGATTGCATTTAAAGGCACTTTTCCCACGCTTTCCCCCGAAGACGAGGCCTGACCCTCCAGACACTATCTCTGCTCCTAAATAACAATAATTTTTCCAAATCCTGAGGGATCCTTGATACCTCGGGTAAAAAAAAAAATAATAATAATAATATTAATAATAATAATAATAATAATAATAATAATAATAATAATAATAATAATAATAATAATACAATTTACCTCTTCCAGAGACTATCAATTTGTCTCCAACGTTTTAACGCCATTGCTTTTAGAGGCACCTTCACACCACACCCCGGAGACGAGAACGGCGTGCTCCAAGCTTAAATACACTTCTGTTTCATAGTTTCTTAGAGCCTGATGGATTTTTGTACCTCGGGCGTTAAAAATAATAATAATAATAATAATAATAATAATAATAATAATAATAATAAGTGTCTGGAGGGTCAGGCCTCGTCTACCTTGGGGCAAAAAAAAAAAAAAAAAATAATAATAATAATAATAATAATAATAATAATAATAATAATCTGTTTCTTTATTAATTCAAACCGATAAACGCAGTAAGATTACAATGAGACATGACAGTACAATTATCAATATCTTAACTAATTAACGTTTTGGCAGCCATACAAGGCGCCCGCCCTCTCGGGCGGGCGCCTTGCATGGCTATATATATATATACATATGGCTATATATGGCTATATATATATATATATATATATATATATATATATATATTTGTGTGTGTTACAGGCAATTTGTAAAATCAGGGATTTTGTAAAATGCCTGAATTGTTAGGCAATTTGTAAATCCCTGATTCACTCAGGCACTTTACAAAATCCCTGAAAAAACCAGGGATTTTGTAAAATCCCTGAAATCTGATGATGAAAATTTGACAGATTGCCTGAAATGAAAATGACGAACATAATCGAAGTTTATTATGCACACAAACCTTATTTTCAAAGGATTGACATTTGTACGTGGTATGACCATATATTTAAGTTCAGTTCACGAAAGCTACAGCAGTTTTCTGTTTTCACACGACATACTAGAATGACATCGACTGCTACACATGACATATAATTATTAATTGACAGATTAGTTTTTTCAAAGGGAAAGTGAAGTTGTCGAGCCGGATTAACAAAACCGCTCGACAACTTCACTTTCCCTTTGAAAAATTTGTACCTATATTTCTTGCAGCGCCCAGTAAACTTTGAAGTTGCAGGATAATTGAAGTTGTTGATAGGCCTACCTCACAAATTAATTAACAATATCGCTCGACAACTTCACTTTCCCTTTGAAAATTTGCACCTATTTGTCCTGCAGCGCCCAGTGAACGTTGATTGTCTATTTCCTTATAATTCTTTGATGTGCCGTCACAGCAATTAGAAGTTGACCGAAATATCTATACCGATTGGCTTAGATTAACTGTGGTCAGACGAGTGCCCTTGCTATAAAATAAAACCCACCAAGCACTATTTCATTTCTGATTTTCCTTTGGTTAGGTCTGTCAATTAATAATTAAAAAGTCACGTGCAACAGTCGATGTCATTCGAGTATATATGTCGTGTGAAAACAGAAAAGCTGCTGTAGCTTTCGAGAACTGAACTTAAAATAAAATACCATCTAAAAATGTTAATCATTTGAAAATAGGGCTTGTTTGCAAAATAAACTTTCTGGCACTTTACAAAATCCCTGGTTTTACAACTTGAGAACTGAATTTTAAATAAAATACCATCTAAAAATGATAAACCTATGAAAATAGGGCTTGTTTGCATAATAAACTTCGATTATGTTCGTCATTTTCCTTTCAGGCAATCTGTCAAATTTTCGTCGTCTGATTTCAGGGATTTTACAAAATCCCTGTTTTTTTCAGGGTTTTTGTAAAGTGCCTGAGTGAATCAGGGATTTTACAAATTGCCTCAAAATTTCAGGCATTTTACAAAATCCCTGGTTTTACGAATTGCCTGTAACATGTATGTAGGCCCTATGTGTGTTTGTGTATGTGTGTCTGTGTGCGTGTGTACGCAAGCATGCCCGCATAAAAGTGCGTAGGCCCCTATGTAGGCCTATATGCTGTTGTATACTGGGCGCTGGGTCAAAACAACTATAGCCCAAGATGCGTCGATTCTTCAGCAGACGCTGAAAACCTCTTTACTACATCTTCTTTTTACAGTTCTTCTCGTTAACGATAACGATAACGAAAATGTTCGTTAACGAAAATAAAAATGATTTCGTTAACAATGACTGTAACTCAAAATATTATTAACTATAACTATGACCATAGGCCTAACTATGACGAAAATAACAGTAACGAAAATTCATGGTTATTTTCGTTACTAAAAATAAAAAGTGGAATATCGGCAAAAGTGAGAACGTGAAAATGCACTACAACTAATAGTCTATGTTCGCCTCGGATGTCGGTGAATTTGGAGCGTCGTGCATTCATGAAGATGAATGCATTAGCTGATTTAGCTCATTCTTCAAAGCTTTTCGAAACTCTAAGCAAATTGTGTAACGCGTCTTAATATGCACAAATGCACAGTCTGCAGGCAATTTCGCTTAGCTTTATTGTAATTTGTAACTAACTAAAATAAAAATTCAGCAACTATAACTATAACTAAGAAATAATACTAACTATAACTGTAACTATAGCTAGGCTTAAAATGAAAAACTAACTATAACTGTATGTGTAACTAAAATAAAATCTGCAAGGAGAATCACACTGGTTCTTCCGCGGTTAATTTTCTGTTTTAATAATAATAATAATAATAATAATAATAATAATAATAATAATAATAATAATAATAATAATAATAATAATAATAATAATAATAATAACTCTGGTGACCGCCGATGGTTCGCATGGCCTGTCATGCCGTCTCGGCCCAGGCCGACACGCCCGACATGCGGTCTTGAATGACCTTATCTGCAGAAGTCTCGTTCAGGCGGGCATTCCGGCAGTTTAGGAACCCCCAGGCCTTTCCAGGTCGGACGGTAAACGACCAGATGGCCTTACTTTAATACCATGGCGCTCGGGTCGATGTTTGACCTGGGACATCACTGTGGCAGACACAGTAGCCCCTTCTTATCTGCCTACAACCTCCACTCGGGCGGGAGGTGCAGCGGAGCTGGCTGAGTCCAGGAAAACGCTAAGTAGACCGAATTGATGCACTTCTACCATTTGTTCCATTGGCTTTTGAAACCTTGGGACCAGCTAACGCTGTGGGACAGGCGTTCCTCTCCGACCTTGGACGTCTTCTGAGCCAAATCTCGGGAGACCCAAGGGAAACCAGCTATCTATTCCAGCGCCTGTCCGTTGTAATTCAATGCTTCAACGCAGTCGCCTTCCACAGCACACATGTTCTCCCGAATCTTGACCAGGACGGCCACTCCAGAGGTAACATCATTAATTAGTATCTTGCACCTGAGGGATCATATATACCTCGGGTAAAAAAATAAATAAATAGATAGATAGATAGATTGATAGATAGATATATAGATAGATAGATAGATAGATAGATAGATAGATGCATACATACTTACTTACGTACATACATACATGTGTACATACATGCATACACACATAGGCCTACTTACATGCATGAATACACACATACATATATACATACATACATACATACATACATACATACATACATAAATACATACATACATACATTCATGCATACATACATTATACAGCCTACTTTTAAGAGTACTCGGGGAGTCGGGGGAGGATAGTCCGGGGAATTGTCCTAAGGGGGAATGTCCGGGGGGAAATGTCGGGACAATTGCCGGGGTATATGTTCCGGGGGGAAATTGCGTAGACCCCTTTTTATGGACTTAACATGTGTTACCAACAACATTTCTACTTCTAGTACGTGTCATTACCACAATGTATGCATGTATGTACGTATGTACATTACATTATGTATGCATATAATGCATGCATGCAATTCAGTTGCACACATTATAAACACAATACATCATATGGCAAGAACGTGATGCGTGTCAGAGGCGTAGCGACCGCCCTCCGTACCCTCCGACCGGAGGGGGCCCCGCAAGGAAGGGGGGCCCATAAAATTGGCAAAAAATAACCGTGAACGGCGTGAAGTCATTATGATACTGTTTTGATACATCACATAATACTATTAGCTACGTCATCAGTTGTCTGCCAATGTCTGTTGGCTACATTAGTTGTCTGCCAGAGGCGCGTTTACGTGTAGGCGCAATAGGCGCGCGCCTAGGCCCCCTAAATCTCAGAGGGCCCCCAAACGAAGGAAAATATTTTGTTTCAATTATAAAAAATAACATTTGTAAATTTTGAATTATTTTAATTATAACCTATTTTCTATTTTTACAGTTTAGCATTCACATAAAAGTAATTACTACAATTATTCAATCAATAACTTCACATTCCTTAAAAATAGCTTCTTTAACTAATCATAATTTTAGTGACAGTGTCAATAAACACTCACAAAAACGGCTTCAAGTTCAACTTCGCTGGTTTTTGCACAGCAGTATATGATAGACTAAACACCACCAGAGTCTCAGACTCTCAGTCTACATGTAGAAGTTCAGAAAGGCCCTGAAAATGCTTGCGCCTAGGGCCCGTTTTCTGTAAACGCGCCTCTGTTGTCTGTAGGTCATTCGAATTTTATTTGGACCCATTCAAAATATATTGTATATTATCGCATTCCAGTTTCCGCATTGTAAGGGGCCCCCGGACGTATGTTCGGAGGGGGCCACGTTCTTTGTTGCTACGGCTCTGATGCGTGTAATGTATGTACGTATGCATATTAGGTATAAAGATATTTAGACTTTTTGACCCATCAAATGGTCATAAAAATCTATAAATATCCAAAGTTAAGTGCACCACTTTTTCATGTGAACGCGAAGTGGGGAAGTAGCGTTTAGAGGATCTACGTGACTTCTTTTATCGCAAGTAACCGTAAAGTTATCGTACATAACCAGCACAAACTCTGCCACGGTAGGAAAGACTAAAAATGATAGAAGGACGTAATATATTTACTCCACTTTTTAATTAAGCCTTTATGAAAGTCGTAGAACGTTTTCGATGATAAAAGCCAAAAACACTTCCAGAATAATGCAGGCATTCTTCAGTCAATTAAAAATAAAAGCACAGAGATACAAAAATGCGCATTGCATAACACTTAATTCAAGCAGTACGGCTACGATATACGGCTTGATTCATTAATAATAATAATTAATCTCTAAATGGTAAGTAATATGTACCTAATTACTACGTATAGTAATTAAATTAGTTGTTCTAGTTCTTAACGACATTGAACGCGTATGCTCGCATTGGAAATCTGCGTGAACGGATACGCTTGGACCCATGTTTATCGTGGACAGAACAGAATGAAATCTTCAAACGTACAGTCAACAGTGCGTACTTTATCTGAATGGATCATGATCTGAGTTCCTCCTGCGCTGACCTGATACTGCAGTTGTAGGCCCTTGTTAAGGATGCAGAGGTCGAGATCGTAACAGTTATAGATAAATAGGCCTATTTAACACCTCTGCGATTCGACTTGAAGACCAGTTTGAAACGGAGTCCAGGAACAGTTGCACGGTTGCTTATCTCTTGCCATTTAAGAAAGTTCTTTATTCAGTTGCGTCTTATAGACTGACGTCATATTGATCGACGTCAAAAGTGACTGATGTCACAATCGGCTGACATACAGTTCGAAACATTGATATTATCCAGAAAGGAGAAAGACGGGAAGACAAAGACATTTCTTTGTCGTTTCCTTCATTTAATTTCCCAAGTGATTTCACAGACCATTTGTGAAAGAGGTGTGAAAATAGGTTCTTTACCCGTGAATAGTCTCGAAAGAAGAATACCGCGTCGCTTTATTTTGCTGTCTTTTTGCCTTTGATTAGTTTCCGAATACTTTTCCTAATGAGCTCTCCTCGACTGAGGTCCTTTTCGAATTCATTCGATACAGAAGCACTGACCACAGACGACGAGTCAGACGAAGAGTTCTGGATTCGATCGCCGACTGATGAGGATGCGGTTGGTATGGTAACCGACAACCGATGGCTCGTGTCACCAGGTAGCCTCAAGTGATGCGAACCGCGATCTGTTGATACATGGTCCCTACCGTTTTCCAATATCGCACGAAGTACTCCCTCGGAAGCATACGTCTCGCGAACGAGAGACGAATGCTTTACTTTGTTGTGGATTGTCGGTGTTCCGAGAGACTTTCCCGAAGTGGACGAGGAGGACGAACCCTTGACTTTCATAGGAAGCTGTGGGATGTCGGAGGCCTTCGATGACCTGTGCCCGGTAGAGACTGTATTTGGCGGCTGGGTGGTGTAGTAGTAGACATTGGAGTCGCCCTTGAACTTCTCGTAAATGGCAGCGAACGACGGTCTGTCTGTCGGGAGTGGCTTCCAGCAGCTCTTCATCAAACTGAAGAGGTTGTGCGCACAAGTGGATGGTCTCTCCAGTCGCCCTCCTTCCGTCACAAACACCGCCGTTTCCTCGTCCGTTAGCGTCGCGTATGGACGTGCTCCGCGACTGAACACCTCCCAGAATACGACTCCTGTGGCCCAGACGTCGGACTTAGTGCTATACAGCGACTCGAAGAGAACCTCAGGGGCGGCCCAGCGTACCGGTACATCGTCCGCCGGACAGGCGAGGTAGCTGTCGTCGTGCACAAAGCGAGCGCGATCGAAGTTTGCCAACTTCAAGAGCATGCCGTTGCTAACGAAAAAGTTCTTGGCGGCCAGGGAACGGTGGAGGACGTAATGGTGGCTCTCGAGGTGGGACAAGGCCGTCACGATCTGCATACAGACGTCGAAGAGATCTTCGACGCAGTCCGATCGAATGATGTTGTTCTGTAGACATTCTGCGAGGGTTCCATGGTCGAAGAACTCGGAGACGATGTAGAAGGGCCTCGAGCGACAGCTGACACCAATCAGCCGGACGATGTTTTCTTGCCTAAGCGACATCAGGACCTGAACCTCTTCCAGAAAGTCGTCTTCTTCTGTTACGCTCGCGTCAGTCTGCAGAACTTTAACGGTCACCGGCGTCCCATGAAGCTGACCGCGGCACAACATCCAGAACCGGCCCTGACCGATGACCGTATCTCTGAGCTTGATCTCCGACCGCGGGATCTCCAGCCGTTCCGGATACTGATAGCCGGGTGTAATGGGAACGCGTGCGTGGCGCAAAGACCTGCGAAGACGCGTCGCTAAGTGGCTCTGGTTCCGCCGGAAGTAGGAGACAAGATCGCAGACTGTCATAAATGAGCGGTCGTCACCTTCGACCTTGATATCACCGCGGACGTTCTCGACGATGTGGTAGTGAAGGACCTCGCCCGCGCCCCGACAGAGGCTCAGCGTGTACAGCACTCCAGGGCAAGGAGTCCTTGGGCGGTAGACGACGAAACAACCCTTCTGGTTTTCTCTGGTCAGAAAAAGCGTCGCCTCCCGCGATGTTATCTCGATGGGGTAGAACCAGTCCTCTTCCTGCGGATTCCCGTACTCCTTTAGAGCCGTTGTCGGGAGGTAGTAGGCCAGGCCCTCTTTGTCGTACCCCAGTACTGTACCCTTGAAGTTCGCCATCGGGTCCGCGTACTCTGCGAGGGGGTCAGGCGACCTATTCTGTGGAAAGATTTCGCTGAAGAGACAGGCGTTGTCCTTATCCGCAATGAGAATAGTTCCGGCTGGTATGACTTTCTGATCGGGCGATGCTCCCAGGCACGGAATATGTTCGAAGGTTCGTCCATATCCAGCGCCGCCAGTTGGTCTGAGTGCGTTGTGTCGGTTCACCGAGGAGGAGCAGGGATCGAGGTAGACGGATGGAGAGCGGCGCCCACTCAGCAGCTCGATCTCTTCGTAGTACGAATAATCAGTCGACGAATTATCAGTGTCCTCGGCCGTCAGTGGTATTTTAATGTCGCCGAGGTTGCACGTCGGAAACAATTCGGCGTCGAAGCCACTCGCAGCGTCGGTGCCGAAGGGTGAGTCGGGAAATCCCTGAGAAACGATCGAATCTACTCCGGAGTCCCTGGCGTTTAGCTTAGCGAGAAAACTGTCGTTGTCTGCCGTCGTCTGTGAAGAGTCTCCAGTTGGTCGTTGACCTACCGATGACACTCCCAGCACCGAATATTGGATTGTCATATCAATTCGGTCGTTCAGTCTCCGGTTCACGTCTTCTTGCAGCGTCACGTTGCTGCAGATCGTATCCGTATCCGTCTCTACTTCTACCGGAAGCCTTTCCACCAATTCCTTTCCCGGTTCCTCTTTCCCGTCTTCATGTGGATTAAGCGCTTCGTACGGATCTTCCTTCTCCTTGACGACACCGTTTTCTGTGTCATCCAGCTCGATGTTGAAGTTTAGCGAAATGTCATCATCATCATCTTCTTCGTTGCTGTTCCTCTGCCGCTCTTCATCTTCTTCAGTCTCTCCTTTTGGTCCAGGTTCTGCGTGACCAACGGAAGTCCTGCTTTCCACACGCTTTGTTGAACAATTTATCAAGAGCTTGTTTCGGCGTTGTTCAATTTTTTGTGCGCTGAAGCCTGACGGAATCGGTGGCACCCGAGGTTCGTGTGATTGAAGTGTGACATCTTTGCATCGAGACGCTGAAGTTAGAACCTCTGGCAGCGTTGTTGCTTCGTCGGAGGAAGACGTTCCGCATGGGCGCCTTCGTCCTCCGGGAAATAGAAACAACTGCGGAAGGTTTTCCGGTTTCGGAGGCAGAGGTGGCGGCATCTGCTCTGATATTCCAGAGCAGGCGAAGTTCTCTGTGACAGGCGATGCGGTGGCGTACTTTCTCTGTATTGGATCAGTTCCAACGAGTCTGTTCTTCGACCTTGAATCGTGACCTATCGTTGATCGAAACGATGCGCTGTGAAGCGTGAGCGGGTTCTTGGCTCCGGAAGTGGCCAGACTGTACTTGGAGTCTTCATCAATGACATACATTTGATGGCAGTGAGCGGGCGGCTGTTTAACGAGATCGGGAAGCGACGATCGGTCGGTTCTTCGAAAGACCAGATCCTTGGTGACGACAGCCATATAGACCTTCGCAGATGATGGCTCCTCTAAACCATTTTCTTCCTTCCGACCGTTCGCGTGCTTGACCCACTTCTGCATTTTGCCGCGACTAGAAACCACATAGCAGGGTAGGTACTCCGTATCTTCAGCATCCTCTCGTAGATTATCTACGGACGGATCCGAACAAGATTCACTTCCTCCGCGGTAGGGGTGTCGCTCTGATAAGAGGTGGCGACGGGCTACCGAATCTCGAAGGAACTTTCGCAGCACATCTCCAGGAACTGTGGTCCTTTCGCGAAAGTTGTCGTCGTCGTCTTCGCTGTCGTTGGTCCTGATCATCTCCTCGAGTAGCGAGTGAATGTGTCTATAACGATCGCGTAGCGCGTCGACGAAAACGAAGAAGATGACCTCGTCAGACTTTTCTAAACGGTCAAGGAGTGCCACAACGCGCTCTTCGCGAGTCTTTGGCGCCAGGACGCAGTCGCGGAGGTCAGTTCTGAGACTATCGTCAATTGTCAAGCGATCGACGATGTCTACTGGATCGAGGTCCTTGAGGAGGATCGGACGACATCGACGCAGGACCTTGAGGTGTCCATCCAGAAGTCGAGTTCCACTGGGATCGCAGGATAAGGATGACGAAGGTTTCTTGAATACGTCGGAGGTCTTGTGCGATGCTTTCGCCATCACCTTCAAAGGAAATCAAAGAAAAAGCATTTCGATTGATTAAATTCGTGAGGAGGAAATGCTTATATGAGTGAATGCTGGTCTTCATCGCTTCTTCCTTTCATCCTTAATCGTCCATAACTTATCATCTCTGTCTTCCTCTTTTGTCTTTCATTCTACCTTCCCTCGTCATTTCATCCTTCAGTCTCCACTCCACAAACGCATCTCGCAGTAACAGGAAACCTTAATAACTAGAAATCATCATCACCACCACCATCATCATCATCATCAGCAGCAGCAGCATCACCAACACCACTACCATCATCAATCATCAATCATCAGTCATCATCATCATCATCATCAGCATCAGCATCAGCATCAGCATCATCAGCATCATCATCATCACCGCCACCACCACCACCACCACCACCACCACCACCGCTACCATCATCAATCATCAATCATCAATCCTCATCCTCATCGTCATAATCATCATCATCAGCATCAGCATCAGCATCATCAGCATCATCATCATCACCGCCACCGCCACCACCACCACCACCACCACCACCACCACCACCACCACCGCTACCATCATCAATCATCAATCATCAATCCTCATCCTCATCGTCATAATCATCATCATCAGCAGCAGCATCACCAGCAACAGCAGCAGCAGCAGCAGCAGCATCAGCATCATCAGCATCATCATCAGCATCATCTTCATCATCATATCATCATCATCATCATCATCATCAGTATCATCATATCATTATCATTATCAGCAGCAGCAGCAGCAGCAGCAGCAGCAGCAGCAGCAGCAGAATAGATAACCAAACGCAGCAAGGCGCAGAAAAGTCTGGGACAGTTGCAATGTGCTTGAAACGGACCTTTCAAAAGAAAGCGGAAAGTAAATGGTATGTACCACAGGCACGTACTATGCTGTTTATAACCTTGCCTTAACTCACTACCTTATATTACCTGCCTTGCCTTTTATTTTAGAGGCCCCTAGTGACTTTGAGAGGTCCTTAGGACCAATGTAGAAATATTCAGATATATTAATGTATATATTTTTCTGTTAACAATTGTTGCATGTTTGTCATATTGCAGTCTCGCCTGAGCATCAAATTTCCATTCCGGCTAAAGAGATTAATGTAGGCCTACTCCAGAAAAGCTATGAACGCATGATTACATGTTGACATACTATTTTATTAGCCTATTAGGCCTATTGAACAATATTTAATTGATCTGAGCATTCAGAGAGTTGATCATACTAAAAATTATAAATATTATGTGAATTTGTATCGGCATGAGACTCTTCTGTTACTGGTTATTTTCCAACCTATTTTGAACGCCATATGTATTTCTCTAGATCAGAAGATAAGTAGGTCCGCCCCGCCCACACACTAGACCTACACTATTTTCTATTAAAATGTGCTGGTCCTTCCCTGTGGAAGAAATTTCCTCCGTTTAATGGGTAGTTTACGGTGGGAAGATGAGATGGCGAGGGAAAGGACTGGCCATCCTCCCTCATATGCCGAGGCTAAGAAAATGAAGTCGCTAGCACTTTATACCCATGGCTGCCTCAAGGCTAGCGTAAGGGACTACTCTTCTTCTCTTCTTACACTTAGGCCTATTTAAAAACCATATGCATACCTAGTTGAACGTAATATCAAACAGCTAAGTTAATTTTGTTAATTTCAGGATAAATGTTTTAGTTATATTTTCTGTTGTCTTATAAATGTCTTAAATGTTACGTTTAATTTAGACTATCTCAGTTCGTCATTGTATTCGCTTCTATTCCTCATTGTACACTATTGGATACCTCATTAAATGGGACTTCTGTCCTGTCGGGTCTACCTTTTGCAATCTATGACGCAGACATTGTATAGTACGTAGGCCTATGTATGCTATTATTTTGATGTTAGAACTGGTGTCAGTATATAAACTAAACGAATAACTATCTAAAGAAACACAGATACCTCTACTTTAATGCTCGTTTATTTCTTCTCTTTGTTTACATGTATCTGTCGAGTTTTCTGTTCGTGAATTCCAGTTTATCCTCTCTGTTTATCCTGTGTATTGCCTTTGTTTATGACCGTCTATTTCCAGTGTTTATTACCGTTTCACACCTCTGCTTATCATCTATGTTTATTTTCGTTTATCCTCTGTTTATTTCCGTTCATCCCGTTTGTTGAAACCAAAAAGGCAGCTCCATTCCTAACGTAGATTTCAGACTGCAACGTGACCTACAGAACGTTTTCTTAGCCAACTAAAAACCTAATGTAAGTCATACCTTTCACTCGGACGGATCGAGAGATTGTAAGCTGAAGCCACAGTTTTAGAGCATTCAACCAATCTCACACACACGCAGTGAGCCGCACAATATCGAAAAAATGCGTAGGCAAAACAAACACCTTCTCCACGACGAATCGACGTTTCACTGTAACGTATTATAAATGAGGTCATTGGTTCTTACAATAAACTCGTTGTGAAGTCTATTAGTGTCTGTTCTGTTGAACAACTCGTTCGTGTTGATCTGTGGTAAAGCCAAGCACAACAACCCGCGTATGTAGTTTACAATTTATGCGTATACTTTGTATACATACACATGCCAGGAGTTTCCTGCGCGTAGGCTTTGAGGTTTGGCGTTTACTGTGCCAACTCTATAGTACGGAGGCCCATATGGGACATGTTATGTTCTCTTCAATATGTCCAACTAGACAATTAACCGTTATCTAGCGGGCACTAGATACGCTACCACTTGATATTTGATATTTCTAGTTCCCACTAGACAATTATCTAATACGCACTAGATAATTTCATTAGGCGCTTGAAAACTATGATCACTGCATGTCTCCTGTGGGCTTCCGTACTATGCACTTTGCATGCGAGATATTATAAGTTATGAAGTCTGTGGTAGGTCGAGTTCTGTTATTGCACCATCCGATAAGCTACTTCGTTGTCCCTATCTTCTAAGTCTGTACGTCCAAGGAAAAAATTGGCTCGCGCCCCGAATGCTACATCTACGGGGATGTATTAAATATAAATATTGCACACACATATATATTTGATGTTTTACGAATACAAAGCATACATTCAAATATTAGCCATTCATTGGAGCTGCTCTCCCTCTTTCTCTCCGTCTCTCCTGCTCTGTCTCTGTCTCTGTCTCTCTGTCTCTCTGTCTCTCTCTCTCTCTCTCTCTGCGTTGATCTGTGCGTGTGTGCGCGTTGCAAGAATTTGCGTGTCGAACGTGTGTGGCTCGATATGCATAAAAGAAAGGTCTTTTGAAAGCGCCGTCTTATAACTCAACTATCTTCTACTTCTGTTTTCGTACACACACCCCCCCACGCTTACACCCCTCGTCCACACATCTTAATATGCACGTGTGTGCATGTAAAGATGTATGCGTGAAAAACTATCCCTACAACACACTATGCTCAAAGGGAAACACGTGTCACTAACTGATTCTCGTGTGATTCGGTGATTGACTGGTTCAGCGGACTTCCGTATTATAACACGAACTGTGCGGATTCGAGTTTTCCTTATTGATGCCTTGTGTGTTAACGATAGGGGCTTTATAAATGTCTTTGGATGAGATCAATTAGACTAAACCAGATTAAATTAAGCTAGATTAGCACTGGACTGTACTAGATTGGACTAGGCTAGTAGGCCTATGGAATAGACGAGTCTAGACAAAAGACTAGATTAGATTAGGACAATATTGGCCTGTATTGGACTATACCAGATATAATTGACTATATGGACTAGACTAGACTTTGTGAGACCAGTGCATATTGGATTAAACTAAACTACATACATAGACGAGACCGTCCTAGATTGGATTACATAATATTGGATTAGATTGAATTAAATTGGATAAGATTGGATCAGATCAGATCATCAAAATATATAAACCTTTGTATCGACGTCAGATATGCATCAGTTCACTTAATATAGCGCATATTTTTTGAATGTCACAAAACGGTGTTTGAGTGAAGACGAAATATTGGGCTCGGAATCTCCTTATCTGGTCCGACGCGACCCAATCTTCGACAAACAGCTGCCCTCCCCCTAGAATATTGGAAAACTTGCCTTCACTTTCCAACGCTATCCCAAATGACTTCTATCCATCAGTTTATATGTCACCACTTCCAAGACAGACTATTCATGGCTCTTCACGCAATTAGAGCCACAATAGCTGAGGTTAAAGCAATGAGCTGCAACAGTTATGCCTCCTATAGCCACATGATCTAGAATAACAAGTTGAAGACTGTTCTGAATGACGCATTCAACAAGTGAATTGCCAATATAAACACATAGGAATTATGTATTTGGGTTAGGCCTACATGTGCATGGTTTGCAACCCAAAATAATAATGATTACATGAAAATAACAACATGTTAGGCTACACGAATAATTACAATGATAATAATACACAATAAAAATGGTACTTAATAATAATAATAATAATAATAATAATAATAATAATAATAACAATATTAATAATAATCGGTTCAACGAGGTCGCCTTCCAGGGCGCTAATAATGTCGATGCTGCTCGATCGGAGCCGAGGAGCGACCATCTCAGCGTTTCTAAACCATTCCAAACAATATCGATGCTTAACAATAATAATAATAATAATAATAATAATAATAATAATAATAATAATATAATAATAATAATAATAATAATAATAATAATAATAATAATAATAATAATAATAATAATAATAATAATAATAATAATAATAATAACTTAGCGGAGGACGGGGCCTGATTTTCCGGAAAAAACAATAAATAGTCTAATATCTAAGTCCCCGAGGGATCATATGTACCTTGGGGCAAAAAAAATAAAATAAAAATAATAATAATAATAATAATAATAATAATAATGATAATAATAATAATAATAATAATAATAATAATAATGATAATAATAATAATATCTTGACCAGGTCGGCCACTCCAGAGTCAACATATTTAAGTAGTATCTGACACCTGAGGGATCCTATTTACCTCGGGTAAAAAATAATAATAATAACAATAATAATAATAATAATAATAATAATAATAATAATAATAATAATAATAATAATAATAATAATAATAATAATAATAATAATAATAAACGAGTCGGTCAGGGTGGCGGTGGGTTTGAGACTGGGGGTTCCCCTCTGTGAACCACATGGATGTCCTTGCGGCGAACCGGTGCTAGCAGATGGCCATCATGGGCTCTCCTGCGCGCTGGGCCCGGGCCGCTTGCCTAGACACGCATCCTTGAACGATCTGATCTTCCGGAGCTTGATCCAGGCCGGTTATCTGTCCACAAAGGAGCCCGCGGGCCTCGTGAAGACGGACGGCAAGAGACATCATTGACACTAACCTTGTACTAGCAGACTAGCAATTTATTCCTGATATTTCTATAGCGCCTCTCGAAGTCAACTACTACTCAGAGGCGCTCCCGACTACAGCATTTGATACTGTGCCGGAATTTTCACGCCGAAGCGCCACGAGCAATTGCGAGTTAAGGACTTGCCCAAGGTCCGTACGCAGCGGTTAGAGTGGGATTCGAACCTGCAACCCTCCGGTCACAAGGCGCCGAACTTACGACTGAGCCACCACGCCCCACAATGTAATAGTTCGACAGGTCATTTTCTCAAGTCTACGTGCTTTGACACCAACTACTTTCTCTGCCAGATTTCGACGGTAGGACCCAAATCCGCGACTTAACTCGACTTGGAGTACCCAAGTAGACTTCTTCTAGTCGATTTCCAGGTCTGCTACCCATTCTCAAACATATATGTGAAGGCGCTCGTCCTACCTGCTTGCAGGCTCTGACTGAAGTTCCGTTAGGACATAAGCAGTTGTCTCCGAGAACTTCAAAACTGTAAGTCACTCCGTACCTTACCCACCCATATTCTGACACAGCCACCTAGGGGGCCGCAGACATGTATAGGCTAAGAGGTCGCAATGCCAAAAGTTGAGTCAAATTATTGACCCATTAAGGGTTAGTTGTGGCATTTCATCTTCAGATGAATTGTTCGTAATTTCTGTGATCAAAGCCAACCTATCCTTCATAAAATATCCTTCAGCCCTCCACTCAGACAGTCTTTTAAAACTCCCACTCTCAGCAAGGAAATGTATAGAGCCACTGCTAGAGATATAATAAGTTGAATGATGATTTTATTTTGGCTTAGGATGCCACTATTATGCACCCATGTGTGGCAACGTATAGCGCAGGCATCGCAACATAGAGGAGATGCTGCGGCTGAAAAAGCTGCCAATTAGTCCGGGTTACCACATCAGTGTTTTTATACCATTTGTCTTGGAAACCCTCGGTTCAATTAGCTCCAATGTGACCGAATTCGTGTGTGATACTGGCCGCCGCTGCCGCCTTCCTTTCTTTTATATCTGGTGCGCCATGAAATACTAAATTCGTTTTTCGCTGCCATTATGTCTGCATTCAGCGCTAAAATGCCATCTTATTTCGGGGCACTTCCTTTTATTATTATTCTTAATGAGTAACTTCTATAGTTCCGGTGTCTAATGCACAGTGCATCAACCCATGGCATCAACCCATGGCATCAACCCATGGCATCAACCCATGACGCACCAAAACAAAGCCCATGGCATCAACCCATGGCATCAACCCATGGCATCAACCCATGGCATCAACCCATGGCATCAACCCATGGCGCACCAAAACAAAGCCATAATCCAGAAGATCGGTCAAGAAAGACAGAGTCATATCCTATGGCGGATAAACAATTTGAAAAGAGAAGTCTCCGGTTCAGAAAGAAGCGACACAAACGACTGAGTAGAACGAACAGCAACAGAGTTCCAATATCTCGATCCAGTAACCGAAAAAGCTTGTTGACAAAGAACATTTCTTGTTCTAGGTAGAGCCAGAGAACGAAATTCAAATGACCTGCTGAGGAATAAAGACTGATTCTGAGTTTTTGGTTGGCCAGAGTTCAATGTTTTATAACCTATGAGCACCAATTTCAAACAAATCCTTTGCTAAACAGGAAGCCAATGCAAAGAGTTGAGCACAGAAGTTATATATTTTTGAGGTAATAGTTATGGCTCTAGCGAAAGAGTTCTAGACTCTCTGCAACTTCAACATTTTAGACTGTGACATATTCGGAAAACGAGTCTTGATCTTTCAGATGCCCATTAACAGCTCCAAGCATAATTTCTTATTCCTGAGGGATTGGACTTAATAATAGTGATAATAATATTAACAACAACAACAATAATATTAATTATCATCATTATTTATTATTCATGTCATTACATATTTACTAAGCGCCACTATCTAATGGCTAAGCATCAATAGACGGCGCTGAGCAATTGTGAGTGAAGGATTTGCTCAACGTCCTTACAGTAACAGTCTCGGAATACGAGGCTCGAACCCCTACTCAGCACAGTACAAGGCGAGCGCTCTAACCAATCGGCCACATAATTATTATTATTATTATTATTATTATTTATTATTATTTATTATTATTATAATTATTATTATTATTATTTATTATTATTTATTATTATTATTATTATTATTATTATTATCTAATTATTCATTGCGTTATCATTATCCGGTAACATTGAAATCAGGATTCTGGTTCCCCATCGTACCTAGGCACGCGATAGCATTGAACCTCTGGATTGTGATGGATATTTTTTGTAACAGGAAGGTTTCTCGAGGGTCTTCCGTTATCCTTGTCAACCGTCGGCCGAGTTATTTGATAAACGCCAAGCCTTCGAGGTCTATGGGTCCCATCGTTTCTAATGCTATTGGTCCAGTAGCTCCGCGTATTTGGTCTTCTTTCGAGTTGCGGCTATTTCTGCAGCTCCCCCCGCTGATGTAGACGTCTCGGCCAAGTATGATGGCGCAAAAGTGTCAATTATCGTTACATCCCAAATTAGGGAATGTCCGCTGTTCATCATCTTCATCATATCTTTTATTGTGGTCGTTGTCGTCGTCATTATTATTATTATTATTATTATTATTATTATTATTATTATTATTATTATTATTATTATTATTATTATTATTATTATTATTATTATTATTATTATTATTATTATTATTATTATTATTATTATTATTATTATTATTATTATTATTATTATTATTATTATTATTATTATTATTATTATTATTAGTTTGGCTGTTTGATTAGTTGTTGATGTGTTAGTACTAATGTAGGCCTATATAGTCGCAGCATTTTTAAAACAAAATAGTTTATTATTAATCATTGGTGAGTGCGTTTATTTAAGTACATAATCGTAGTTGATGTTGTTTTTTGTACCATCTGTATTTGCTGTTATTGGACCTGATGCTGACAACATCAAAAGAAACGTTATTGGACCTACTGTGCATATGAACAATATCAGCGGTGGCCTAAATACCCATGAGTCGGCATCATACATAGGCCAGCAGTCGACCTCTTCATCATATCTTTTATCGTGGTCGTTGTCGTCGTCATCATCATCCAGTAGCATTCGTCTAATCGTTTCTTGCGTCTGCCCGTCAGTCTCTTCTCCTCCTTCTCCATCCTTCCCTTCTGCCTCAGTCTCTATCTTCGTCTTCCTCCGACCGTTTCCATCGATTCCCTCTGTCTCACTGTCTTTCCATGCATCTCGATACTTCCCCTACCTCAGTCTCTTCCTCATTCTTTCTGTCCTCCCCTGTCTCCGTCTGTCTGTCTCTCACTGCCTCTCCCTATCTGTGGCTGCCTATGTTTCTGTATCTTCCTCTCTCCTTCATTCTATCTGCTCATTCCATAGCACGAAACAGATGTTCCTTCTCCTATAGTTTTGCTCTGAATCGGCAGCCAATCTGGAATTTCTCGCATGCACCTGTGTTTGAACGCCCTTCCTCCTATTCCGTTTCTTCCTATCATCTTTCCTCCTTCGTCCTTCTCATCATTCTCCGCATTTGGTGCAGGCAAAGCATCCTCTTGTGCGGGTGTTTCGAAAGAATGCAACGCCTTCTGACCCTCTTAATATGTAGACCTCTGTTGCTCTCTTTCAATATCCAAACTATCGTGGATAGACGATGTAAACGAAGACATAGCTATGAGACTTGGAATAAAGCAAGAGAAAGACAATCGATCTTATAAAAGAATGAAAGCAGCAAAGATCATTTATCTGCATCCTTCTCTGCCAACTTGCTAACGACAGGAACTGATGATGATGATGATGATGATGATGATGATGATGATTTTTCTTGCATCTTTGCGTAGCTATGTTCTCTTCTTCCCTCATATCTCGTTTCATGTATCCTTTCATCGCTCAATTCATCTCTTCTTTCCTTCATCCTTCATCGCCCATTACTTGCCATCTCGGCTTCCTTTCATCTTTGATTTTGTCTGTCTTTCTTTCCTTCCCTTTCCATTCCTCCTCCAGTTCCCACTCCACAAACGAATCTCGTAGTAACAGAATACCTTAAAAACGTAAATTCCATCCATTATCGCAGGAGCACGCGGAAAGGTCATGCACTGTTACATTGCGCTTGCAACGGACCAGTCAGGAGAAAAGCGCAAAGTAAATGGTATTTGCACAGTAGGCGCCATTATAAGTTATCTGATGTCATCTTGGCTTAGCTCATACAATGCAATACAATGCATTTATAGTTTGATAATTACATTGTTCATAAGAGAACATTGAAGCCGGGCAACCTGCAACATTAAGGACTTACTTTACCTGTAGGCTGTAGACCTGCCTTACCTTTGCGAGGTGTCCAAGCTGTCAGACAGTATCCCAATGTGCAAATATTGTGAAATATAAATGTGTACAAACATGCATATATATATACATTAAATACATTATATTGCCTAAATACGTATAATCGTATATGTGTACATATATTTGACATTTATTGAACACCAGATAACAATCAATCACAATCCATGCAAAGGAAACACAAATTAGCCAAAGGTGAGAGCAAAAGGACAAGAACAGCTAAATGGTTCATCTAATTTTTCTAAATCAGATTTCGAGATGCCACTTGCAACAATTACACATTTCATGAGTCTTTCTTAACTTTGGAGGTTAAGTGTTATGTGAAATATTATAAAACATCCCAATGCGACCAACATGTACTATTTTAAATGTCACAACGCTCGCTTTATGCTTATTCTACGTCAGTGTAGGAAGTGCAACACACCAGTTATCAAGGGAAGTACATGTAATATTTAATGAGACACTAGCTATCTAGTAGCGTGTGTGAAAGTAATAAATCAGTTCGTAAATAATTATTAAGCACCAGTGTTTTCAGCCGGAACGCGTCAGAACGGTGTTCCGGCACCTTTTTCGCTACTAAAAAATAATTTATTCGTTTTAATAATAAAAAGAATAATTTAGTTAGGCCTATTTTAATTAAATTTCAGTGTTGTGAACTGTTTCAATGTTTATTGAGACCCCTCCCAACCCCCAATCCCGTTTTCTAGGGATTTTAGCCCTTCCATAATTGTTCAGTTTCGGAACCTATTGTTCAGTTCCGGAACATTTTTCTAGAAAAAAAGCGCTGTTAAGCACAAGGACCATTATAGAGCAACAATTAATTAAGTTAATTATCTAATCATGATCCATCATTTCTCTTGGTAGAGTAAGTCTTCAGACGTTCCGGTGTAGGATGTTCCGAAGCAAGAAGGTTTCTTGCAGAATGTGCAATCAGCCACTGCCTTCTATTAGGCCGATACAAACAAGCCGCCACCCAATCAGCATTACGGCCTGTCAGCATATATATATAGAAGGCAGTGAATGAGCCCAATGGAATTCTTCAATTTGTCAAAGTTTCAACGAACTATTAAGTCGATATAAATCCGTAATATCCCAATCCTAAGGCCTATGGTATAGGGGATCGATAGATGTACGGTAGCCTATAACTTATGGTAATAAGCTAAGACCATCATAAAGATTCCTCGTATGTCCATACGCAGAGTCGTACGCAGCTTGATCGGATGGTTTGTTACCATTTCTTGTAGTGTTGGTCAACACTACTTTGACTGAGGGTTCCCTTAGGCGAGCGATTAGGCCTAACTTGCCTAGATCCAAACGTCAAGAGCTGGATGCTGATGACATGGCAAAATATCGTCCAATCTCTAACCAATCTTTTTATCTCTGATGTTTCATAATATTGTGTCGATATAGTTAACATATTACTTTGGAGTAAATTCCTTTTTACCCAAACAACAGTCTAGCTTCTGGATGTTTCTTCCAATGAGTCTGTACGTCATAACTCGGATTATTCCTGATTTGTTTTGCGCCATCGGCCGTAACTTTGAAATAGCCTCATACGTTTTATTTCTTGCAGCTAACTGACCTCCTGCAATCAACTGCACAATGTCATAATTATGCAAATCTTGTTGAATTTTCAAGCATTCAATGAACTGGTAAATGTTAGGGAAAGCCAGTGTGATTCCCGTTAACGATAACGGTAACGAAAATGTTCTCTAACGAAAATAAAATGATTTCGTTAACGATAACTATAACTGTAACTAGAAAATATCATTAACTACAACGAAAATAACACTAACGAAAATTCATCGTTATTTTTTTTACTAAAATTAAAAAGTGCAATCGACAAACACGAGAACATGAAAATGTGCTACAACTAACAGCCCTAGGCTTGTTCGCCTCGGATGTCCGTGAATTTGGAGCGTTGTGTATTCATGAAGCTGAATGAACCCACTCTTAAAAGCTGTCCGTAGCTCTAAGCAAATTGTGTAACGCGTCTTCATATGCACAGTCTGTAGGCAATTTCGCTTAGCTTTATTGTAACTAAGTACTAAATAAAACAAAACTGTAACTGTAAGTAAAATAAAATCTGTAAGGAGAATCACACTGCAGGGAGAAGCGGTGCCACAACTTTCCTCATGAGAGCTACGTCGATGCCACCGTGGTTCGATGCTGACCCTGACGCGTTCCTTCGTACACTTTCGACACTTCAACAGGATACTTTAGAACCCGTCAACCTCGACTCTGTCGGCGGCCAAGTTTATTATCCTCGAGATAGTTGGAAATGAGTATCGCTTCAGACGGGAAATCTGCGTGATCCATCAAATCCTCAAAAGCTTACACTACGTTAGCCGGAGCAACAAATGCCAATGCTCGGTTCATACGAACCCAGCGGGCGAATTTAGGGTCAGCTTGACATTGACCTTCAAGTACATTGAGATAGATGGAAGAATCAGCCTCTCTTAACGATTCCGGTTAACGGTTCTTTATGTGAAATAAGTGGGGATCGAATATTCCGGTGACGAATTGTGGAGTCAAAAAATCACCAAGCCCATGCAATGGCATACATACATATATAAATTCAGATATATATATACATACCTGCATCATGCATACATACATATATACATACATACATACATACATACATATATACATACATACCTGCATACATGCATGCATGCATACATGCATACATAGGCCTATATACATACATGCATACATGCATGCATACATATATACATACATACATGCATATATATGCATGTATGCTAGTACATACATACATACATGTACAATTGTGCATACATAATGCGGTCATTCATAGGCGTTACAGAATGTTCTATCATTTAGTTTACAATGCAATGCAGTACAATGTACATGTAATACAGTATCGCATTTCAAGTATGTCGCTTACACGCATAGTGCAGTCTACAAGATAAGCCACAAAACTACGAAGTTATAAAAGTCGACCTGCTTGGCAAGTCGAGTTGAGTACAGGGCAATTACTGAATATGTTGGCGGTGAAATGGAATCGCAAAGAATAAGCTGCCACAGCTGCCCCCCCCCAGCACCCTGTGCGATTAGACGTACCCTAATATAATTTACGATGCAATTAAGTCATTAGATGACTAATGAAATAATGTGGTGATTAAGGGTTTTCGATAGCTTAGAACTTTCCCACATTTAAAAACAGACGACAAAAACTTACACAATGACTAATCGAGAGAGACAACCACACACAGACAGAGAGACAAGACAGGCGAGTGAGACAGACAAGCAGACATACATACATACAATTTCCATACATACATTCATACATACATACATACATACATACATACATACATACATACATACATACATACATACATACATACATACATAGGCCCTACATACATCTACATACATACATACATACATACATACACATATATACATACATTCATACACATATATACATACATACACACAAACAAGCATATATAAATATACATACACAGTTACACACATAATATTATATACAATTATACATACTGTTACGTCTTCTTGTCAAGGTGAACTGTATTTGGGTTGTTGTTGTTTGAACACTCCTACTGATTGTCTGGACGCTCCTTTAAGAGACGTCTGCTGAGGAAGGAAGAGAGAGAGAAAGTGGTGTGAGATAGAGGGTTGTTCACTTAGACGTCGAAGACTAAAGACGTGTCTGTAAAACTGAAGAATATTAAAATAAAACAGTTTGAAAAGGCTATGAGAAGTTTGTGGAGTCAGTCGTTAGGGTTAAACAGAAGCTTCAACAGTTCAATATACGACGGGTATCGTACAAGTGGAGGCCAAGCCGAAAATACGTCGTAAAGTACAGTTACAGTGGACGGTATACCATGCAACGGAGGGACGTCGTTCAGTCATCGCAGTCGTTTTAAACATTGCCACCGTTTTGCCATCATTTATTAATCAAATGAATTATACGCAAATAAGAAACGGCAGTGTTGCATGTCAGTGAAGTGAGTCGCATGACGTCACAGATTCAAAGACACGGCAATACAATCCGTTGAAGAAAGATTCACGTTGATGCAAGAAATTGGCTCAGTGTTTGGTTTCCTCTTTGATGTTCACAGTTTGGAGAATTAAACAAGAAAGAAAATTATGGAACATTGCTGGAACTCCTAGCAAGCTTTGCAACATGGAGACTCCAAGATGTTGATGCAGTTGATCTGAGTTGTGAACTGCAAGCCATTTTGCGAACTACCCAGTTGCAAGATGTACATCGCCACAGGATGTACTAAGCTTTGTATTGAAAAATAAACTAACAGATAGTGTCCCAAACACTGTTTTTGCTGTGCGAATTTTCTTGACACTTCCAGTTTCTGTGGCTAGTGGTGAGAGAAGCTTCTCGAAGCTCAAGTTGATAAAAAATATTTTTGCGAACTACCATGCTGCTAAAAAGACTTCTTAGACTATAGCTACATTTTCAATTGAACATGATATTACTGGAGACATTGAACTGATGGAACTCGTTTATACATTTGCAAAAGAGAAAGCGCGAAAAAAATTTGAAATTACGTATATTTGTATAGACTTCGTACGTAGGTAGGACTAGGACTTAGTAGGCCTACACGTAGCCGTAGGAGTTACAAAGTGTTCAAATGAAAATGTGCACTGTCTCATTATTTGATATTTACATTTTGAATTCTCATTAAACGTGTTAGACCATACAGCATAGGCTGCACAGCTAATACAGTTTCCAGACTATTACTTTATTTATTTATTTATTTATTTATTTATTTCGGATATTTCTATAGCGCCTCCTCAAGTCTACTACTACTCAGAGGCGCTCCCGACTACAGCATTGGTATACTGTGTCGGAGTTTTCATGCCGAAGCGCCACGAGCAATCGTGAGTGAAGGACTTGCCCAAGGTCCGAACGCAGCGGCTAGAGTGGGATTCGAACCTGCAACCCTCCGGTCACAAGGCGCCGAACTTACCACTGAGCCACCACGCCCCATTATGGCTAACTTTTAAATTTAGAAATTATCAAGTGTCATATTTTTGCTTTATTTAGAAGTAGCCTAGCAATGATTCGTAGATGATTGTAATGAACGACGAATCGACGATACTAAATTAATGATGCAGCATTCGGCTGCATTCCTGTGTGAATGTTATATTAACTTAGTTAATTTAGTATTAATTAGTTATCGCACTTGCCGGGGGTGCAGTGCGACATGTTCGCCTAGGGCGCCAAATACTCTGGCGCCGGCCCTGCATACATATCTACAGTAGTATTAGCTGATTCAACCTGTAGAGTTAGAGACTGGAGTGTATATTTTAGTTTTCTGTCTCCCCATCGTTTTCCAGTTGCTTTTTAGATGTTCCCACAAGGCCCTATGCATAACTTAAGCCCAATTTTAAAGAAGCCGAGCCCGATAAGACCCTCATCATAATCTTCAAAAGATCTTCATCCCCATGGACTGTCGCGGCAAGTTCACTCTCGTCGCTCTAGGTAGTGTAAGGACAAATTACATTAATTATAGGAATGATTTGACTCAAAACATCAGTAATTTGATAAAGTTGCAAATATTCAGTAATCGGCAATAGTTAACTATAAAGTTACTAACTTTTAGTCTGACTAAAAATGTTTTGTTAACGATGAAGTTTAACTAAAAAGAAATAGCTTAGTTAAAACCATAGTTTAACTAAAAATTTGTGGTTGCTAACTAAAAAGTAAAAGTTTAACTAAAAATCAGCAATACGCAACTATTTTCCGCTATGAACATTGAACATTGTCAACAACTCAACGCGAAACTTATTGATTAACATTGCATGGTTTTAGCATTATCAGCATGTGTTTTCATACACTACTTACAGTATGCCTGTAACTGTATGCTAGAAGAGTACATAAAGCCTGAAGGTTAAATTGTCTTTGACGCTCTGTATTATTACAGTTCACTTAACCTCTGTTATTGTGAAAATTTTGTCGTAAAAAGTTGGAAAAATGTTGGAAAAAGTTTGACTACTGTTTTAGTTTAGTTAACTAATTTACAAAATTAGTTGCCAACTTTGGTATAGTTGTTTACTTGAATATAGTTTTAGTTTAACCAAAAAAATTGTTTAGTGCCCATCACTGGAAATATTAACTGATCAATTCGAATTCATGAACACAGTACAATATACAACACAATACAACTAATTGAACTAAGTTCAGAAGTGCACACGAACATAATAAAATAATAATGATAATAATTTCTTTATTAATTTTAAAGTGACAAACGCAGTAAGATAACATTGAAACATGACAATACAATCAAATCTTAACTAAACTCATGGTTTGGCAGCCATGCAAGGCGCCGCTCTAGAGGGGAGTTACGGGTATCGAACCGCGAATCAAATGCTCTCCTGCAGGCCATGGGTGTTATCATTACTCTATCCCCTCCCCAATACGACAAAGCATCGATGGCGCTGAGCAAGTATGAGTTTAGGACTTGCACAAAGTCCCTACACAGTAACTCCCTCGGGCGAAACTAAACCTCGTACTCTCAGCGTCACAGGCCGAGTGCTCAACCAATAGGCCACTTACTGTAATTACCCTGTTCTACATGTACATACATGGCACCATTGAATTCATCAATAAAATTATTATGCCTAATCTTTCTCGATAGAGGCAATATTAGGATTTTCTTGCAGAGGTCGTTCCAAAGAGTTGATTCTTGCACGATGAAGAGTAAGTCTAACGGAGGAGGTCTTCGGGCTGTGTAGATTCCAACGCAGGTTTGGCTTCAAGTCACCTAGATTACTGTAACTCGCTTGTTACTGGCATTAGTAAGTCAAACATACCGAAGCTGCAGAGAGTTTTAGAATTCTTTGGTTAAAGCAGTAACACATCATCATAATACATCAAAATATGAACATACAACCCATGTGCTGGAAGATCTGCATTGGCTTCCTGTTCGGCATGGGATCATTGGTTTCAAATTATGGCTCATAGTTTATAGCAGGGCTTTTCAAACTGTGGTCCGCGGACCAAGAGGGGTCCGCGAAGGATATGACGGGGGTTCGCGAGAGCTTTCTGAAAATATTCATTAACACTGCATGGTTTTGGCATTAACAGCCTATGTTTTCAAATTCATACACTATTTACTTTTTGGACCAGGGATCCTTATTTTTTAGGCATTGCTCGCGGACCCTGTTATTTAAAAAGTTAAATTTACGGTGTGATCGAATACCCAATCGGACTCGTATGAATCATACATTTACAGCTGTACTGTAAGTAGTGTGTGAATTTGAAAATACAGGCTGTTAATGCTAAAACCATGCAGTGTTAACGCTCCAGTCATTCATCGAATCGCTGTACTTTCTAACACAAGTCATGTCTAGTTGGTTAGTTTCTGTTCAACGACGCTATGTCATAACAAAGATTATTAGCGTCGCCCTCCTCATTTCTTCAGTCTTGGGACTGGCTCTACCAGAGTACGGCAGTGGCGGAGTTAGTGCGTTTTTTTTAAAGCGCGTCCGCTATTTAATCTTATTCGTTATGGCGTCACGAGTTTCTATGATGATAGTTGTCATCACCATTAATGAAAGTTTGAATAATAGTTGAATACTCGTTTATTGAAACATCATAGCTGACATAACGCAACAAGCTACAGGGGTTATATATCTCACGCAGGGGCGTCGACACCATAGAAACCTTGGATCAAATGCTCCATCCAAGAAATAGGGGGAGATCTGTCAGTGTGTGTGCCACCATTTTAGGGGGAAGGAATGGGCAGGGGGAAGAAGAGGGGGAAAAGGGACGTTGCTCCAATGACTTAGGGGGGATAGACGCCCCTGATCTCACGAGCAGCTAATTAGCGTCAGTAGGCAGTTTTTTTTAGAGAATACGGGGTATAAAATTGTTATAACCTTTTTCGGGTTGGGTAAATTTATGCGGTCTCGCTCTAAAGTTGTGTCCACTGCTGCGGAGGGGAGGAAGAAGGTCACGCAGCACGTGATTTGCCAGTCTACGTCACTAATTACTGTAAATACCTAAATTTAATGGCTATAGTTTTCAAAACATTTCAAAACAGAGGCGATGGTGGCGGGAAGTCAGAGAGGCCTACAGATAATGATGGACCGACTAAACACCATATAAATTGAATACGGTATGGAAATCAACATCAAAAAGACGAAAGTAATGAGAATAAGTAAAGGAAAAGAAATTGTAGTCAAAATAAAATTGGTGAAGAGGAAATAGAGCAAGTAAAAGAATTCTGCTACCTGGGAAACATGATTACGACAGATGCCAAATGCCATAAAGAAATTAGAAGAATAGCACTAGGTAAAGAGGCATTCACAAAAAGGAAAGAGCTATTGAGAGGAAAAATGAACAGGACGCTGAAGAAAATAATGGTGAAGACACTGGTGTGGAGTGTGGTGTTGTACAGATCAGAGACTTGGACCTTGAGGGAAGAGGACATCAAGAAACTGGAAGCGTTCGAGATGTGGATTTGGAGAAGAATGGAGATCAGCTGGACAGAATATAACGCAAATAAAGAAGTGCTGGGAAGGATTGGAGAAGAAAGGTTCTTCATACAAACATTAAGAAGGAGGCCGAGGAAATGGATCGGGCACACGCTGAGAGGGGATTCTCTCCTAAGAAATGTCATCGAGGGAAGAATGGAGGGAGGAGGACAATGGGAAGACCAAGACAGATGATGCTGAATTGGATGATGGAGGAAGGATACAAATGACTAAAAGAAGAGGCTCAAAATCGAGAGAAATGACGACGTCGGACGTTGGAACCTGTCTGAAGGCAAAGAACCAGAAAAAGAATGGCCACAGTGCCGAGTTATCAATCTAAGAGGAGCCGTTTTAATTATCGAAGCTTACTTTAATGATAGAATAAAAATATATAAGCAATAAAGAAGTTATTTGAATGGAGTGAATTAAAATTCTACATAAACCCTCACACAATGCAATACAATACAAATACAAGTTAAGATTTATAGCGCGCTTTAACAAGACAAGTCTAGCACGAGAGCAAATTCTCTAAGATTGAGCAGTAGTCTCCCTGAATGCACACCACATCCTCAAACTAGAATAATGCATTAGTCTGCAAGACTGTGTCCTGGACTCTCATACAGAGACTATATCACACCTGGTTCGTTCTCTACATTGGCTTCCTGCATGTGAGCATATATCTGCTTTAGCTGGCACTCATTATGTACAAAGCACGTGCAAATCATCAATCATCCTACTTATCTGCCATGGTCACACTCTATAGGGCAAAGTGACTTAATTCTGGCCGGTACCTAATTCAGGCCACTTTTTGACCTTTATTCACAGCCAAAGTAAGAGTACTACAGTTATTATAAGGGAAATTATTTTGTCACACCTTGTTTTGCTTGCGGCTCGAGGCTAAAAATAACTCATAGCTGACTAGCGGATTTTCTAATCACGTGTCAAAGTTTTGATCATTTCCAGTTGTTGCAGCATACATAATTTGAGATTTTCAAGTTTTTCATCAACATACTGCTTCAATTGGGTAAGTCTATTTAACGAACAAATGTTATTTTCATATAAAGTAAACATTATATTATTTAATGGCAGCTTGATAGTTTGTCCCAGTTGGCGGATTAATAAGATGCTGTGCGGCAAAATAAGTCACGCAGAGAAACCTATTTCTGACCACATCTGCAATGTAATTCAGGCCATGGCCAGAGATAGGTATCTGATGGCCAGAATTAGGTATCGGGCGGCCAGAATCAGGTATCAGGTGACCAGAATTAGGTATCGACTGCCAGCTTTTAATTTTAAAGCTCACAACATTTTTCTTGCAGCGTCAATTAATTGAAAATGGTGTCAGTCAATAAAGGCAAGAACGCCAAGAAATTGGCGAAAACAGAGGAGACAAATAATAAAGGAAGAAGGAGAGCTGCAAGAGGGAAGCATTGCCTTTGGACTGAAAGTGCAATGCTTGCAGCAATTGCAGCTGTTCGTGAAAATGGAATGTCCCAAAGAGCAGCATGCAAAACGTTTCAAGTTCCCCGAAGTACTCTACAAGTCCGTTTAACTGGGAAAACAGAAATCGGTTCCAGGCCTGGTCGTCCAACTATCATGTCATCTGATCAAGAAGAAAAACTGGCTGATTTTGCTTGCAATCGAGCTGCAATGGGGATCGGATTTGGACGACAGCAATTACTCAAGTATGCCGAAGCATATGCTAAAAAGCATAGCATTGTCTTCAAAAATGGGAGACCATCGATACGTTGGTGGTATGGAATGAAGAGGCGACATCTTAAGATCACATTGCGTCGTCCGGAGGGAACAGCTGCTGTCAGACATCAATGCATGGACCCTACAAAGGTGGCAAAATATTTCAGCGTGCTGAAGATGGTGTTGGATGACAACCAGTTGAATTCCAAGCCTCATACCATCTGGAACATGGACGAAACTGGTGTCCAACTGGACCATAAACCGGGTAGGATCATTGCAACTAAAGGATCGAAATATTTGCACAGCCGAACCAGTGGCAACAGAGAAACAATTACTGTAATTGGGGCAATAAATGCTGGTGGTGGCTACATTCCTCCACATGTAATTGTGAAAGGAAAGACTACGAGGTCCCTCTTCTCTTTTCAAATGGAAACGGCTCCGGATGGAACCACTTGGAGTGTGTCTGATAGCGGATGGACGAAGCAGGGCATTGCTCTGCTCTGGTTCAATGCCGCCTTCTTACCAAACATAGGACCAGACAGACCTCAGCTGCTTATTGTGGATGGCCACGATTCACACAATTTCGTGGAACTGCTCGAAACTGCGGCAGAAAACGGCATCCACATAATTGAACTGCCAGCTCATACATCCAACTGGCTCCAACCGTGCGATCGGACAGTTTTTGGACCTTTCAAGAATGCTTACAGAAAGGCATGTGAAGATCTCATGACTCAGTTCCCAGGAACTCTTGTATCACGAGCAAGTTTCTGTGGATTGCTTAAAAAAGCTTGGGAGGAGGCGTTATCCGCGAGCAATATAGTATCTGGTTTCAGAGCATGTGGAATCCATCTGTTCAATCCAGATTCTGTACCATCAGAAGCATACTTGCCAAATTGCATGTATTCTGTGAAGCAACTCATTGAAAGCGAAGTGTCATTGAGGGATTCTTCATCCCAAAATTCAGCTTCAACGCCAAAAAACGATGGATCATCGACATCTGATTCTCCAAGACAAACGCTGTCTTCAAGTTTTCAAGGAGCATGTGATGACTCTTCAGCACCAGTCGTCATAGATAATTCAACAACTCAGAACGTTTTCAATATTTCGGATTTCACGTCGATGGATCCTGAGGTAGTTGCAAAAGCTTGTGCAACTGCGTCCCCAGTGAAAGTTTTACGATTGCTCGAGTCAACTCTCACCCAGCAACAGTTGGGTTGTTTCCAATATCTATATGAGAAAAAGTACAGCCTAAACCAGGACGAAACATACAAAACCTGGCAGAAATTAAAAAGTTTGGCGGAAGAACAAGATGAAGATCATCAGGCGCCATCCGTAGAAGAGATCATGGACTTGAATTTATCTGTGGGAACTTTGCCAAGCTTTTCTGAGAGCATTACAGGAGATTTCAATATTGATGACTCATTTGCAGATCTATTGTTATCTGTCATTTCAACGGAGCAAAAAGGAACCGATACATCCACTTCCTTGGAAATTCCAAACTCAAATCTTTGTCAGTGTTCCACCGAGAATAATATACTATGTTCTTGTTCAACTAACAAACAAGTTTGTAACGTTCTTCTTGCCGAAAATCAGACTGCCATCAACACTTTGAGCCTTGATGAGACACCTTGTTCTTCCAACATCGATGCGAGAGAAATCAAAAAACAAAATTCCGTTGATTCAAATTCTGCTGTTAAGTCGATCGCATTGAACCCTACAACATCCAGTGACATTGCAGTTATCTTAGGTAGTCAGAGTCACGTCGACGACGAGGAACGTTTTGCTCATCCAAGTCTCAGTGACCACCCTAGTAGTTCTATTTCTGCCCGGGTCAATTCAGTCGAAGGAAAACAATTCCCTTTCAAAAACCGATCTTATCCTGGAGACGTTGACAGTGATATTCTCCCATATCCAGCAATAACTACAAGAGGGAAAAAAAACTAATTTGAAGCAGAAATTTTTTCTTATCACTTCCACAGAATCTCGTGATTTGAAGCTAAAGGAACAGCACGTAAAAGTGGAACGTCAGAGGATCAAGGAAGAAAAAGCACACAACAAGCAGCAACAAGTGAAAAAGGTAAAGAAAGTGATTGAAAAACAACCAAGGGGAAAGAAACCGAACACATTAAAAGGAAAGGAAAAACCGATGCCATCTCAGAAGACAAACAAGAAAACGAATAAGGCTTGCAAAACCCAGGGTACAACCGATTCTCTGATTCCATGCGATATTTGCCAAGTACGATTTTGTGATGATAAGACAGGAAGAAAATGGATTGAATGCCAAGGCTGTCAGACTTGGTTTCACAATGCTTGCCAAGGTCTGGATGAAAATGGACCAGAACATTTTTTGTGCATTTCATGCGATGCATGAGACATTGAAATGACTCGTGCAGTCGATTGTTTTTGTTTTTCCTCATATCTGTTAGTTATTATGTTCTCATAGAGTAGGATGAAATCTTTTAGTCAGGTTTTGTGCAATAATGTTGGCATTTTTAATTGGCTGGTAGGCTACACCTTGTAGTCATCTGTTCTAAGATACATTCTTGTCAATTTGTCCTAGTCAAGTTTTGCAATAGCCGGCTAAAGGCAACTATGTTACAAAATAGTAGTTCGATTATAATTTTTTGTTGGTACTCTTAGCCTTTTAGGATTTGTAGCCATTTTGATTTTATTTAGATTTTTGATTTTACTGGTTTATGCATAATACAACATAAAACCTATTTCTAGCCACATGAAACATTATTCTGGCCAGTGGCCAGAAATATGTACCCATGTGGCCAAGAAATATGTATCAGTGGCCAGAGTTGTGTATTTTAGAGGGGTCCCAGCAATATATATATTTTAATTTCATTTATGTTCTTGCAAGATATTCTACGATATAATAATATACTCAATATGTTGCTTGATCTCGATGTTTTGTTTTTAAACAAATTTAACTGATCCAAGTATTCAATTTTTGCGAAGTTCTGACAAAGTGGCCAGAATTTGGTAACTTTACCCTACATCCCTGTTTAAGGCCCCCTCTTCCATCAGCATCTGCTGGAAAGTATGTTGGTTCTGGTACAAGTCTTGCCTGGCAAATGGATTGCCGGAGTTCATTCACAGTTGCCGATCCCTCCCTCTAGAACTCTCTACCTCTCTCATGTTCGCAGCTGTTTTAGGGAGACTGTCTTTCGCTCTAAACTGGAAACGTACCTCTTTCAGTCTACTTATGGCTCTTAATGATTACCTGGCTTCAACGTGCACTTCGGAACCTCCTTAGGAAGGCATTATCAAATTACAGTTGTATTGTATTGTAAATAAATCTCTGTCAGACAGCCAGCTAGCAGTCAGTCACCCAGGTAAGTTGCTTAAATAAGTGAGTGAGTAAGTGAGTCAGTCATCTAGCTCTCGGGTAAGTTAACCAGCCAGCTATTCAGTCAGAATGCAGTTAAGTAAAGACGCGACGAAATAAATAAGCAGCTTATTACGGCAATAAAGTGTAGTGCAACTGAATAAAAACATCATTGTATAATATTTCAAAATGAATTTCTTCATTCGTTATCGTTATCGTTTGCTTTCCTATGGACCAAAAGCGAAGGGAGCGAAGGTCGACAGCGGATATTTTCTATCGATTATATACTCTCGAAAAGTCATACAAAAGTAATCATTATAACTGATGTCCTAAAGCAATAAAATCTAACTGCCGCCTGAAGCCGAAACGTTCTATAGAACGTTTGTACTGTTGAAAACTAAAATGGCGCTGGTGATTCATAGGTTTCGTCAACGTAAGCAAAGAGCCGTCGCGCTTCTATCGCTAGTTATAATGCTTCGTTGTGATCTGTAATGCCAGGTTCTATAGACCAACACAGCGTGACTTCTGACTTTTAGAGATGATGAGTATGCACTTACAGTCTCCTATGAGAGACTATTTTTCTTGCGTAACAATACGTTCTTTATAGCCGACGCTTGTATCAGCGACGCTATATATACGTCTCTACTTGTACGTTTGTTTCTCTGTGTCTCTTTGTCTACTTATCAGGTTCTGTTTGTCTGTCTATCAGGTTCTGACCTGTCTATCTCTGAATCTCTGTCTCTGTCTCTTTTGTCTCCTATCTCAGTATTTCTGTCTCTAGTTCCCTGTCTACGAATCTGTCTCTGTCTCTGTCTCTGTCTCTGTCTCTGTCTCTGTCTCTGTCTCTGTCTCTGTCTCTGTCTCTGTCTCTGTCTCTGTCTCTGTCTCTGTCTCTGTCTCTGTCTCTGTCTCTGTCTCTGTCTCTGTCTCTGTCTCTGTCTCTGTCTCTGTCTCTGTCTCTGTCTCTGTCTCTGTCTCTGTCTCTGTCTCTGTCTCTGTCTCTGTCTCTGTCTCTGTCTCTGTCTGTCTGTCTGTCTGTCTGTCTGTCTGTCTGTCTGTCTGTCTGTCTCTCTCTCTCTCTCTCTCTCTCGTCGTCGTCGTCTCCACTCTCTACGTCGTGTTTTCTCTGCTATTCGGTATAGACTCTGCTTATCCGTTTATCTGATTCGGTCTGTCTCTCTTTGGCTTAGCAGTCCAGAAGTCCAGTCGCTTTTGCGGCATCGCTGACCTTGGAAATAATTGATTGGGTCAGACAAGTTAACGCAGCATAATGATCAGTTGTAGTTAATCCATGTGAAACTTGGCTCAAAGTGTCTGTCTGTCTGTCTCTTTCTATCTTTGACTACTTACAGTCTGTCCCAACAGAATGACAGTTAAAGATTCTTGCCTATATTAGCGACTCCTATATCTGCGCAATTGAGTCATCACTGTCTGTGGGAAGATCAGACGGCGAGGACCAACAGACCCTCAACCGCTAAGAAGGTCTCTAACACTGTAGGGATATACCTGTGATCGTCCCATGGTGTTAGATTCAAGGAAACCGCTCCCTTTCCTCTTTGTCACACTATTGTCGATGTCAGTGGAACGCAGCATTATCCTTTACCACGGCTAAGGCACCTAATTGAAAGCGTATACTTCTGAAGGCGCCTATATACTTCAAATCCAATCCACAGAACGATAATTCTCAGTCATTATAGAGTCAGAGGAACGAAGAACCCATGGCTCCGAACTGACGCAACTGTCGGTCGATAGCCCAGGAATTTCGGTGGAATCCGACGGGCGTCGAAGTAAATAGGAGAGCTGTTGATATTTGCCTCCTCCAGTCACTAGATTAGAAGAACGTGGCCCACAGGAAATCTGGTAGAAAGAAACGGAGTCTAAGTGAAGAAGGAGGAAGAGGCAGACTAGGACTTAGGAAGGGACCAGAGACGGGCAGAAACAGAGAGACAATGACAGACACATGGAGCATGTTGCAGTGAACTATAAGGATAGGGACAGAAGAAATGTGCAGACAGACAGACAGACAGACAGGAACAGAAAAGCACAAAGACAGACGCAGACAGAAGCAGAACCAGACGAAAGGAAGCCAGCATAAAGACGTTTCTGTCAGAGCCAGAGACGTAAAGAGAAAGAAGGAGACGAACGCTGCTCTGTGAATTTCGATGTATACGTGATCCCTGAAGTAAGTCTTGCGGTTGATTAGACTCTCTCCCCCTCTCTCTCTCTCTCTCTCTCTCTCTCTCTCTCTCTCTCTCTCTCTCTCTCTCTCTCTCTCTCTCTCTCTCTGTGTCTGCATCACACACTCAATCTCTCTCTCCAGTTGCTATCCGTTATTCGCTGGAGACAGACAGAAAGAGCGAGACAAAGACAGATAGACTAGAGGTAGAGAAAGGAAGAAAGACAGAAGACAGAAAGGGAGAGAAATAAATAAAGAGAGACGACGAGTGAGTGACGTAGAGAGAAAGTGAGAGAGAATATAAAGAAAGCGAGACTGGAGAGAATCAGAGATAGACTAGAGAGAGAGAGAGACAGACAGACAGACAGACAGACAGACAATGACAGACATATGTAGCAGACAGACAGAGACAGAGACAAAGACAGACAGACAGACAGAGACAGAGAAAGAGACAGAGATAGGCAGAGAAAGAGACAGAGATAGAGACAGAGATAGAGACAGAGAGAGATAGACAGAGAGAGACAGAGAGATAGAGAAGGATAGATAGAGATGGAGCGAGGAAGAAAGACAGACAGAGAGAGAAAGAGAGAAAAAGAGAAAGAGAGAGGGAGGTAGGGAGGCAGAGTGAAATAGAGATCATTACGAGAGAAGGCTACTTGGTCAAAGAAACCAACTTAGAATTTAAATGTGTAGACGAGATTTGTAAGAATTACCTTTGAGGTCAACCCAGACAAATGACCGCAAATAAGTTCACTGATCTGTTTCATGGAGCGTCACTATGGATACGGTTCAATTCTGGCTTCGTTTCGTGTCGCTTACGTTCTATTGTTCATCTCTTGCCTCCATTGTTTGTGTATATTGTACTCTCGTTGTTTAACTCTGACCCGTTCTCTTGCTCGCTGTTCTGCTGTCTTACGTTCTCCTGCCCTCAACATTGCTCAACTGCTCAACTGCTCAACTGAATCGGTCTAATTTCTTCTCCAACGACTATGGACGTCGTCATGTGCGATGGTAGGCAGACGAACACAGTTGACGCTCGACGCCTGGTGACGACAGCAGATGACAGAGAGGAGCCCCCCCCGACCGCGCGGCGGCCCAATGAGTCTCGCAGCTACAATGCAAGTCAACCGTGTCCCGTTCAGCTCTAAATCGTCGAGTCTTGGCAATAAGCCTTGCTGTGAAGAGCCTATTTCTTCAGTTCTCGAGCATTTCTAAACCGTTTCTTACTGAGGGTCGATTCAATACGACTCGTGAAAAACTAATTCGACGTGGAGAGAATCAGAGATAGGCAAAATGTTGAGCAATATTCTAGTTCATCTTCCATTGACTACTCTCTCTTCATATTCACTAAGCCTAAGGCTCTCTTGAAGCTTAAGTTCTCGTCTTCTTGCACGATGTAGGTTTCATGGCGGCTTTTGTAGTGTACTCGAGAGGTACTGAAAATGCGCCGTGTAGTAGAAGTAGTTGTGGTCGTAGTAGCAGTAGTAGCAGTAGTAGTAGTAGTAGTTGTAGTAGTAGTAGTAGTAGTAGTAGTAGTAGTAGTAGTAGTAGTAGTAGTAGTAGTAGTAGTAGAAGAAGTAGAAGTAGTAGTAGTAGTAGTAGTAGTAGTAGTAGTAGTAGTAGTAGTAGTAGTAGTGGTAGTAGTAGTAGTAGTAGTGGTAGTGGTAGTGGTAGTGGTAGTGGTAGTAGTAGTAGTAGTAGTAGTAGTAGTAGTAGTAGTAGTAGTAGTAGTAGTAGTAGTAGTAGTAGTAGTAGTAGTAGTAGTAGTAGTAGTAGTAGTAGTAGTAGTAGTAGTAGTAGTATTGTATTTAAACATTTATAAAGCGCCTCTAGTAGGGTGAACCGTTCAGAGGCGCTCCCAGTGCGCAAGGCCAAGATAAAAGAAATAAGTCTTGAGGAAAGCAAAAGAAGACGAGGGGTTACCTATTAAAATTTGAGAGCAAGTAGAAGGAGACAGTGTATTCCAGAGAGAGGGACCAATTGAGGCAAAAGATCGGGACTTCGCCATAGCTGTTCTAGTATGAGGAAGTGCAAGATCAAATCTGTCAGAGGAGCGAAGTGGACGATGCGAGGAGACAGAAAGAGGCCGGTGAATGACATCAATTAAATAGTGATGATGTAGTAGTAGTAGTAGTAGTAGTAGTAGTAGTAGTAGTAGTAGTAGTAGTAGTAGTAGTAGTAGTAGTAGTAGTAGTAGTAGTAGTAGTAGTAGTAGTAGTAGTAGTAGTAGTAGTAGTAGTAGTAGTAGTAGTAGTAGTAGTAGTAGTAGTAGTAGTAGTAGTAGTAGTAGTAGTAGTAGTAGTAGTAGTAGTAGTAGTAGTACTAGTAGTAGTTGTAGTAGTAGTACCGGTAGTTGCAGTAGTGATATTAGTAGTAGTATCGTCATGAGTATTATTGTTCACCTACGTGGTGGTGACCCATCGGACAATAACTACAGTTCGGAGAAACAAAACTAGAATTTCATCTAGAACGCCTACACCTTGGAAAGTTGTGGAACAGCAATTGCTGCTATTATATTTTTTATTATTATTATTAGTCCATATTATATTATTATTATCATCATCATTATTATTATTTTTGTACTATTTTTTTTACTATATTTAATATTATTTACTATTTTTGTCATATTATATTGCTATTATTTATATTATTATTCCTTGCAATTGTCATTCACGGCTATGGACTTTCTTGAGTTTATGCGCGAAAAGAACGACTCGGTCCGTCGATCGGTTTAGCACAGGGGAGGGGGTGGTGGGGGAGGGGGCCCACTGCAGCCGACCTTTCCTTTAACCGATTCCAGAATATCACAGTTACTGGCTCCTGTCTCTATATCACAGACCTACTGTGACAGTTGCTGCTGTCGCATACGTTACATCGAAGTCATGTGAACTCGATCTTCCGCCATCATTTCTAATTAGTGACTTTGTGGATGAACTTTTACCGTTTTTACATTTGCTAAGTAGGCCTAATACTGCTCTGCATAAAGGGTCGCTTCCCGTTTCTCAGAAACGTGTTCTTGTTTTTCTTTCCCTAAAGCGCTTCCGGTCTCGATGTCAATGCCGTCGACAATAATCGACCTACGTCTATAATTTATCTTTCTTGTCGAAGTTAGTTGTGAAACACGTGTTGATGCAGATTACATGTAATCTTAATAATAATAAATAATCTTTTTCTTTATTAATTAAAATCGACAAACGAAGTAAGATTACATTGAGATAAGCCATATCTGATCATCTGACGTCAGATTGTCAGATATGGCATATAGGCCTACATGCAGGCATGTAGCCTACACACATGCACAGTTTTCCACGTGACAGAAAATATGACAGCATATAAATTGCATTGAACCTACGTTAACACGCCAGTTCAGAAGAACGAAACATTCTAGGCGGATGATAGCAATGTTTGCAATGTTATACGATATGACGGAAGGCAATGTATGTGTTTATTTATGTATTAATGCAGGAATGTATGTATATACATAGTTTATATGTATGTATATATGTATGCATGTATGCTTGTATGCATGCATGTATGCATGTATGCATGTATGCATGTATGTATGCATGTATGCATGTATGCTTGTATGTATGCATGTATGCATGCGTATAGACATGCGTGTACCTACCCATCAGTTGATGTATGAAGTCCGCCAAATCAGTACTTGTTTACCGTCTGTAGGGTTCAGAATATGGTAGGTTAGCCGGCCACAATATCGCGGCTCCAGTTTCTGGAGCAGTTCTGAATGAATCTCTGCCGAGTGCAACAAGAACTGACGCAGTACTTTCCACGGAATTCGCTGATAACGAAAGATCGACGATATAATCAGACTCTATCCGTTTATGTGCGCTTGACATACATCGACCGTTGTAATCGTCAGCCAATTATCTCAGCGTTGTTTAAAAAGCACAGGAAATTGGAGCCAGGTTGTGCTGGCTGCAGCCATCTGGATCCAGCAGTCTATGCAAACCGCCCGAAGCATCAAGTCATGCGGGCATCGAGAGGAAAGCCCGCTCATGGGCAAAGGTCAGAGGTCAAGCGGTCTGCAGGGTTATGCGAACAGGACATCATATATTACAGGCCTTAGTCCAGCGCCGGTACCCCCCTCTACGTGCGTGGCTTATGCCTGTCCATAATCGCAAACCGTTAATATGGGTTTCCACTTAAGAGACAGACATACATAGAAATTATATTAAATTACTGGCCATACATCTGGTGGCTTCCTGGCCGTGCAATATAATTCTGAAATAGTCGTATGTTTACAGATGATTGAAACACACGCCAACAAAATAGAACTAAGACTTGAAAGCTCGAAATCAGCTGGTTTAGACAAATATTCAACACAGTTCAACTTACATAGGCCTACTCATAGATGATTGTGATTATTGTTATTGTTTTGTATTGTTACTATTGTGAGGATCTAGCTTTTTCTACAGCTCTTCTGAAGTTGATGTACAATGAGTGCCGAATGCCCCTGAATAGTTTATTCTGAAGTGCCACTCTATAATTTTCACGCTTGCCCTCTCCTCTCCAGCGTTCCACTCACGACCGAAAACCGAACTCTTCAAGCTATCCTATCCTGATTCTACTCCTACGCCACCACACGACCACCATCATCAACGATTTCCACCGTATACTATAGCACCATGCTGTCTCATCGGTTTGACCTCCCCAGATTCTGACCACCTGGCACTGAAACGGACAAAACAACCTCATGGCTATCAGGGACTTGATTTGATATAGCGCGGGTGATGAAATGGTCTCCCTGACGACGCGGTTTCTGTGTGGCTCTCGGGTTCTAGGACAATTGGGTGCGGACATTTCGACGCGGACAATTCGACGCGGACAATTCGGTGCGGACTATTATGAGAATATTTAAAATGTTTATTCAAAGTTAAATTGCAATGAAATCTAATCATGCTATAAGAGGTAATCTAAGACCACACTATACTGTGCATAGAAAAAAGTAACGTATGAAAAGTTTTAAAAGTTGTCCAAGCGTTTTCTGAAAACGTAATTATATTTGATTAATTTAATCTAATAAATTAATGTTGTGGCATCCGCGCAAGTAAGCAATTCATCTGTGGTTTGCGTAATCTAAGACCGCACTCCACAACCGACGACCCTGCAGATCCCTGTCTTTCTTTTTCCTCATGCAGAGGAGGATCTTCACCTGACATTAGACGCTCGCCGTTCATTTGGTTGATATTCTGTTCCTGTTGCAGTTTGACTACCGGGGAAATTTCGGAGATATACATTTTATATTACATTACGTTTGTTGGCAACACAAGATATGGAAGATGGAAGTGACACCCTCAGGTACCACCAACAAATCACCCAGGTCAGCAGCTACAGGGCAATAGCTGATAATGGCGGACTGGAGTTCAAGGGCTGTCGCAGTTGAAGCCAAATAGGCAGAAGAAGCCAAGAAACCAACTCTCTTCATGCCAAGAGCGCCATTTCTAGTGGGTAGTGTGGCCTACAACAACCGGGTGTTGTCAAGTTTGATAATGACGATGGATTCGTGGCCTCCTCGCATGGTGTTATCAAGCCGATCCAAATTTGGGAGGTCAAAGTATGAAGAGCAACAAAGTATGTGACTGGTCATGGGAGCACCAAAGGACGATCTATCTTGATAGAATGAGGGCGCTTTGAGAGGGCAGATGGTGTATTGTATTGCATTGTATTGTATTCGGATATTTATAAAGCGTTTCTAGCGGGAGGGCCATCCAGAAGCGCTCCCAGTGCGAGAGACCCCGAGAGAAAGAGCAAGTTTTAAGAAAGGTAAAAGAGAAAGAGACGTTACCTGAGAGAATAGAAGAACGAACGAACGAACGGAGGAAGCTCATTCCAAAGAGCAGGGCCAATGGAAGCAAAAGACCTAGATTGAGCCAGTGAAGTCCTGACACGGGGAACGAGGAGGTTCAAACGGTCAGAGGAACGAAGAAGACGAAGAGAAGCAGCAGAGTGATGGCGATGAATAAAGTCACATGAATATTTCGGAGCGAAACCAAGTAGGTTCTAAATGGCATCACTCAAAAGCCCGCGGTGATGGTTGAGACGCAGTGATGCTGTGTCTATTGCCTGTCCTTTGAAAAGTTGTGTTTCAAGTAAAGTCAATGAATCGCAATCAAGACGTTGAAATGAGACCAAAAGGAGTTATTATTGTTATTATTATAAAATAATGATGGCTAAATAATGATAATAATGATAATAAAATAATTTTTAACTCAGAGAATAAAATCCAGAGCAGGGAGAATGCATTTCTTGGATGGCTAGTATTCGCAGATGTCGGGTTCCTCAATTGTACCTCGGAAAGCGATCGATTCTTCTCTTGGTCAACCCTCGCCTTCTGCCCAGGTCTCACAGAAGGCAAACGGAAGGGTGTTTGCAAAGTCGTAATCTGGTTCGCATAAACTTTCGTTAGATGACTCTCAGTCCTACTCACCATGAAACTGGACCACACAAGAGCCTCTCTCTGATACCCGTAACTTTATGAATATGAACAATACGATGAGCTCTTGTTTTCAGCAACTATCCTTACAAAGTAAGATTCTCAAGCATATAAGTCTACCTAAAGGATCTAGAACAACAGGTGTTGATAGCTTGATAGCCACTCTCATCAATTCCTTCTCTCCACTACCTGACAAATTCTCCTTTGCTCTTAAACCCATACTTTGGAGCAACCAGTTACTGGAAGTAAACGCCACATCTTTACATTCATCGTCAAAAAGCGTGCTGAAGAAATTTTCATTGCATGGCCAACTAAATTGGTCGAAACTGTTTGCCCCCACCGACAAACAGTAATGAGGACGATTGGTAGGAAACATGCTATTGTATCAGTAGGCCCTATAGTTTCATTCAAGTTGGAAGATTGGGAATATCAGGGCCGCAGTTAGGATTCTCTGTTCCAACGGTAAGATTGTACCCGTCTGTGAGGAAACGATCGATGAACTGCGCATGAAACATCCTGCTCCTCCTCCTCCTTCTGAGTGCCCTCCATTTCTTTACCATTCACTTCTAGCACTTTTCATAATAATTATGTGCTCAGGCTCATTCTTATTTGCTCTGCAGATTCCTCGGGGGAGGCTAGATGGTCTTCAACTCCAGCATGTCTTGGAGCTTGTGGGTTGTGCTGATTCTGGTCTTGAATTGATATATGATAAAACTGTTCTGATAAATCTTCTTTTGGCCTCCAGCCCTATAGAAGTGCGCGGCATCCTTTTCGCTTTCCTAAGAAGTCTGGTGCTATCGGGTACTACTGGTGCGGCTTGCTTCCAACTGTGCCACTGCCTTTGCACTCTCCTGGCTTACTTGTCGCCTAGATAGGCTGGTGTTTGACCACATGATGGATGTGAGGCAGCTGTTCATGCAGGTAGGCGTTTCATCGTCAACATCGAACAGGGATTCATATTGGTTAAATTATACATTTCCAATGCTTTTAACAGCATATATGAGACTTTATGCTAAGATCAGTTAATGAAATGTTGCCAAAAGTGGCACCATTCTGTCCCTTAGCCTATTCAGAGGCTACTGAATAAAATATGGCAATTTCACCCTTATATCTCAAGTTGGGAGATCATTTGGGTCCACGTCTTTTCTGCCTCCCACTTCAACCTGTTCTACTTAACCTGTATCACGTCCTATTCACTATTCATACTGTTACCTAGAAGATCTCACAATAAGTGGAGAAGAATCGGTCTTTGCATCAGATGTTGAAATTATTGAGCAAAGCTGTGCAGCATTGCATAAAATAGGCTTAAATCTTTAATTGTGGGAGCACGGGTACCCGATGGCTTAGTTGATGTTGAGGCCTGCTTTTTAATGCACTCCGTAATAGTTACTTGCTGCGAGTTACCCATGTCATCCACTTTGTACTTCATCCATGGCGCATGTAATCGCTGCTTCGTTCCACTTCTGTCGTTACGTCTTCGTTTTCATGTCCTAATTATCTTAACTGTGCAGAATAAGCACTTAGCCTAATATACATTTAACACATAAATAAACAGCTGCCGAACTTTAACATGGGCCAAAATGGGATATCGGTATTCCATGCCCCAAATGCTTAAAATATTTACCCCGCCCCCCCATTTTTAACACAATCTAATGAACTTGCACAAATTTTCTTCTGGGAATAGGCCCTATATGACTTTATATATTACACTTCGTATTACACTTGATATATTACACTTCGTATTCATGATATAGGCTAAATTTAATAATAACTTTTATTTGCTACTTTACTGGTTAATACTTTGCTTGGTTACCAAAGTTATTCTGTACTTTACAATATAGTTTGTCTATTATTGACCACCATCGTATTACACAAGGTAACAGGAGGCCCTAGTCAGCGGGACTCGTACCTTTTGGGTCTCCTATTGTGCTCCAAGAACTACCAACAACTTATTTAACCTTTGAACGTAATTGATATTCACTATAACTATATAACCCAGTTACCATGCAGAGGATGATATAATTATCTGTATTTCTTTTTATACTGTATGGTTTAATTTGGATCAATAAACAAAGTATACGATTGGTTTAAAACGAATAAGTTATCTTTCAATATAAGTTAGACGAATTATGTTTTATTCCGCTCCCATCGTAAACAGACATTAGTAGGCTACCCAATGACCCTGTTACTTTAAATAATATTCCAATACGGTACCGCAGGCGGTCTCTGTTAAATTCCTTGGTGTCTATGTTGACCAATTCTTAAAATGGAACGATTATATTGAAAATATCTCGCTAAAAGTTGCCAAGAATGTAGGCATATTATCTCGAATTGCTTATCTGTTGCCCACCCACATAAGTGTTATAATATTATAGTCTATATTATTCCATCGTCCATCCATACCTCACCTACTGCAATATGATATGGGCTTCTAATTATTCAACAAGGTTAAAACGATTAAATATTCTTCAAAATAGAGCTCTTCGTATCATAACCAATCACTCGCAACATTATCCTGTGCATTCTCCTATCGACTCGGCAAACCGGCAAACACGCATTCTAAGACTTGAACAAGTAACTAGGCTTTAGGCCTACAGCAAACCAATGAATTCATGCACAAATATACGTGAGTCATTTTCCGGTAAATGCATAAATTGACAATTCGGCTGTCCCCGGTCATTTCTAAGAAAACAATGCCTAGTCTGATCATGCTAAGTGATTAGATTAAAACGTTATTGATCAGTCAACAATTTAAGACCTTAGAAAGTAATTCAGAGCAATAAAATAATTTATTAAAATTTATTTTGAATTTAAAATGTTCCACTCCGTTACCGTCCCTAGGCTATAGTACATATTGATTCGTCTACAATTTCAAAAATGATTTGCATTAAACCAAAAAATGTCTATGTTTCTTTTATAATAAACATAATTGTATATATCTAAAAACAGCTTTTTGAACGGGATCTTCAGTATAATTTTTTTAAATATTTTTTATCTTGTCACCGGAAAATTATGTCCGCTCCGTTAACATGTAAAAATGACCTCGTATCTCACAACCCTTTCAGTTCTTTGGTCTCGCAACTTAACAAATCTCTTCTGTGAAGATCTATGTAAGTAAGTATGTCTTAATACAGGATCTGAATGCTAAGACAAATTTCTTACAAATTTTCATTTATTACGTACCTCATGTGTTTTTTCATTATACGTCCACTCCGTTACTACATTTTTGCAATGATTATGAATAAATTTAATATAAATAATATTTTTAATATAACATTTATAAGGTATATAATGAGTGTACCGACGATTAATGTGGACGCATGAGAGATAATATGATATTTACCGTGCTGATACACAAATTGTCCACTCCGTTAACTGTCCACTCCGTTACCATAAATGTGACCCTTGAGGTACTAAAATTTATTCCGCTGTCAGGATAAGTCGTCTACTTAAATTATCATTTCTAATACAACTTATATAACAATATATGACATTTTTAATAAATTTTTGTTTCGGCAGACTGTTTTTTAAAAAGTTCACTTTTCACATTCTGTGCTCAATTCTCGACAGATGGTAACGGAGCGGAACTTTTTATGGTGATTTTTTATGTAATTTTAATGTAATGAGCATATTTATAAGACACCATCATAAATATTTTAATGTTTTTTTGTTCATTTGATCACTGGGAATGATTGGCTCAAGTGATTTTTATTTTGTTAGTTGGCCAAAAAAATACAGTCAACTTTACATTGATTAGATTTTCTATTTTTCTTTCGGTAACGGAGTGGAATTTATTAACAAAATTTAAAATGTGATGGAATTAAATAATCATTTGTATTGTAATTTCTTTTATATTTCTTTTATTAACATTAATACTAAAAACATATTGGCATGTCAAACTACGCAGTAGGAAGCTGTCTACTATATATAAATAGCTCATATGTGTTTTGGTAACGGAGTAACGGAGTGGACAAACATTTTCGTAGGGCTATTTTCTTTCTGCTAAAAACTTCATTTTACATATTAGTGCAAAACCAAATATATATTAGTGAAATAGAAATATTAAAGATTTGCTGCAAACAAAAATCAATGTAATTTGCCAAATTTTTTTTGCTTCTTCAATTAGTGAATGTGACATATTACCGGAAAATGACTCACGTATAACCAACTACCTTCGTCATTTAATGATTATTTTAAACTTACATCTGAAACCAATCCCTATGCTGTGCGCTCTTCAGCAAACTATAGACCTATATACTCTCGTACTAATACTCGGAAATTTTCAATTAGAAGTGCCGGACCGCGTGCCTGGAACAATATTCCCAAAGACTTACGATGTCTAATCAATTTTAACCTATTTAAACGTAGACTGCGTGCTTACTTGATCGACTGCAGTACGACATGCTAATCCTGTGTGTACAACTGTGCATGTTAGTTAACTAGTTAAGGTTTGTCATAGATAAAAAGGAATACAATAATATTATATTGACTTCTGCCACTTGTGCAATATATGATGAATGGGTGACCCTGCTAGCCGGGACTTGTTCCCTTTAGGGTTTTTCTATTCCCATTGTTTTCCTCAATTGCTGAATTTATGTTTGTTTCACACTATCTGTTCCTGCATTTGATGGAAATCAATAAAATTTATGGTTATGGTTATGGTTATAATGGTTATGTTAGGCTATTTTACAAACAGACCTTGTATTATCTACGTACCTTACTTCGGACATTGCGAAAATCAACTTTCATCCTAAAATTAACGGAGACGCGTCGATATCGCAATTTATTTTGTCCCTCACCGTGACCTTGGAAGATGTTTCTACCTTGAAACTTCACATTTTAATTTTAAAAAATTACGTAAGAAGGACGATATTAAATTATCCCGTTATGTCCCGGTATCCCATTATGCCCCAGTCTCCGCTAGGGTTACGATAGAAAAATTTGTTTTTTAATTATTGTGACTTCATTATCACTAGGCTAGTTTAACGGACATAAAATGTTTCCTTATAACTGAAAGAACTTATTTCATATAGGCCTAAACGATGTCTACAGAAACTAAACTCAAAACTCAACGTATGCATGACGATAAAATTTGACCTAGTAGGCCTATTAGAAGCAGTAATGTCACTCTGCCTAACAAACTCCGAGGCAGGAATAATAATCTTCGTTTAATATCTTCAAACTGACAATTACGCAGTATGATTACAAATCAGTATGAACGGATCATCACAAGTTATTACAGGAGTCGAATTTAACTGTACACGGCAGCCATGGAAGGCGCCCATCACGTCCTACATCTCATTTTATCAAACGCGCCATCTCGCGAATGAAAGTTTGAGTGGACCTAAATTTGGGGAGGTAGCGGGAAGCGATCCCGCTACCGCTTGATCTTCACGCCAGTGATGTTACCACTACTCTATGGACCCCCCATCAAGTTAAGTGGAGGGCTGGTGAATAATCTCCAAATTGCTGACGACATTGGCCTCCTCACCAGAATCAGATCAGAGCTACATGATAATTAATACGACACATGTTGATGAAACCAGTAGAAGATTTGTGACGAACGATAATTCTCTCGTCAAAAGAAGCGCAATATAAGTTATTGATGGACGGGGATAAACATTTCTGTTGACACCGCTTGACCGATATATAAATATAGCCCATCAATGAAGGATAAGTGTGACAGACTTGGAGCTCTTTGATTGGTTAGAAAAAGGAGGGAAGTTTTAGCGCGCAAAAAGATATTATTTAAGACACCAAAAATGCGGTTTGCAATTGGTTCCACAGTTGGTTCTACCAACTGAGGTAGAACGGAGAGAGAGGGAACCAGTAGAACTAGCAGTGGTAATGATGCCTGTGGCATTGTTAATGCTAGTATCGTTGTAAGTATTGCATTTGACGCAGGTCTGATCGATCAAATTAAATCGTTCAAAGAACTTTTCGGACTGAAGAACTTATTGTTTGAAGCGGTGAAGGTTGAGTATCGTTTCAAATAAGCCTTAATTGGTGAGTTTTCGTGTCTTCCTTGCGTGAGTTTGTGTAGATAGCGTAACTTCAATCTTGTAGAACTTCCGATTTGATATTATATCGTGATCAGTTTTATCAAGAGCTGTTTGAGAAGTAGATATTGAACTTAAGAGTTACTTTTCATTGCCTATACTGTTCAATTTGACATTTGGTCTAAATAGGATGTTAAATTCGCTTAGTTTGTAAATTGATCGCTGTCAGAAGATAATCAAACTGGAATGTGATGATCATTTAAGTTCCGCTCTATTATTAAAGAAATACTTAATCAACAGAAATTATGGCTGATACCTCTATTTCAGATAGGTTGTTTGAACTATGTGATATAGTGAAAACATTTATGGAGCGCCATGAGAAACTAGAAAATAACGTGTTGCAGTTTGCGCGGGAACTTCCCCGCCGAAAATACTGTTGTAGTATAGAATAGAATAGAATAGAATATTCTTTATTGGAACCAATTGCAAACCGCATTTTGGTGTACAGCAACGTTAACATGTTTATACAGATAATATAGGCCCTACTAGTAATATGTTAATATTAGCTACTAATATTTGTCTCAATTATCCACAATTTATATTGTTTTTACCCATTAGCGTAAACTAAGCAGCTTCATAAAGCATCCTGATGATAAACGTTTTTCTGGACAAGCTATCAGCGGTCGGGATTTCTAGGTCGTGAGCTCGTGGGCGTAGGAAGTGGCCTGTGCGTTTGATATGTGGCAGCAGATCATGTAGGACATGTCCCTGAATATTCCGTACTGCGGCGAAGAGTCGAGAATCGGCCAAGAGGCAGTACTGTTCTATAGAGTGGGTGTCTTCTGGGAGGTAGCGTTCCCTGATGAGACGCCGTAGGACTCCACCCAGTCTATCACGGTTTCCCATTGGGTTGTAAATCCCCACCATGCAGGTGAGGCATTGAGTATCCTGGATACAGCGTACAGCAGTGGATAAGGTTGTGGCTCTCACCACGTCATAAAGGCACGGTCCTCGCAGACCGTGCGCTATACCAGGGTACGCAGCGCATAAAGCGATCGACGTGCCTGGCTGCAAATGCGATTAATATGGGTAGTAATGCCAAGATTATGTGATATTGTTATGCCTAGGATAACCATGCTGGTAACCTTATGGAGACCGGGTGTGACCGGAACATCGTCGTTTCGCCTGTCCCTGGGCCTCCGAATCACCATTTCGTAGGTTTTGCTAGAATTTAATTTCAAGTTGCACGTTTTAGCCCAATGCGCAACGTGTTCTAGTTCTGAAGATATGGTTGTGCTATTAGATGACGGTATTAGGAGGTAACAGTCATCGGCATATTTGAGTAGACGGTTGAAAGGATTGGCAGGGCCTAGGCGAGAGATAGCATTAATGAAGTTTTGTGGTCCTAGGCTTGAGCCTATGACCACAAATGCTAGCATTTATGTCAATAAGGGTATATATCTCATCCTGAAACTTGGTGCTGTGTTTCCGACCGTCCAAAAAATGTATGATCCAGTTATAGACATTATCTTACAGACATTATAATCTAACCCTTGGCCATTTCGCAACTAGTTTAAACTGGACCTAGTCCTATACCGCGTGGCAAATGAACAAATCATACACGCTGACATATGCAGAGACCCATCCTTGGTACCGATTAAATATATAGCGCTTGATACAGATGGTGTAGAGGCAAGCGTTAGGCCCATGCTGTTCCCAGTTCAAATCCTTCGAGTTATGTCCTGACAGCCAATGCCTTGCAACAGGGCGCGCGGTCGCCAGAGGGCGAAGCGAACGCTACAGATTCGGCCTAATGATGAAAGCAGAGAAAACCAAAACTATTAATAAAAAAGACCGAGATACACCAATAACTATCAACATAGCAGAAGAATTTATTAAGCAAGTAGAATGAATTAATTCGTCTTTCTAGGAGGGCTAATAAGCGCAGATGGTAGCAACAAAAAAGACATACAACGGAGACTGACTCATTTCACAAGCATTTGGAATAGAGAAGAGGATATGGAGAAGCAGATAATTAACAAAGAAAACCAAGACAAAATATGAGACGATGATGCAACCGATTTTCCTATACAGATCGGAATGTTGGACAATGCAAAAGCAAGATGAGAAAAGAAATGAGTTGGCTGCGCAGATCGCAGGGATTCCAATAATCCAGAAAAATAAGAAATGATGACATAAGACAATCATTAGGTATCCAAACAACTCTGCTAGACAAAGTCGTTCAGCTAAGACTCCAATGATTTGGATATGTCGCGAGAAGCAGTCCGTGATCTTACGACGCCATCGTCGGTTGACCGAATTCTATACAATGCACTACATGCAAGATTCGGAAGAAAAAGAAACAAAGGCAGACCAAGACTAAACGGTGGATAGATAATAAAAATGAAGACATAGCATCACTTGAACTAACACTAAGGGGAACAATGGACTTAACAAATGATCGAGGACAATGGAGATTATTTATTCGTAGCCAATGCCGCCAAATGGCTGGCGTCAGGAACTGATGATTATGATTATGATAATAATATGATGCACAATGACGTCATGACTGTTAGTCCCAGACTAACTCTGGCTCGCATCAGACTAGTCAATAAAGAACTAAAGTCAGTATGCACGACGCGGTCTTTAAGAGCATAGTCCCCGACTAACACTTGGCCATTTCGCAACTAGCTTTAACTGGACCTAGTCGTATACCGCATATAGTGTGAAGATTTTACAAAATACTGCAGCGATTCGACAGAGTTTTTGACGTCTACGAGTGGTTAGAGATCGGTGGAACCCACTCGTCTTGTTCTCGAGGATAATTTTAACAATTTAGTTCAAAGCGTAAACGCTTTAAAACTTATTTAACTAAAATAATCTGTGAACAAAAATCAACCGATTCCGGTTTAATCTAGGAAAAACTAAACTGACCTGACTTGGTAAGCGGCTGCAGCTCCAAAAGATAGACATGCAGTTTCGCTTTCCAACACTCAACCAGGAATTGACCTTCTCTGACCATCTGAGGATGTCGAACATACTTTTATCATCTGCGCTCGTGAATAAGCTGGGACTCTGCACTTATCATAATAATTGGGTTTACCAATTAGGAGCATAACCTCAGCAAGGTAGTATCACTGTTCATGCAGCTTCGACACCTTCACCTGGAGACTGACTGAAACGTCGTAGAGTAGCGCTTTAGATATTCGGGTTTACGATTGCGATTAGTCGATTACGATCTGCACCAGATCCGCACTATACGCTAAAGCTGCCTGTATTCTGATGCAGCGGTGGGTGGGTGGGTGGGTGGGTGCATGCGTGAGCTCTAGGGCGATATGAGAAAGTGACGGACGTCTTGTGACAGGAATGGTCTTTGATATCTCCTCTTTGTTTGTTGATTCTGTGTCAGTGACACTAGGGTGGATTACTGTAATGCCTTTTATGCGGGCCTCCCTTCCTCCACCTCTCTCTCTCTCTCTCTCTCTCTCTCTCTCTCTCTCTCTCTCTCTCTCTCTCTCTCTCTCTCTCTCTCTCTCCCTCCCTCCCTCCCTCCCTCCCTCTCTCTCTCTCTCTCTCTCTCTCTCTCTCTCTCTCTCTCTCTCTCTCTCTCTCTCTCTCTCTCTCTCTCTCTCTCTCTCTCTCTCTCTCTCTCTCTCACTCTATGATTAATCAAGTTCCTGTTCTATGATTTCATGATCAGAATTCTTGAGAACGAGAGGAGTGAATTCCACCGATCCCTAATTTCTCAGATTACTCAGTTTCCATTGGTCTCAATGTGAAAACGCATTGAGTCTAATTAGGCTCTTATGCTGATTTGTGTAACTTTCTGGTCGCTTGTGTTCCATCCTACAATCTATTCGTTCTGCAACACAGGGTAATCTTGTTGTTCTTTCGTCCCATACTGGCACAATGCAACACGGAAGCTTCGCTTTTTTCGGTCTTTTATTCTGGAACAGGTTTCCAACTTATCTTCTGTCTATGCCTCGCAAGCGGTTGAAGACCAATCTATTCTATCGTCGTCTTGTATTGTCAGGTTCAGAGCATTTCTGATGAGTTTTCTGTAAGCAATTACAATTATAATAATAAATTAAATCGTGCTTGAAACGACCACCTTATGGACATCGTGAATATTAATAGTTTAATAATTTATATGGAGTATTCATGTCTTCACATAATGCCTTTCGTTTCGAACACGCGCGATCAACAAACGACATTAATATTGGAAAACCCTGCGTTAAATATTAGGGGCCTACCACACTCATCGTAATCCATGACTGCTTAAGCCAGCTTTGCGCATACCGTTTGTCGAAGGTTGCTAGTCAGAGACTATAGGTAGTCCAGACGTAGGCCTAAGTCGGTGACTAATTAAATCCCGTTGCACGAGTACAGGTTCAACTGTCTAGTCAATGTACATTAGAATGATGAAATTCCGTAAACTTAAAGGCTCGACTGCTAATAAAACAGTCAACCATCAGAGGTCCTAATCAAACAACAAATTCGCTTAATAACCACGACCTAGAACTCACAAGAAACACTTAGCAAACAGAAATCTATAAACTCAAACGTTGCACATGTGAGGGTGCAAATCATAAACTCAACTAAACAGTCAACAGTTTGTATAGCTCCTTCAGAACTCCCAAGATGAATTAAAAGGTGGAATTGCAGATTAACAAAATCGATAAATTGTTTCGAGATTTCTCTTGGGAAGGTAATTAAGGGCCATTTGGAGACTGAAACGTAACTGAAGAGCACCTCCTAGTAACAAGTGAGGAGGGAGAGGAGGTGGTGGAGGAGGAGGAGGAGGAGGAGGAGCAGCATGGTGTTTCTTATGAGAGATCGATGCAACTATGACCAGACGATGCAATGGAAGATGCTCCTCCACTGTCTCGATAGAATCTGATCGTAGCTGCGTTGGAGGCTGACCACCTGACTGGCCAGCATCAGACGCAGTTCTTGCAGAATGTTGACCATCAGTTCCTTCTTTCTGGCCGACCCAGACATCCTTTGTAGACGAATCAGTTGGCGCTGCTGCATCCGGCGTTCTTCGTGGTATCGACGTAGGACTTCGGCAAGGTAGCATCTCTGTTCCTGGAGCTTCGACACCTTCACCTGAAGACTGACTGAAACGTCGTCAATCGACCGAGCCTCCCTGCGACGACAATCCCTTCTTCCCTTTGCCACTTCGTCTGAATCTCTACTGCTGCTGCTGCAAACGCTGGCAGGAGCTTGGCCTGCAGCTTCTGCCATTCCAGACATTCCGTCTGAGCTAGAAGAGACCGGCGGCGCATACGTCGTAGATGTTGCATGGCTGTTGGGCAGAAGAGTGGCCGCCGCCGCCGCCGATTCTACGTAATTTCCTGTCCAATGATCGAAGTTACAGTTGACGTCTTTGTCTGCGCTGGAAAGAAAACGCATTGCGAAAACCTCAGGAACCAGACAGTCTTTGGAATAGATGACACCTGCTCCACGAGCCAGCAGAGGCAAAGGCGCAGGTACTTCAGACGCAGTCACCTCATTCGTGTTACTTGACTGGCGGAATGAGTTCCTCGAAAACAAGTCCGTCTTGCCATTTCGTTCCACTTGCTCCTCCTTCTCCTCATCCTTCTGTCTCCCTGTCTCATGTCTGCGATGTTCTGTCTCACAAAGACGGTATTTCCATCTGACTGGTTTATGGCATCCATAGTTGCAGAGCCACGTGACTCGGCCTGTTCCACTGGATGGCGTCTGGTACCAACTGAAAGAAGCCGGCGATGGCGTCGTAGGCTCATTGACTGCTGGCTCTTTGACAGCTTCCGGCATTCGGTCCAAAGACACAGATGAACGACTACTTAGTGATGCAGACCAAATTCCCTTCTCAGAAATGTCGCCGAAACCGGTTTTCATTTTGTACGCGTTTCTACCGACGTAAAAATCCGTTCGTGTTTCGTTTTCGTGTTCCGATCGACTGATGAGATCGCAGGTAGAGCTAGTGACCGAGAAATCCAGGTCGTCGGAGTGGCAGCTGAGGTCCTGGCTGATGTCCGGAGAAGGAATAGAAGAAGATATGGCCGATGACAGAACAAGAATCGAGTTGACCGGCGACGACGTAGACGATGCCACTCCTTCCGAAGCAGCGACCTCACCTGGAGACGATAAATCTATCATCCAGCAGCATCTCAAGCTTCCACCTTCCTCAGCGCTGCCGCTGAAGCTGTTTCTTCGCAGATCATCAACAGTCGCCGTCAAGTCTCGACAAATTGGCTCGAATCTTCTTCTATCGACGTCGTCCTCATATTCTTCGGGAAGCGATCCAGCACACATGACTTCTTCATTCTGATTTAGTCGACTGCGAGTGCAGTCAAGCGATGACTGGGATCGATGCGGTCGACTGCCTTCGCCGTCGTTTCCTTTGATGCAGCCGATGTTGTCGTCGTTTCTGTTGTCGTTTTCTGTCGATTCCAGATTCTCAATGATCTCAGTAGGACATATAAACGACGCGAAGCCAACGCTACGCTGCAGGGTCACAGCCGGATCGTATAGATTGAGTCTGTTGGAGAGAAGGGAAGAGGTTTCGCTGTCCACCGTCGTTTTCCCAACCGCGGCCACCGCCAGTTGGTCTCTCAGAGGGGCTATCGATTCTGTACAGCTCGTGTCGTTATCATGTTGAGGTCGCATCGTCAAACCATTACGCTGTTAAACAGCAAAACAGCCTTCATCAGAACATTCAAAACCAGTTTGTCAAGTGGAAGCTTTCCAACCACATTCTGTGGCTATTCGAAGATTATCGTATTTTCAACTCGTGACACATTATACCGTATACTTTGCTAATATTTTCATTATCACATTTATATGATAAATGTAGAAATTTTTTAAGATAACAATATCATTAACAAATTCCAGTGTGAAAGGTTACCATAGTTTTACTTAAATAAATTATTTTAAGTATAAAATTACTTTACAACCGTTGCCCGGTTGACTGAGCGCTATAAGGTTCCTGTGTACGGACCGTGTGTGTAGTCCGATACTCAAATCTTTGAAATAAGCCACCATCGGAAGGCGAACCGGGATCTGAAGAATAGCTGCGTATGGTGAGTGACACAGATGATAGGCAAGAATGATGTTGGATGGAATAGGTTGAGAATGGTCAACCAGTTGCATTTAACAACATTGACATCACATCCAGCGAGAGCGGTGACGGAGTCATATCGTTTGTATAGAAAATGTCGAATACTTGAGTTGCACAGAAGTGGATGTTCACTGAAACCTTTTTCTGAAGTTTTATTTATATTTAAGTCTTTAAAATGACTGTAAATTGCAAACCGTGACATTTACATAATTCTACGAGTAAGTCTAGGCTATAGGCCTACATGATTGAGCATCTGCTCCTATCTCAAGAGTGATATTAGATGGAATAGTACAGGCATGGCGAACCTTTTTTACCTCGCGTGCCAGAAACTAGCTCTTAAAGAAAGTGGAAAATTTCGCGTGCCAGAAATTTATTGAACCAATGAACACGGAATGAAGTACCCAAAAAGTGAAAGCTAATGTTGAAAAGTCATTGTATTATTTTTGGACGTGGGTATACTTAATAATGCGACTTATTTACATTTAGGGCCTACTATAATTTTATGTGACAATGGAGCAGGAAAGAAATTGCTGGATGAAAGAAATTTAAAAATATGTAAAAGTATGAACAAAGCGAAAGTTCAGAGTTAAGGCGTGCCAAGCAAAATCTCTTGGCGTGCCAGACTGGGCACGCGTGCTATAGGTTCGCCATACCTGGAATAGTAGATAGTATATGCTTAGGTCTATTTAACGTAACATAGTATATATATATATATATATATATATACAGGATATACACTGTCAGTCTAATCATAGTGTAATATGATTAGACTGACAGAAATAATATATATATATATATACATGGCCTGCATTTGTTATAGGTCTTCATTAAGGGCGAGCTAAATCGAGACCAGCCAAACAAAGCCTTGCATATACGGACTAACGAACCCAGCCAATCTCAACAATGCATTCTCATTACGCGCTGATCTCCTCCTTCTACTCCTCATTCTCCTCCTTCTACTCCTCCTTCTACTCCTCCTTCTACTCCTCCTTCTGTGCCTGTTCCTTTCCTCCTCCTTCTACTCCTACTCCTTCTACTCCTCCTACTCCTTCTACTCCTCCTTTTACTCCTCCTTCTACTCCTACTCCTACTCCTTCTACTCCTTCTACTCCTCCTTCTACTCCTTCTACTCCTACTCCTTCTACTCCTTCTACTCCTTATCCTCCTTCTCCTTCTTCTCCTCCTTCTACTCCTTCTACTCCTCCTTCTATACTCCTACTCCTCCTTCTACTCCTACTCCTTCTACTCCTCCTACTCCTTCTACTCCTCCTTTTACTCCTCCTTCTACTCCTTCTACTCCTACTCCTTCTACTCCTTCTACTCCTCCTTCTACTCCTTCTACTCCTACTCCTTCTACTCCTTCTACTCCTTCTACTCCTTCTCCTCCTTCTTCTCCTTCTACTCCTCTTTCCTTTTCTCCTCTCGCTCTTTCTCCTGCTACTGTTTGTTATCCACCCGCCGTTTGACCGATCATTTACGCATTCCATTACTTAGGCTTTTCTGGTCTAATCTCCATTCTCTCGTAGACTGTCTCTCAGCCTTCTACCTCTTCTCCTACTATACAGTTCTTCTTCTGCTTCTTCTGTGTCTTGTTCTTGTTCTTCTTGTTCTTCTCATCTTCTTGGTCTTGTTTTACCGTTGTTTTTAATGTTTGTTCTTATTCCTCCTCGTCATCCTTTTCTTTTTTATTCGTCGACTCTATTTCTTCTCTGTCAATTTCTTTTCTGCTCCTTGCCTGTTCCTTTCCTCCTCTGTTGCCCTATTGTTTCCTTTATCATTCTATTGTTTACTCTATCCCTCACTCATTCGCTCACTAACTTGTTCATTACGATTTCGATTCGATAACAAGCAAGTTGAAATACGCTTTAGGCCATCGGTACGAAGTATCAGTGACGCATGGACTGGAAGTCTCATGGACAGGCAGAGACTTCGACTCATGGACAGACAGAGGCTTTGACGCATGGACCGGTATAGACTTTGACTCATGGACACTCAGAGGCTATGACTAATGGGCAGACAGAGGTTTTGAACATGGACCAACACAGGCTTTAACTCGTGGACAGACAGAGGCTTTGACTCATGTACAAGCATAGTCTTTTACCCATGGGCAGACAGAGGCTTTGACTCTTGGACAGGCATAGAATTTGAAGAAGAGGAGTAGAGGATGCATGTGTTATCTCATGAAAGTTGTTGCATATGGATAAATGCGTGTACATGTAGAGGAGTCGGAATGCCTTTATGGACAGAAATATGCAGATCCAAGCTACATATACATGAATTATTAATGCGAATGTAATTGGTTTTCATACGTGAATTGTAGAAACTCTGAATGAGACGGCGATGGGGATCCTTGCAAATTATTGCTTCGTTCATCGTTCATGCATGAACAACCTTCAGCGTTGATAGATAGCCCGCTGTTATTGAACCATAACACAGGCACAAGCCATCCAGTCCACCCGCTCCCACGTACCCCTCCCCCCCCGCGTATCCCACCCGCCATTCTGACATAACAGTGGGTTGTCTGATCAGCTGAACAGTCGCCCAAATTCAGGCCAGTGAGAACAATCGCAATATTTGCAAGAGACTTCATGCGCCATCAAGTAATAAACATGCTATACGCATTCACATAACTAAATGAACATATCTACAAAAATATGTTTACACGTAACGTTGCACACAATATGTATATAAATACCCATAAGTACATGCATACATACGTTCATAAATGTGCAAACCTTATGCATAGAATAAGTGTGAGCCTCGAGTGCAGCCAGTAACACAGGACGTGGCTGTACAGGAAACCCAAGAGGAAGCACATCAAGTAACTGAACTGAGGCAGAAGTACATGCAATGCACTGTATATGCAAACTACTAATCGTTTCTTCTAATATACTAACTAATCATGTGTAGCAGTTGCAGTGGATTCCATGCACACTGAACCCTCCTCCCTATTATTATTCACGGCTTATTCATGAGCGCTGCGTCATGTCAGAGCGGTTGTCCAGAGAAATTGAAAATCAGTTTTAGTTTCTAGCGGAGTTGTTGACAACGCTGTACATGTAGAAGGATTAAGCTGTGTTCGCATCAGCCGCATTCACATAAGGCTTCAGTTCAATCAGTTCCCCTTATATTCGCATTTATCTGCTGTATGTTCAATGTAACATTGATTGTATATACTTGATAAGGGCTGGTTGCATATATCTTGGTTGTAATTAACATAATGACCAGCATCATGGGACATACATCTTTTTCATCGAAGGAGAAGGAGCTCCGCGGAGATGAAGCTCCGTGGAGATGATTCGTATTAGACTCCAGATCGGATCGTTGTAAACTGTCAGGTGGGCATTCCTATCCAGTGACGGATCTCTATCAACGATTGGTAATGACTTTTGGGTTGTGAAATTGTGCGATGACGTCGTAGTAAGCGAAGACGTCGTAGTAAATTTATTCATGATCGACGAGTGACATTGATACGAGACATAAGTCAAGTCGGTGCTAGGTGATTTACATCTCGTTGATCATCGTTGGATCAACACGTGTCATAGTCGGTGGTGATCGAGAGAAGGGGCTCAATTGAAGGGGCTGTTGAGAAGAAGCGTAGTGGAGACGAGGCTGATGAATCAGCTCGAGCATCAAAGGTTAAGTCTAGTTGAAGTAGGACCGGAGATCAAGCGAAAGAATTCCTCATCGTCGAGGAACGAACGCTGAGACTATGCATCGTACGACATCGAATTGTTTGCACAGGAACCCACAAGTCACATCCTGCATGTCAATGAGAACTATGAAGAACCTATTCATCATAAGCTGATTACATAGGCTATAGCCATTTATTCCTGCAGTCTGAGAATGTAAATGTAGTGTAAAGTGTTCGAGCAGAAGATCATCAACTGTATGCTAGCAATCACAGTTACACGTTGCCTAACATGTCAGTTAAAGTAATTAAGCGTAAATCTGGGCAACTGAATCATATCTTAAATGGATTAAGCTGCGCTCAAATGAGCACTAACATGAACTAAGATTCAATTAGAAACCAGTATCAGCAATTTCTTAACGATCTTTTAGAGGTAAATGTAAGCAATCTAGAGTTTGATGGTGATGCATTGTAATATTGGAAATCAAAAGTTGGAATTGCATTTCTGCCAGTATATCCATATGCTCCTCAGTGAAGTTCTGGGCAAAATCCTATCCATTGGAAACTTTTGTATATTTCTAAAATTTAGAAATCTCCGCAAATAGTGACAAATGATTTTGACCATTAAAGGTGCAAATCTGAGCAATTGAAAGTACATTGCAATAATAAATATGAAATCCAAAGCTAGAGCATGACTGTAGCGATCTGTATAAAATATTTCCTGGATGGGGCTGATTCAAACCAGTTTATACGCTTACATCTACACAGTTTACTGGTCTTTCTTCTCTGAATATTAAGGATATTCCATACCATCTTGCCCAATGCCCATAAAATTCGATGGAGGTTCAGGATAGGCTGCTTCAATACGTTAGATACATCATTCTTTCATCACCTTCGACGTCATTCTACATATTATAACTCTGGAACTACCGCCAATTATAATCTGAGACACTTGTTGTTCTCTTACTTGCTGGAGCAAAGAAGTTCTATGACAAGTCTGTGTGTCTTTCCGCCGAAGAACACGGCTTTCCGTCATCAGAAACTAAGTAATCTGTTATTAGCACGAGACAAACGCTCATAATTTACAGCAACAACAACGCATACAGTGGCGAAAAGTAGCACAATAGCACAATTGCAGTAGAGCAAAAAAAAGGATGCAATATTATAAACAGTGTTAGAATGTCTGATTTATATACAGTTATAACTATAGCTATGATCTGTAGAGCATAAACTTTACTCAGGTCTACAAATGGAAACAGGTTAATTAGCTATTGGAAGAAGCATTAAGACTAACATTATCCCAATTTGTACATTTGTACAGTGAGCGAATGATGAAGGATTTCTTATGCAGCAGTGTATGAAAGTACGGTAATTCAATTGAATGCCCCTATTTCGTAAGTTGCATTTATGAAGGTGCATTGCGGGCAGTAATTGTTGAAGACAGTGATGGGGTGACTGGATGCTCTTAAACATAGGCGTAGAGGAAATTTCAGCGGCGTGGGGGGGGCAAGATTTTATTTCTACCCGAAAAAAATTCCGAGTAATTGCCATGGCGTCATGCATTTATAGTCTCTAGAACAGCCCAAAATGTTGCCGGGCCCCTGGGACTTTGCCTCCTCTGCCTCCCCTTTCGGCGGGCCTGCTCTTGAACCATTCAGGATTAAAATCCCTCCGAGTTCCTTCACATTCGATTCTTTTCGGACAATACTCTTTGAGTATTGGTTGGTTTGGGCAAGGCTGGCCATCCTTCATTACATCATCGCTAGAGGGAGTGTTGAAGTTCTCATTCTCAGAGTTGGGTAGGTCAGCATCCTCTGCATCACAACTTGAACTTTCACTAGGGTCGTTTTCACCAAACAGCTCGTTTGACACAACTGTCGTCTGTCGATAAGATTACACCACATGTGTCCGGTGCAGACAGCAGACTGAGTATAGGTCTATCTGAGGCAGATTGTGAGACTGCGTTTTGCTTCGGTTGCATGAAAAAAGTCAGCTGCTTTTGGGACTTATCACGCACAGCGATGAACTTAACATTTTTACTCTGGTAATTTTTACCATGCTGATCTGCGTAGTCTGAATCTTTACCACATTCACTGCACGTAACACGCTGTCGATACCTTTGTTTCCGCGAAAGTTCAGCCATTACAAGTTATAATTCTAACTTGAAAACTGATGCTAACAATCAACACTTAGTTTTGAGTCACAAATTAACAACTAAGTAAATATCAAACATGAGAGAAATTTCTGCATGCAACGCTGACTTCCGGAACTGCACGCCGAAAAGTGGAGTGCAACAGAACTTGAATTTGGAGTTTTAATGTAACAACCCACATATACAGATTACATATACGTACCAATCTCTATCGTTTCTATTTATCCCAGTTACTCTTCACTGTTCGCCTTCCAAGTCAGTCTGACCCGTGTTCCCTGTCCCACAACCTCTGTGTTTCCCTCCCCTCCCCTCCTCCACGATCCCTTGTATCGCCCCCATCAGTCTTGCTGAGCCGACTAAAGGCCGGTAGGGTGGAACGCAGACAGGTAGGTAGGCAGGCAGGCAGGTAGGCAGCTATAATACACCAATCGGCCGATATCAGATTCCTCGCCTCTGGGGTGATTACGGCGAAGGGGTGGATGGAGGGCCTAATCTTCGGTTGATGTGGCCTCCTGCGAGATGTGATATAGTTTGAGGCATCTGCTGTTCTTCCATCACCACGATGTGCTGGCCGTTTCTGTCATAGGCCAAGTCGGGAGACGAAGCCGTGACAAATGCTATGGTGGTTTGTGAGCTAGTAGCTATTCGGATTCGGGCAAATTGTTCAGCATTTTTCCCGGTGCCTACTTGCCAGAAAAACAGGAATGCCCGAAATTGGGGGGGACGCTTGCCCCCTCTGACCCCCCGCCTCCTACGCCTATGCTCTTAAAGAACTTCAGTTCCGTTTTCTCCCAAATCTTCACCAACGTTAAACTGTCGCCGCTGAAGAGGTTGCTGCGCCCAGCCCTGCGCAAAAATGAATCAATTCTTCCATCCAAATCAGTTGACCCCAGGATGGAAAAGCGTAAGCGTCAGTTAGTCGAGAGACTACAATGGCTAGGAAAATATTCGTCAGTTTAGTGGAAGGCATTCCTTGAGATGGGAAATAGGCCTACTTTCAAAGTGAACGTCACGTGGTCATCGAATTTAAAATTCTAACGGAAGAGAACGCCTGGTAGTTTAAAAAGTTTGATTCTTTCAACAGTGTTGATAGGATGCGGAACGAAAAGTCTTGGACTTGGTCTGTGAAATATAATTTCTTTGGTCTTAGAAAGATTAAGTATCATTCTGTTCATAGATATCCAATCCTTAGTATTAGCGAATTCAGTTTCCAGGCTTACAGAAGAGAATGCAGGGCGAGAAGGTTGGTATCGTCTGCAAATTGGAAAGGATTTTGGTCGGAGAGACGGGTTTAAGGTCGCTCTCCATTAGAATATAGAGGCTGGGCTCAATGCTGGACCCTTGAGTAACTCTGCGATTAATGGGAGCAGAATAGGAAACTACATTCTCGAATCTGAGGAATTCAGAATGACCAGTTAGAAGGTCAGTGAACCAGTTTTATATTTCAGGCGGCATAACTTTAGGGATTAGAATTGAATGGTCAACAATGTCAAATGCTCTAGAGAAGTCGACTTACTGGGAACGCACATAAGATGACAAGAGTTGCTTTCAAGGTTACGTAATGTAGAAAGAGAGTACGCTGGTACAACTGCCAATTGGTCTGAAGCCAAATTGGTCCCCTAGAACTTCGCGGGCGGCAAACTGGACCTGAGCCACTTATCAGAGGCGTAACTTTGGTCTAAAAAGTGGGGGGTACCAATACTTTGGTCTAAAAAGTGGGGGGTACCAATTACTTCTCAAATTTCGCTTTTCGCATGGTGGCCGTTTTGAACATATTCCCTCTCAGTATTCTCATTAATTTTGGCTCTCGGTTTACATGTGTATCTAAGTACTTTCGCACTTTGGCGGAGACTGCATTCTCTGGGAAGGCACAATAACAAAAATATTGATTGACATTGTTTAAAAAGTGGGGGGTACAGTACCCCCCAGTCCAAAAAGTGGGGGGTACGGGTACCCCTCGTACCCCCCACAAATTACGCCTATGCCACTTATTAAAACAACAATTTTTTACGCGACTCTAGAGAGGATTGGAGTCATCATAGTCTATCGCTCCATTTCAGCGTGCATAAACACGTTTCGACTGTTTGTCATGTAACACAACTTACGTAGTAGGCCTAAGTTCTCGTATCCAGACTCGGTGTCGTCCATTCTGATTTACTATCATAAGGGCGACTTCGAAAGGGCGACCATCAAAAGGGCGCGTTCAAAAAGGCGCCGCTCATAAAGGCGCGTGTTTAAAAGGGCGCCGATCAAAAGAGCGCGCTATTAAAAGGGCGACAATCGAAAAGGCGAGAAAGTTCGCAGTTGGAAGAGGCACAGACTTTTAAACATAAAATTGGGAACCAACTAGGGGATTCAGTCAACTACTTGGAGCTTCTCATCCCAACATATGGAAGTTCATAGACAGTTTGAAGAAAGAACAGAGTCTGAACGAAATGAAGTTGGAGCAATTCGTTTCGGGTCAACATCGCTCGCATGGAAGGAAAATCTACAGGGAAGTTGCCAAACGTATCAAGACCATAGTTGAAGATTATGGTAACAGAACAAACATGGAGTATCTAAGAGGGATCGCTCATAACCTCAACCTCAACATTTGAAAAACAGACCATCTAAAGACAGTAGTAATAACTATGGAAATATCAATAAATAACGTTGGTCTAACATTTGAAAAACAGACGTTGTTATTGTTATTATTATCTCTAAATACAGTAGGCCTAGTAATAACTATGGAAATATCAATAAATAACGTTGGTCTAACATTTGAAAAACAGACGTTGTTATTGTTATTATTATCTCTAAATACAGTAGTAATAACTATGGAAATATCAATAAAATTACGTAGGACTAACATTTGAAGAACAGAACTTAAACCTATTGTTCGCCTTTTCGATTGTCGCCCTTTTAATAGCGCGCTCTTTTGATCGGCGCCCTTTTAAACACGCGCCTTTATGAGCGGCGCCTTTTTGAACGCGCCCTTTTGATGGTCGCCCTTTCGAAGTCGCCCTTTTGATAGGATACCGTCCATTCTTGAGACTGAGTTAATACATTCTGTTTCGAAAGCATCTCTACGGCTCTCTTACAGCCACTGTTTATGTATCTTTTGGCTCTATAATCTTCGCACGAACGCTTTCGTTCCGATTTACGCAATGAGGGGCCATTCTTAGCACTTCAGTTGGTCCTCTGGGCTGTGTGTGTTGTGACAAGCAATGGTGGAGTCGATATCTAGGCCTACCATATCCACTTCTAATCTGGTATGTATCTCCGTAATTATAAACGGAATCTGCCAGAATCAGTACTTCCGCTCTTCATTTTCCATTTTCAAAATCCCAAGATCTTGCTACAAAAATCCCAAGATGGTCCAAGAGTGTACTGAAAATCTCACGTAGGCTAACTGAAAAGTTGAGCTGTGATTAATTATAAAATGTGTTTTCACAATCACTATTATTATTCACAAATTTATATGCAGAGCTAAGAACTGGCCAAGAAAAACATGAGCATAACATTGCATTAACAAATTACAATGTTTACAAGTTTCAATAATAATAACTAAGCGAGTCTTCTCTAATTTGATTCGCTGTCACTGTTGGAAAGTACGGTAACAACATTGAAGCAAAAATGTACGGAATCTATGGATAAAGAATGACGTCATGTTATCCACAAGATAAGTGTAAGTAAGGTAAACAAGTAAACGACCAGTAGCCGTAGACACAGTCATGGTCAACGAGTCACTATACGACAACAAGTGATTATTGTTATCATTCCATATTCCCTACATTTCAAATTCATTTATCCTCATTACATCAGTTTTCTTGACTGTGCACCCTTCACAGTCATAAGTTGCAACTCGCCTTATCAGTGCTCTTAAAAATCTTGTTTTATTTTAACTAGTAAGCCATGACTTCTCCGTGATTTCTTCAACGTCTCCATGATTCAATCGTTCAATCTAGCTCTGATTTCCTTTTTGCATCCTCTGTAATGAGAGATCTAAGCTTGATAAGGAATTGTATTGTAATGTATTGTATATGGGCATTTATAAAGCGCATCTCACGGTATAGACCATTCAGAGGAGAATGTATCATCCTGCTGTTCACTCTGAACCTTGGTACAGCAGCAGCTAGGTAGCCCCATAAATTCCCCTCGTCTTTGTCTTGTCGATATTATTCAGCAAACAACATTTCCGACTAACCAGATCAAGACGATCAACCGGCTCCTGCAGTTCTGTCACCGAACCATTCAACAAAACAGTGTCTGAGGCCGGAGACCCCTCTACACCGAATTTATCTCTCCGTGTAGACTCCTAATGACATAACATCTATTATACCAGCTATTTGTTCACAAGAACTATTCATTCGCTTTCATTTCAAATAAGAATTTGAATTGTGGTCATTTTGCAAGATTGAAGAAGTCAACCATGCAAACGACTGCTTTTGTTTACGTTCCTGTAGTCGAATATTTCATCGATTGCCTTTTCTGTTGCTGAACCTGGGTTTTAGAACTCTTCTTGTAGGCCTAACTGGTTGTTCTGCTCAGTTAGGCCTATTGATGTCATTCGTTCTCAGCTTAAGACTTACCTTTTCTGATTGCTTATTCACTCTGTCTTAGTGGACCGATCTTCCTAACATTCACCTGATTACGGTTTGGTTTTGGTGCGCCATCAGATCATGCGTTGTGAAAAATACACCGGCGTGACATAACTTTAATTCTAAGTAATAATAATAATCTTTCTGTAAGTATTGCATTGCTGCTCATAAGTATCGCCATTAATTATGCCTTGACCTAATTCATTGCCTAGTTAATTAATTATTAACGCATTACGCCGTGAATTGTGTATGCGTTATCCTGAATTATGATCGGTCTCATGCGGTGTCAATTATTTCATGACCTATGTATGACATGCATTATGTCATTACTTATGCATATAATGCATGCGTTGTCATTACTTACGCCACTAATTTTGTCATGAGTTTTGTCATGTATTGTGTCAAATGTTTGAATGAATTGCATCGTGTCATGGACCCAATGGGGTTCATGACCCAGTTCATGAATTATTCCGTGAATCCGAGATTCATCTCGTCGTCGTCGTCGTCGTCGTCGGTGCCGTCGTCCTAAGACCATTGCAAGCGGTGATGATGATCATCTCGATACCTAAATAAGGATTATTGTTCTGTTCACGATTAAGGGCGTCATTCACCCTTCTATCCCTCTCTTCCTCGCCTCCTTTCCTTCATCCATTTCTCCATCATCTCCCACACAGCAGCAGCAGCCAATAGGCCTACTACTTCCACACGAACAACACGTGCTGACGTCAATGAATGGCTGGCTTTACATGAATGCTGATAAATAAAAGGCGATAGTATAATGCGGTGGTGGACGGAGTTGGCTATAGTTGGATGGAGTGGGGTGGAGTGCGGTGAAGTAAGATGAAATTGGACAGTAAATGGAGTGGAATGGATGTGGGCCGTAGAAGAATATGTGTATGCATAGGCCCATTATATATGGTCATTTATATATGGTTCTTCTGACAACCTCTCGAAGGCACTCCTGATGTTATATTTTGGCAGGGCATCCTTTACTTACTTATGAACAAAAGCACAGCACACTTATACTATCGAATACTCAATTCATGTCCATGATTGGCTAATGGCCGGTGTGGTGCGCAATAGTGTACGGGGTAGATATGTGTCCGACTGCGCCTACTTCCGTTGTCAAGGGCAGTATTTGGCACGACGTGCTCCGAGTAAAATTATATCCAGACGGTATTTGAAGTATTGTGTTAACGTTTGAAGTATCGTTTCATTGCAATAGCAAAATAACACGCGAAATAATGTCTTCAGAGGAAACGAGAAGCCCAAAAGGTGCGAGCAGCCGAATTATTTTTTGACATACGGTGTTGTAGATAAGGTAATGGTAAGCCAGTTCTAGTTTTATAAACAAATTCCTGTGCATAGCATTTTTGGTCCATGTGCTGAGCTGAAAACGAAGAATGACGATAACCGACTTCGGCGTTCGCAGCACAAGGTAACGCTCACCGACTGGGACTTCCTATGTTGATGGTAGAGCGCACCGCATTCAGACTACTTCATTCGTCAGTAGTCAGCATGACAAATGTTCCAGCGTGGAGGAAAACACGAACGAAGAAAGAGAGTATGACAAAGAATGGGTAGGAGAGAGGATGTTGATTGTTTTCTTGTTTGGATGATTGTACGAGTGCGTGAAAGAGCGGGTGATGGAGCAAGTTAGACAACAAAGTCTTCCAATTTTAACGAGGCTACAGCGAAATACCACGCAATGCCATGGAAATCGAAACCAATTCACGATGATGAAAATCGGGCATTCGACCACTGTGCCAAGGCTGGGAATTTCCGTCCTCTCGGAATCGAAGTTGAAAGCAACGAAGAGAAAGGAATGAAGACTGCGACTTAAATAATACACTGGAATGCGTTCCGACGATAGCACATAACCACCGGCCATGTTTCCATGTTTCCTGTCTCGACTTGCTTGCCTGTCTGTATGTCTCTCTGTTTCTGTCTCTTCATTTATTCCTCTCTTTCTCTTATGTCTGCCTGCCTGTCTCTCTCTGTCACTTTATTAACTCTGTCTTTTCTATATTATGTTTGTCTGCACAGTCCTCGTTGTCTCTCTCATTCTTTTCATTGTTTAAAAAAAATACACTATGCCTATTTATCTTCCTTTGTGTCAACTTAGTTTTGAGAACTAGCTCATTTAGTTCGCTTTGCCTTAGTATTGTATATATATATATATATATATATATATATATATATATATATATATATATATATATATATATACATATATATATATATATGATAAGGTATATATATATAACGTTTGAATGTATTGTCTTAGCGAGGAGCGCGGCCTGTGGTGAGGCCGGCTGCCGCTCTGCATAGATAATTAGATTTCGCTCAGGTGTAGCAAGCACACGTGTTTTAAGCGCGCGAAGATTTTTGCTGACAGTCGTTGTTTGAGTTTCTGTAGGAAGTGTTGCTGACTTAGTATTTGAGCTGTGTATTATAATTTTAATATTCCTGCGAGATTTATTAAAGAAATATACTGAAAACGTTTCGGACTACGTTTGCGTTGATTAAAGGTATACCGTTATACGTAGAGTTAGGCCTAATTGAAACAGTGAACAATTAAATATTCGTCAATAGGCCTAATAAAATTGAGATCAGTAGGACTGTGTCGACAGAAGAGGAAGTGTTGACATTTTGTATATGTTTTTATCTCAGGTTCTGTGTATTTGTCTCTCTGTAGGCCTGTATCTATCTGCTTCTCTCTATATCTCTTACTCTTCCTCTCTGTCTCTTGGTCTCTCTTTGTCTCTCTTTATTTCTGTTTATTTTCCCTACTTCACTGTCTTTCTTTACCTGTCTCACTGAACTGTCTTCGTTTTATATCTGTCTATATCTCTTAATCTCTCACTCTTATCCATCGCTTCTGTCTGCCTCTGTCAATCTCTCTCTTCATATATAATCATGAAGTTGCCGTTATATGCATATATAATTTAAGGTGTGTCTTAAATTTGAAGTTTCAAAATTAATATCGTTTTTGTGTTCCACCTTGAGCTTCAGGAAGAATAAACTTTTGTCAAATTAGATGAAAATCAGTGTAGATTTAGAACTTGTGCAAAGCCCCTGAAGAATTATCACGTATTTTTATTTTATTTTTTTCATTTTTTTCATTTTTTTATTCTTAACTTTTTTAAATTTTATTTTATGTTATATGTTTTTATGCTTTCATGCTATATGTTCTGTTTGTTTTACGATGTATGGACACCAGAGTGCGGTTATGCAACTGGTATATTAATAATAATAATAATAATAATAATAATAATAATAATAATAATAATAATAATAATAATAATAATAATAATAATAATAATAATTATTATTCTTCTCAAAGTGCTCTGATGTTGCGGAGGACGAGGCCTGATTTTCCAGAAATAACAATAAATAGTCTAATATCTAAGTCCCCGAGGGATCATATTTACCTTGGGGCAAAAAAAAAAAAATAATAATAATAATAATAATAATAATTATTATAATAATAATAATAATAATAATAATCTTGTTCTTTAATTAAGCGCCTGCAAACGCACTGCGCTGTACAGTAAACATACATATAGTAGAAACGGCAGCCATGCAGGGCGCCCTACATGCATGTATATAGTAGAAGCACACGATAACAGTTTTACAGGGGTCGAATATAACTGTTTAAGCGGCAGCCAACGGCGCCAGCCAATAATATTTATGCCCTACTAATCATTAAACCACTGTCATCTAGCGAGTGGAAGGCTGAGAAAACCTTACGGGGTCCTATTGGGTTCGATCTTGGTACCTTCAGCTCTTCACGCCAGTGTGTTATCCGTTACTCTACGGACCCCCCGTAGAATATACCATGTATATTCGTTTAATTCTTGAAATCAAGCTTTGCCGGCAATAACACAGCAAATTACAGATAGGGATAGGGAAGATGCTAAGTGTCTTGGATGGGCCTACGGGAGCTCCTAAGTGTCTTCAGGTGTCTACTAGAGTTTAAATTGAAGTTAGTAAATGTCTTTGTACAGCATTCTTGGAATAAAGTTTCGCTTGTCCTTGACTGGGAGAGCGAAGGGGTGTGGCCGGTTGCGGAGGTTATATCCGGTACTTGGTCGCTCAGAGCACATCCATCGCAGCGCGTGTTCTTGGTTTCCAAGTATGGCGTGAAATAGCCTTTCGTCTGCCTGGGCGGCTAGTTTGGTAGCTGTGGGCGTTTCAGGATGGAGATAACGGGCTCTCTTTATTCTTCGGATGAATCGTTCTATCCGCTCTATTTCGGCTCCCCCTTACTTACTTACTTACTTACTTACTTACTTACTTACGTAGAAAACAATGTGATACATTGTAATTTGCGGAACAAATTGCTACTCTTCCTGATTTCGGACCAGGGTTACATCGAAGGACTGCATAAAAGCCACTCATTCTCCGCCACATCGTTCGTCACTCTAAGGATGGATATGTCTTTTGCCTCACTGTATGATTGTTCTGGGTCTCGATCAAGAAAAGTGTTATCCAATCCGAGGATCTGGAAAAGTTTGGTGGTAAGATTCATGAATCTCAACCAGTGCTGGGTAAACTCAGACAAGAAATGAGTTAAATCAAAACTCAACTCATGCACCTCAAAATGAGTTTAAACTCAAACTCAACTCATCCTAAGTGAAATGAGTTAACTCAAACTCAGTTGTTGAGTTAAATCATAAACTCACACGTTTCATACTAGCACGTTCTAATTGAGCAACAATATTTTCCATCACGCCTACTTGTAACAGAAAAATATTTTCCATCAAGAATACACGGTACTTCAGCCATGTTGTTCTTAACTGTTCACAATATACAAAATATGCAGTGCTTAAACACTGTCCGCTAGCAGTGTTTACGACCCTCCCTGCCGTCACCACTCACCAGATTGGAAAAGCCGACGATATAAAAAGGCTTGTTTCAACATAATATGTGCCGAGTGCCGAAGAGTGAGTTGAGTTTAAAATAATTGACAGAAAATATGAGTTAACTCAAACTCATAACTCACACTCCTTAAGGTGAGTTAACTCAAACTCAGAAATCACAGCAAGTGAGTTAACTCGTGAGTTTAGACTCATCTGAGTTAACTCATACCCAACACTGATCACAACTGCTATGGCTGCACCGTTATCTTTCTTTGCTCGATGGATCGCAGAAGAACTGATGATCAGCTCACTATAGCTGGTGCTGCATATAGATTAGATGCAGCGAGAGCAAAATGTTAGAGGCCTTTCTGCTGCTGGTTTTGGTGCGATCTAGAGCTGCTGCAACATCGCCAGTCACAGAGATTGTTCAGCTTCGCAGCTTTGGTGGTTGAGCAGACGTTGAAGGTTTTGGCTCTTTTTCTGAGCTATCTGATGATGCTTCTTCCTCAGAATTCCTTATATATGGAAATTGAACAACAGAGAAACCTTCGTCGCTACAGCTATACTTGCACGATATCGTTCCTCACGCTTTGCAACTGCTGCTGATCTTGCCAGCGCTCTCTTCTTGCTTTGCACGTTTGACATCAATGCCTGCCATGGAACCACGTCGTCCTTTCTCACGCTGTACTTTAAAAAACTGCCGATCCTCTTCTGTCTTGCTTATAGCCACGGCGTCTTGCTACGCAATAACCTAGTAGAGATCCTGCAGAGAATACTTGAAGCATCGCGCTTTCCCTCTTCGGTTTTACGCTTCCTCGAAATACATTTTTTAAGGTTTTGCCATTCCTCGTTGGAATCCGTGCTCTTTCCAAAATTGGAAGTACCACAGCGACCGTTTCTTTCACGATGTCATCCAGAATCTGATTCCTTATATATGGAAATTGAAAAACACACTTTGAGAACCTCTTCTCGTGTAAGTAGCTTCGCATAACCGAAGTAATTTTCAGTACTGCCAATCAACTAAATTTCGGTCTTTTTTCTGGTCAATTTTGCCGCCTCACGTGCGAAATGACACATTAATTAACACAATAAATTATTAATCACTATAAGAAGAAGATCGAAAACACGAAGAGCATACCATGACATAAAAATTTTGACCAAAACGAGGAAGCCCACCGGGTCCTAATTCGGTCGACTTGCGCATGTCCTAAACGCTCAGCTATCAGGATATAATTTCGGATATGGCGTTAATATGTGAATTGCCATGATAATTCGATCTGGCCGTTAAACAATCTTTGTGTTGAAAATAACATGCATACCGTAAAAACACTCTTATATATATATATATATATATATATATATATATATATATATATATATATATATATATATATATATATATATATATATATATATATATATATATATTAGGGTGACACTGAACAATACACAGAAAAATTATTTTTAGATTTTTTAAAGTCTCACCCCTCAAAAGTGTTCTCTATAATATCAGTACCATCTATAAAAAGTTTTAGTGAAATCCGAAAATATTTATAGGTCACTCCAGGGCATTGAAATTTCGATATATAGAAAACAATGGTAAAAAATAATACGCTAGATATTTTTGTTGTCTGCACTGCCAATTAAATTTTTTAATTCTTATTTTAATTTCCCCTATTATCACTCATGACATGTGCATTGTGCAGTTATTATTTATTTGACTAAAAACCAATAAATTAATAAAAAGCGGTGAAGACCTGCGAGTCCAATGGTCCAAGTGTCGCTTTAGCATTCGACAGTACTAAAATCAGTCACAGAAATGTTGCACATATCCTAGCAGCCAATACACAATCACTGGGCCATGATCCTGCAGAAATTGTTATCAATCGGGAATCCATTAGACGTGTTCGGTGCCAACATCGTCAGATCATTGCCAAAGAAATCTATGCATCATTCGCTCCCGAGGTTCCACTTACAGTTCACTCAGATGGCAAGTTATTGCCAGCTTTAACATCATAGGAACATGTTAACCGGCTGGCTGGCTATGCTGGTATAAGGTGAAGGAACAATGAAACTCAAACGAGTTCCTTTACTGCCTAATGGAACAGGCGAAGCGCAGGCTTTAGCCGTTTTCAGTTTGCTTGAAGAGTGGAATACAGCTGGCTCCATACGATCTATGTCTCTTGACACAACTTCTAGCAATACCATCCTTCACGCAGGAGTATGTGTTCTGCTGGAGCGCGCTTAAGACAGATCTTTTAAGCTTGGCCTGCAGACATCGTGGGGAGAGTCTTCGATACTCTGATGGTAAAATCTAGCAGACCTGCAATAAAACTGTTTGAAAGATTTGCGAAATCTTGGGGCTCAATTGATAAAGATGGCTATGAAAGTGTCATGTATGATGGGCTGATTGTTGCACAGCTGAGGTCAGTCAGAGATGACTTGGTCAGTTCTGTGCCAGATCCCTGAATAATTTTCATGCACAAGATAACTACAAAGAGCTTCTGGGACTAGCTTTAATATCTTTATTGTATTGTATTGTATATGGGCATTTATAAAGCGCCTCTCGCGGTATAGACCATTCAGAGGCGCTCCCAGTGCGCGAGACCCCGAGAGAAAGAGCAGGATTTAAAATGAGAAAAAGAAGAAGCAACGCTACCAGAGAGAATGGTGGTGCGGACAGAAGGAGGAAGTCGGTTCCAAAGTGAGGGACCTATGCAGGCAAAAGATCTGGACTGAGCCATAGTAGTCCTGACACAAGGAACTAAGAGGTCAAGACGATCAGAAGATCGGAGAGGACGCAGCGAAGCAGCAGAATGAGGCCGTTGAATTAGATCACATAAGTACTGTGGAGCAAGACCAAGTTGAAACTTAAGCACAAGAATAAGCACTTTGAATTGTAGAATAAGGACTTTAGTTGATGAATAGCCCATCATAGCTCCTGGTGCTTTCCACAGAGCGCGGTGGATGGGGAAGTTGATACACTGTTTGAAAATCTACCTCTTCAGTTCTCATGTTGATCTGACTGAGTTTGAACTACGAAGCCTTCTTGAATTCAACTGCTTACAAGGCAGCAAATGAGACCGCTGCTACAGCAACAATACACAGCTTTTCAAACCATTTGTGGTACCTGAGCGAGACGCTGGTTGGCCTGGGGTTGTTGATTAGGCTGTTTCTCATGATACCAAGATTGCAATGGTTGCAGCCCTCGAACGTCCGGGATGCGATGACCCTCCTTGGCGTATCAAAGTTAATGTGCAGTAAGTACCGCTATGAGAGCTATCTAATTTTACAACTACAAACACTAAGAAACTCTTCACTGCACTAGATGTTCATGCAGGCATCTTACAACTACATCCAACATATGGGCGACTAACGACAGCTTCCACTTGGCTCGTCGCTGAGTTAAGAGCTCAAAGGTCGTGAATGATGCGGCCAGACGCGGCGTTGCACTGATACAGTCATTCAATGGCGTGCTTACAAATCAGGAAGAACAGAAGCAATACCTACTGCAGGTGGTTGAGAAACATAAGAAGGAAGGTCCAGACTCAAAACAGCAAACAATCAAAAAGGGACTTGTTAAATAGTAGTGGTATCAAACAGGGGCGCCCGCAGGCTTTAAAAAATTGGACGCACACTCCTCCAGTCCCCTCCCATTCTACCCGTCATACACTGAAAATGACTCAGAGTGACTCATTAGACACAATTCAATTTAGATAACATCGAAATCTTTAACATGCCGTATTGTCGTTCATAAAATATATCCATGCTCTCCTTTATACTTGTGTGGATTTGATCTGGTGGGTGGACGCACGTGCGTCCAGTGCGTCCGCCTGCGGGCGCCCCTGGTATCAAATACGATGAACTGCATTCACATTGCGTTAAACATTGATCATACTGTAAAACTTTAGCCGCGTTGAGTGACCATTAAACATTGACCAATTAATTTCAAAAAAATTCTGAGTAGTTACTTCATGGTATATAACCATCTGAAAGAGTGAGACTTGAAAAATTTAAAACTTTAATTTTAAGTGTCACCCTAATATGTATATATATATATATATATATATATGACATAGGTCCTGTGGGGAGCTGGGTCTCCTCCCTAAAACCCAACCCGAGTCTTTCTACACTGCACTAAAGACTGTTCTTTATGTTCGTGCTGGAGTCGGGAGCGCATCTGAGTAGTCCCCTTGAAGAGGCGCTATATAAGTGCTCAAATGAATGAATGAATGAATGAATATATATATATATATATATATAATATATATATAATTATATATTGTGAGTCGCGGTAATCAGACGAGAAGCGGCGTTTTGTGAGCGACTAAATATAGCCCTAATTCTTTGTCTCGTACTTTAACAAGAAGTCAATTATAATTGTAATAATAATTATTGTCGTAATTACAATTATTGTAATTACGACAATTTATACAGTAGTATCAATAGCAAGCTATTTCTAGGATGCTTTACACACTCTCTACTGCCAGCAACAAATGCTGCTGGACTCTGCTAGTTGCGATAGAATGGTTTACTGGTTTACCAGTTGAGTGATAATGGGACACTCATACCAGCGCATTCCTTCAGCAGCTACATAGGTAGGGACGGCTAGGTTGACAGAGAGCTGTAGTGAATGTGAAGAGAGACAGACAGACAGACAGACAGACAGACAGACAGACAGACAGACAGACAGACAGACAGACAGACAGACAGACAGACAGAAAGACAGACAGACAGACAGACAGACAGACAGACAGACAGACAGAAGGACAATCTCTGTCCTCTCTGTCTGTCTGTCTGTCTGTCTGTCTGTCTGTCTGTCTGTCTGTCTGTCTGTCTGTCTGTCTGTCTGTCTGTCTGTCTGTCTGTCTGTCTGTCTGTCTGTCTGTCTGTCTGTCTGTCTGTCTGTCTGTCTGTCCCTGTCTCTATCTCAGAGACAGGGACACGGACAGACAGAGAGAGATAGCCAGAGAGAGACACAGAGAGAAGGAAAGAGAGGTTGGGAGGGAGAAAGAGAGGGAGGCAGACAGGAGGCAGAGAGGGAGGCAGATGAATAGATGAAGATGTAATCGGAGATGGTAGAGATCTAAATAGATGGGAAGATGAAGACTGGAAACAGAGAGCCAGTTCCAAATGACTAACATAATCTAACAGTTCCTTTGACATCAGCTCAGTACAGCTGGCGATGTCTGGTCAATGTTTACCATTGGGCACTTGATTCTTCCTCGGGTCGTCGTTCCAATCTCTTTCTAACTCCTCCCCTCCTCTACTTCCTCTGTCTCTTCTTCCTCTTCCTCCTCTTCATCCTCCTGCCCATCCACGAAACACATAAACGGGTTCGCCTGTGTGGAAATCAATAGAACCTCTCTCGAACCAACATCCACCTTCTTCCTCTTTTCTTCCTCTTCTTCTTTCTTCCTCCTCCTATTCTATTTCTCTTCTTCCTCTTCCTTTCTTTACTGGCTAGAATCACAACAAAAATACATCAAGTTATGAACATATAACCTCTGAACCTAAATCATTGCATGTATGTATGTATATGAAGACTTACTATCAGGGTCTTCACAACAGAGCCATCGGACGTGAGAGGCTTTTGGATCCTAACAATTCCAGAAAAAGTAAATTGAGAAGAAGAGAAGAGCCCTGAGGCAGCCATTAGTATGAAAGTGTTAGCGTCAGTCCTCTTCCCACCAACAGCGTAGGCCAGTGTACTCATTATAGCTGAGTTGGCTAGGGGCGTAGGTGGAACAGAAATCTGGAACCAAATTCTGGATTTGGACCCCCCCGCGTCCTCGCAATTGCAGTCCAGCACGTTAACGACTACACTGTCGAGCACTCCAATAAAATTCCAGAAAATCGAAGGAAACTAAACTAAGCTGAAGTGTTCAACTTTCTATTTTTAATATCTAGCGCATCCTTCATTCCGAAATGCATAGTTTGTTATTGAAACGGCTTTGTTGACCATTCAGAGATGCATCAATGAAACTACTGCATGACCAGCGACTTTTACGTTTCCTATCTCCTGCTGTATCTTGCCGTTCCAATTCTTACATCGTGACAGCATACCTGCCTCACCCTTGTACCTCAATGCTAAAACCGAACCTGGCTACTGATTTGGCTTTTTGACTGAGCGCCTGTACAATTAACTGGTTCCGGCGAGTTGGCTTTCTTGGGCGGTGAATAAATTTCGAGATTACCATTACAATTTCATCTCTCGTTCTATACTCATAAATAGCTTAATTTTTTTACTAAGGACCACCAAGCACCATGGAACATTCGACTGCACTCGGCAACATGGTTCTTTTGGACTACTGACCAGACGACGCTTGAACTCTTCGTCCTTATCTATTGAAAACACATCGTTGGTTTCTGAGGTTTAATCGCAGTTTCTTCTTTTGGCTCATTTTGCGGCCGAGTCTCTGCATGCTTCGTCGCAGCCATTTTCGTTTTTCGGCGTTGGGCAAGGTAGCCGATTGGTACGATCACTCGGTTTGTAACGGGATAGTAAGGTACATGCAAGGATTTACGCGCTATATATATGTGCACTTCGAAGGCAGGGTATAGTATCAAATACAACTGTTGTATTCGTACTTCGAATCAGATGCATATGTGCGCATGAAATCGCGTTGTTGTACTTGTGAACGGTAATAAAGATTAAAGGTAAGGCATATTTCTACAAGTTACTTTCGCCAAGACGCCTTTTAATGTAATGTTTACATTTGAGATAGGCCTAAGGCAGTGACTCTTGAGCGCTCAGCCAAGGGCGGTGGCGTGTGCAGGACGATAAGACGTAGGAGAAGGCCTTCGATACAGCAGCAGGTACTCGTGTTTTCTTCAGTATTTCTCCGCACACAATAGGCCAAGAAAGCATCGTCTGCTTATTACATTTCAACACACCTATTCACATTACGCGTTTCTTCAAATGACAATTACATGCATTCTATGAGGATGAGGTGACGTCACAAGAGTGATAAATGACGTAATTGATGTTATCTGTTCGTTTCTTACCTGCAGAGCTGTCTCCAACCTTCCTTTTTCTCCTTCCTTCCTTTTTCTCCTTCCTTCCTTTTCTGCTTCCTTCCTTTTCTCCTTCCTTCCTTTTCTGCTTCCTTCCTTTTTCTGCTTCCTTCCTTTTTCTCCTTCCTTCCTTTTTCTCCTTCCTTCCTTTTCTCCTTCCTTCCTTTTTCTCCTTCCTTCCTTTTTCTTCTTCCTTCCTTTTCTCCTTCCTTCCTTTTCTGCTTCTTTCCTTTTCTGCTTCCTTTCCTTTTTCCTTCCTTCCGTCTGCCGCTGAAACTTTGCAGTGACAACGAAAACGCAGGTAGCGTCTATGAAGAGGTCCAGAAGACGACACTGCTGCTGCTGCTGCTGTTGCTGCTGCTGCTGTTGCTTTGGTGGTCAGTCTGGTGCTGATGCTGGTAGGCCCTAGTGATGTTGGTGATGTTTAAACTGACATGAAGAGACGATGTTGAATGTTCAGTTACCATGCAATCATCCATGTGAGGCAGCTGTACGAATAAACGGCGTCCAATTTCCCGTCACAGACGATGACGATGACGACGACGACGACGACCACAGCAATGAGACATAAATTACCGTCGACGGTCGAACTAAGGCTTCGTCTGTCGATCGCTGGTCGGTCGGTCGGTCGGTCGAACGGACGCCTACGCAGCGGCGAGCAGCACGGGCGCCGCCGCCGCCGCCGCCGCCGCTGGGCAGTGGCAGAGGCGGCCTACGACGACTCCCGTCCTCCAACTCCCGTCCTCCGACCGCCCTATGAGGCCAGGCTAACTGCAGTCGAAGGCCAAACAATATTCACAAGCGCAAACGTATAATATTAAGCACCATCAGATCAACGCATATATGGTGGTGCCGCATAAACACACAGAGGAGGAGGAAGAGGAGGAGGAGGAGGAGGAGGAGGAGGAGGAGGAGGAGGCGCATATAGTCACAGCCAGACACAAACAGAGGCGTTCCGGTTGCCTGACTAATCACAATTAAAGATGTTATTAATAGAGGAAAACAATCTACGATCGATAGCAGGTCCGATGAAAAAGTCGAAGACGGTCGACACATGCAAGGAGGAGCAGACGACGACTGCGCATGTCATTGGTGCCTTGCATGTCATTGGCAGATCTCAGTCACATGCCATCATCGTCATCTTCGTTGTCGTCAGGATTATCGTCGTCACAATGGTCGTCGTAATTGGCTTTTGCTAAAACACTGACTTTGATCATCTTCCTCGTCCGATAGTTGCTGATGCTGAAATTGCGGCCAGCAATAACCATGTGATATAAGACTAACTCCGGCAATGGTAATATGGTTTGCATTTTATAGGCTGGCGAAAGACTTGTATTCCACTACATGAACGTCCTGGACCCAACACCACAGTGGCTGACACGCAACACATCAATAGCCAACGTAGGCCACATAATATCTGTCAACTGTGGATTGGAATCCGTTGGCTGGGCTCCACGTGTGTGCGTGAGTTCGTCACCAGTGACTCTTCTACTTGGTCCAGAGACTCTGAGCATGCTATCTGTCAACTGTGGATTGGAATCCGTTGGCTGGGAACCCTTGGGGAGTAATAGAAGTAATGACAGTAATAACAAAAATGACCATGACGGTGATCACGATGATGATGCTCGGTAATTGTTTGGATTCTTGAGGGCTCAAATGTAGGCCTTCCTCAGAGAAAATAATAATTGTTTCGTCTGGGTATGAAAAGTGGGGAGTTACGGTAGCCTCCTGTCCAAAAAGCGGGTACGGGTACCTTCAGTACCCCGAAATTTACGCCTATGTTATTTATAAGTTGAAAACAGAAAATACAGCAATACAGTAATAAGTGCTAGATTAGACAAAGAAATCGGAATATCTAGGCTTACATGTGCAAGAGACGATTAAAGTCCCTGAAGAAATTATAATTGAACGAAGTTCACATTTTGGTGTCAATGGTGAGACGAAGCTACAAAGAACAGGTGACGTTTTATATACCAAACATCACTCCACTGAAACAGTCCTCACCTCGCTCTACAGCAAACTTGTCATGGCAATAGATCGTCAACAAGTCTCTTGTCTATGTCTTTTGCTGCAGGGGCGTAACTTTGGTAAAAAAAGTGGGGGGTACCAATTTCATACATACACGAAGCAAGGCGGAGAATGTAATCTCTGGGAAGGCACAATAGTAGAACATTGATTGGCATTGTTAAAAAAGTGGGGGGTATGGTACCCCCAGTCCAAAAAGTGGGGGTACGGGTACCCATCGTACCCCCACAAATTATGCCTATGTCTTTTGGACATCTCTGCCGCCTTTGACACAATGGACCATGCTATCCTTATTAAACGCCTTTCCTCTGTATTTGGAATTTCTGGCACCGCCCTATCGTGGATCAATTCATATCTTTCCTCACGTTCTTTCACCGTTAATGCCGCTTGTCACTCCTCTAATCGCACACCCTTACCTGTGGTGTTCTTCAAGGTTCTGTCCTCGGTCCTCTGCTGTTCATCCTTTACACCTCCCCACTCAGTAGGCTCATTTCATCATCCTCTGTCGATCATCACATCTACACTGAAGACACACAACTGTTCATATCTTTCTCTCTCCGCTGCCTTCCAGATGCACTAAATCACCTACGTTACATTATCATCCAGATACCAGACTGGATGACTGCCAACCTCTTATGTCTAAACTCTTCAAAAACAGAATTTCTCATTATTGGCCTTCGCGTCGCGAGCAACTAAGCAAAGTAACCTATCCTTCCAACCTTTCGCCAACAGATCTCACTTCCCTTGGAATAATCTTCGATAAAAACCTTACCTTTGCCGACCACATCACTTAGCTATCTCGCACCTGCTACATGCGCATCCGTGACCTTCGTCGACTGCGCCCAGTACTTCATTACGACACCGCCTGCACAATTGTACATTCCAAACTCGATTACTGCAACTCCCTTTTCTTCAACATCGACTCTTCTCAAATAAAACGCCTGCAAACAGTCCAGAATGTCCTCGCCCACGCAGTCACCAAAACTCTCAAACACCATCACATGCCCCCTGTTTTGAAATCACTTCATTGACTGAAAGTCCCTCAACGCATTCATTACAAAATCATATCTCTTACATACAACGCCCTTCAAACCTCTCAACCTTCTTACATTCGCCAGCTCTTCACCATCCAACCGCCCAGGTCTACTCGCTCATCATCATATCTTTATCTATCTCGGCCTTCAGTCTCCTCGTCTCTGAAATTCTGCAACCGCTCCTTAGTCTATGCTGCACCGGCTCTTTGGAATGATCTCCCAACAGATCTCTCCAGTTTGCTCATCCTCCCATATCACCTGTTGACATCACCTCTCCTCCGCTTGCACTGTCCTCCGCTGCTTTCCACTCACGACTGAAAACCGAACTCTTCAAGCTATCCTATCCCGATTCCATTCCTTCGCCACCACACAACCGTCATCATCACCGATTACCACCGTATCACCCTGCTGTCTCCTCGGCTTGACCTCCCCGGACTCTTGTCTGACCTGGCACCGGAACGGGCAAGGCGGACATGGCTATTTGCGGACTTGATTTGATATAGCGCCGGTGAATAAGCTGGTCTCCCTGACGTGGCTTTTGTGTGGCGCTGAGAAATTTCGGAGATTTACATTACATTACATTACATTATAGAGGACACGTAGCTGCAAAGAATTTAACGTCATAGAAGACGTTAATGTTGTCAGCTGTGATGCGGTGTGTCATCCTTCATTGATTTATAACAAACGAATACCGTAAAACGGGGTGACTTTGGCCTGCTGGGTGACTTTGGCCCAAATTGAAAAATTAGTTTGTAACCTTCTGGCCTTCCGTAGTTATCACGTGATTTCGACTTGATTTACGAATAACAATCGGTAAACATGTAGCGCATATTTTAACAAAATTTGGTTTATTTCATTGTAAAATTTCTTGAAATTTTCCCGAAATGTTTGTAAGCCTAAAATAAGTTAAACTTTGAAGATGTGCAAACTTATTTTTCTGTGAGAAAGACCGTTAATAATACCGTGGGTGATAATAACACTTTTCAATGTACATTGTAGTGGCATGTGTATGGCGCACCGTTTGCTCAACGATGTCACCAATAAGTACTTTATAAATGCAAGCAAAGTTTTTGGGGTGACTTTGACCCACATTTTGGGGTGACTTTGACCCACATTTTGAAGTACGGTACTCCTGGCGATATTTATATAATTTCTATTTTAAAATTAATTTCACTTTGGACATATTCTAAAGTACTCCTAGCGATGCTTATATAATGTTTATTTTAAAATTAATTAATGTATTTGCTAAAATATCACTTTTCAGGATATTTTGACTGGTCGGTGCATACGGTACCAATTCGTTCTAGTCATGCCAGTACCAGTATGGTACCATTGTCACCAGGGGCGGATCCAGAAGGTCTATCAAGGGGGGCCAAAAAAATGAGACATCCATACCAACCATCTTCTGCGAGAAGAATCACTTTACCAACCGACCACCGAAAAAGTTTTTGGCCACCGAAAAATTATTTTCGGAATTCATCTCCCAAAAAAGTTGATGACTTTTTTTTAGTCATTAACCTATTTTGTGTCTTCAGTCTACATCTACGGGACCCACGTCCTCTGTATATTTGACTCATCCGCGCCTACGGGGGAGGGGCACGCCTGTGTAAACATCATAAAACGCCCATAAAACGCCTGTGTAAATAAATAAAAATTTCAAATGGGGGGCCATGGCCGGATTGGCCCCCTGGATCCGCCCCTGATTGTCACTTAGTGTTAGTTTTAAGTTTAGATATTTTTTAAAACACATTCTTCGGGCCAAAGTGACCCCAGTAACAGGTTTACTTTGTCTAATAACTGAAAAACTATTGTGTGACAAAGTCACCCCACCTGATGTGGTGACTTTGGCCCACCCCAAAAGTTTAAAAAAAAGTGCTCAACTGTTATTACCCAAAAAAGTTTGCTTTATACGTTTTCTCTTTAACCCTATGCACATCTAATCTAATTGTTAAGTCAACCATATTCAGTCACATTATCGTTTTATTATTAAAACAAGTTTAAAAAAGGCCAAAGTCACCCCGTTTTACGGTATACATATAAGAGCTACAAAGAATTTGACGTTGTAGATGAGGTAAGCCTACAATGAATTTGACGTTGTAGAGGCAGTGACCCCTGGACGTGTTTAAAAGCTGGGTGAGCCAAACTCAGCCAAGTACAGACTTAAGGTGGATAAAATTATACATAATATATCCAGTGGCGTAACTAGACATTTTGGCGCCGGGGCCAGTGAGAGCAATCGCCCTCTCCCTATATATATTAGGGTGGTAGTGAAAAAAGTTTTTTTTTAATAATGCCTGGGACACCCCCTAGTTCTGTTCGTATTGGTAGTAGAAACTCATGTGCAAAATCTTTTTAAAATATTCCATTATTTGGGCGTGCCACATGACAACTTAAGTTTTGCATATGACACTATGCATCATTGAAGCCGTAAAAATCAACTTTCTTATTTTTTCAGGAGCTGGCTGAAAGTTCATCACTTCTAGAACCTATTATTTGATTACTGTAATTATGTGATGAGTGTGATGCACCATAGATAGTTGGATACCTTATTCTCTGATGATTTGTTTATAAATAAATGATTAAATAATAAATATATAAATTAGAACCAACTGGAGCTGAGGAGTAAATAAATGTTTGCAATTTTGTAAACAATTTTCTGAACTTCTGTAGTCTGTACATTTAAGGCTTTTCTAAAGCTTAATTATTTATTTACTTACTTACTCACACTATCCCACATATTCAGAATCCATTTCAAATTTAATCACATTTTAAAAGTTGTCCCTGGAGATGTTTTCAACGCTCTGGCTGGACCATTTCCTGGACCTGAAACACCTATGCTTAAACGATTTCAGAATGCATGGCCTTCGATTGTCCATGACATGATTGCTGATGGTTTGTCAGATGATGAAATTGCAGTTTAACAATAACAGAGAAATGATGCAGGACGCTGTTGAATTTGAAGTGGACTGTTTGCAGAAAGACAATCAGCCTCGTGATGATTATCTAGAGCTCTTGGAACTTGCACTGATCTACATAGGTCATGTCCCACCTCGAGGGTTGCATTTTACAGCCTCTGGTGTCATGCACAGGGCCAGGTGGATGGCCATCTATTCTCACAAAGTATTCCTTTTACGATCTCAATTGCGAATTACCTTCTGGAAAATAAATTTACTACGTTCCCTGAACCTGTTCATCTGCTTTGTTTATCTCAGATCCTGAGACAGTGGACAGTGTTAACGTGCTGTTCATTTAACGTGAAGCGGTGTTGTCCCCCAAAGCTATTAATTCAACACACTGTATCAGTTAATATGCTGCACAAGAACTGCTGTGTAATGCTTATATTGACTTTACAGCTGGATGTATGAAGATGGCGCAGACGGCTTGTCACACTCTAAAGGCACTTTCCGTCATGCTTGGTACCTCAGTGAGGATTTGGTCGGTTTCTGCTTTTTCGATGACTGCATTGATGCTGCTACCAAGGCCTTGTTGGTGCAGACAATGAGAACCAAAGTTGGTGTTGGCATTCCATCCAAATGTCCACAAATTACTGTACACACACCTTCAAGTAGGCGGGAGCACCTCTGAGTAGTACTCCTTGAAGAGGCGCTATATAAATGCCCGTTATGAATGAATGAATGAATGTACTCTTGAGATTTTGTGACTTCAAACATGATGAATAGCCTACTGTGCATCCCCATTGATTGGCTGGAGAAAGATCCAACTTCGTGGATACAGGACAGCATCTGGTAGCGGCATGGTCACGTTACGGCGCTATAGAAATTGTCCGTGTTATTATTAATTTATTATTAGTATTATTATTTATTTGGAGTGTCATCAGAAAGGTTGTGTGTGGTGAATGATAGGGCAGAAAGGGGATTGGCACTGATCCAAGAATACAATCAAATACTGACCAAGGATGAAGGTCAAAAGCAGGCCTTGCTCCATGTGGTGTCCGAACATTGGAAAAAGTATCCGGACCCCAAGAAGTTAACGGTCACAAAAATGGACTAATAAATATTTTATTCTTCAATCAAACTGACAGAGTTCAATTATGCTCACAAGTACTCTTTAAGTATTGTACTTTAAACCTAGCAATTTAAAATTTACTTTCGGCTTCACAAATACAAAAGAATATTGATAATATTAGGCCTATCACAATTGTGCTTACATTCCTTGTGTAAAATTTGGAAAACTTGTCATCTCATGTGGCACCCCTAAATGATGGAATATTTTTATAATATTTTGCACACTAGCTTAGTATATGAAAAGGAACATATATCTAGGGGCTGTCCCATCTATTTCCAAAAAATAACGTTTTTGAGCACCAGCCTAATATATATATATATATATATATATATATATATATATATATGTATATATATATATATATATATCTACTTCAGCGTACGTCGAAGCCGGGCGACGCCGCTTGCCGCCCCTGCACCCGCGTGCACTTGCTCTGGTGGTTATTAATGAGTTTATGCGTACGTAGGTACAAGGGGCCAATGAAGGCCCTGCCCAGCGCAGACGCAGTAGCTGGTCACGTGAGTAATATGAGTTAAGAATAAAGTAAAATAGAAGAATAAACACGAGCTTAACGAATGCGACTGACCGCCGCCACATACGGCGCGAATGCGATGAGAGATAGCAGAAACAAGTTTATTGTAGAGGGAAAGGAGTAGGGTTTCGGTTGAGTGCCGCTTGGGTAAACCAGACTCGTGTAGGTTGAGGAGTGAGTTGGAAGTCAGGTAGTAATTGATCCGAGACAGGACTATGCGTTCAGTTAGTTTAGACTTTAGAGATGAGTGACAGGTTAGAGACAGCTAGGTCGGTAGTTGGAAAGGATTTCTTTATCCAATGATGGTTACTTGAGAAGTGGAGTGACTAGAGGGTTTGAAAAGGAGGGGAAATTGCCAGTAGATAAGAAGAGGTTGATTATATATATATTCGTGGCAGCTTTTAAGCAGGGCCGTATTAACCTGGTGGAGGCCCCAGTGCACCGCCGTGGTGGAGGCCCATAGGACCATGGACGTCCGGAGGGGTAAGGGGGGCATTTCCCCATGAAGTTTGAAAATATTTAAAAAAAAATAAAATCTTGAATTTTATTATTATTCCAACAGTCCCAACACGATTTTCAATGCTAAAAAACAATTTTTGAAGTAAGTCAGCTATGCAAAAAACGTCATTTTATCCCCCTACAAAAATTTTGCCCCCCAGAAAATGTTGCCTCCCTAGAAATTTTTGCCCCTCTTGTAAAATTCCTGCGGACGCCCAATACAAATACGCAGTAAGATTACATTGAAACATGACAGTAGTTATCAAGATTAAACCCACGTTTTGGCAGCCATTGAATATAGAACTAGTAGTATGCCAGAATTAAAGCTCAGAATTTAGAATTTCATATATCGGCTGATATTCCAGAAACAAGTTCAGAGATCAGTTTCTAATGTGGAGATATATCACTCCGCAAGTATCTGGTGCTTATGGTCAGTAACTGCAGTGCAGAACGTTCATTCTCAAAAATGAAACTAATAAAGAACAGACTTCGCACATCGATGGGAATGAGCGGTTGTCCCACTTGGCTCTGATGAGCATAGAAGCTGACACTCTGCGTGAGATCAACTGTGAGGATCTGGTGACAGAATTTGCGAAGAAGAAAACACGTAAAGTTTCGCTAGTTTGACATTACATGCCCGAGACAAACTATCTTCTGACCTTTTAACTCTTTCTTTCTTTTAGATATTTGTGTTAAATTGTGTCTGTGCACAATGCACATCACTGAAATATTTTACGATCAGTTATGAAACACAAGTCAAATTTTTTTTACACCTTTGTGGTGGAGGCCCCTATGTGGTGGGGGCCCCTGTGCACATGCCTAAATCCGGGCCTGCTTTTAAGGCAGAGAGCAGTTGAGGATCGCGAACGCGGGTTCGTTTGTAAGTGCGTTCAAGGCGTCGACGGAAAGATATGAAGGCCTGGAGATAGGAGTTATACCAAGGGTCGTTAGAGTGAGGGCCGGATTTGGTAATGATAAGAGCGTGTTGGTCAAGGAGCGTAGAGAGAGTGGTGTTGTAGGAAGACAGTAGGTCGTCAAGAGAGGATGGAGGGTTTAGAACGAGGTCTGAAGAGGAGAGGCCTTGGGTGAAGGCTTCAATGTTTATGGAGCTGATGTAATGCGGCGGAGAGAATGAGAGATGGGATCAGGACGTGGAGTTTGTAGGTGAACATGGGGTAATGATCGGAAGGTGTATCAAATGAGAAAGAGATATCTGGCGATAACTCAGAGAGAGATGGTGCGACAGTGAGGTCGTGTGGTGATGACAGTGGGTGGGGAAGTTGACATGTTGAACCAGGTTATTTGATGACAAGAGCGTGAGGAATTCGGAGGCAAATGAGTCAAACGGATTATCGACATGTACATGTATGTTGAAATCCTCTGAGATGAAGAATTCATGAAAGGTAGTGGCAGCAGTGGAAAGGATCGAGGGTGGTGAATTCTTGTAAGATAGATGTAGGACTCGCATACGATCGAGGAAGAGGAAGGAGGGCGGTAGACATTGAATGTTTTTAGGATTGTGTTAGGGAGTTTTAAATGAGCGAAAGCAGTAGCCAGGTGAGTTAAGAACGGTGGTTCTCGAGTAAAAAAAGCGATACCTCCACCTGTGGTGTTCCTAACAGTTCCATCATGTAAGCTGATTTACACACTTATAATCACGATATTGCATACCTGTAGGTGTCTGTCTTCCCGACAGGTACTTTCTATGAACCATCATGGAGCACACCTGGTCGATATAGCTACCACCTCTGTGTGTACGTAGTATGTGCGCGTCCGTTATGAGCTTAATGAACGCCTCGCTCACTATACAGGCTCTAGACTAAATACATGTACAGGGTGCGGCAAAATAAAGTAATCCCCTGCAGAGTGTTGCAAATTCTGTAGCAACCGCTTAGAATTTTTATATAAAACTTGGTAATGATATTGTCTGTTCACATCTACATATAACTTCCAAATGTTATTTAACAATCTTGAAATATGACAAAGTTATGTTATTTCAAACACGACACCCCCACGATTTTGCATGGTTAAAAATAGTTACTTTGTAAAGAAACAAGAAAAATAAATGGTACAACTCGAAATATTTTTACAACAAAGCTTTACGAATTGCACTTTCAATTTTACATTAAGTGTTCAAAGTGTCCACCATTGGCCTGCACGCATGCCTTCAGCCGTTTGGTAAAGTTCTTGATGGCCTTGTTGATCGGCGCCTGTGGCATATCGTCCCATATTAACTGCAAAGCGGCTTTCAACTCGGCGATTGTCTTTGGCTTCGGCTGGAGTTTGTGATACCTTTCCAGCATGGCTCCCCACACGTGATAGTCAAGGGGGTTGAGATCTGGGGAATTTGGTGGCCACTGGTCCTTCTCAATGTCCTCAGGACAGTTTGCGTGCAGCCACTCCTGCGTGACACGTGCCGTGTGCGCTGGAGCGCCGTCCTGCTGGAAAATGAACCCGACTGGCATCAACTGATTGCAGTCCTCAATGAGCTGCGGAAGCAGTCGACGAAGGTAATACTGAGCGTTAACTTTCGCTTTCTCGTCGATGAAGTGGAGCCGACCTTTACCCCCAAAGCAGACCCCAGCAGACACCATAATGTGTTTTGCAAACTTTTCCCTCTGGACCATCAAGCGACTTGGCCTGACATCGACCTTCTTTCCTCTTGACCACACGCGGTTGTTCTGGTTGCTGACAGGTGGGTTGAGGTAGAAATTTTTCTCATCCGTGAAGAACACGCGTTTGGTATCACAAACTTTGAACCGACGTAGCAGGGCAGTGGCGCGTTCCAGTCTTTTCTGTCGCATAGCGTCTGTGATGATCTGCGCCGGTACACGACGAAAGGAAGTCAGATGCAGGTCTTTTCTTGCTATGCGCCTGACAGACCTTTCGCTGATGTTTAGCTCTGCAGCAATCTGGCGAGTGCTGTGATGCGTACGTCTCTCTCGCCTTCTTGTGAGCAAATCAGTTCTTCAACACGGTCAATGTTCGGCGCCGTGCGGACGGATTTTGGTCGACCACAGCCAGCCTTGCGTTCGGTCGCAGATCCAGTAGTATCAATGCGGCGACAAATTTTCTGAACGGTACTTAATTTCCATTGTTTGTACGGGTACGAACGAATTATTGCTTTTGCTCCGTATCCCTGTTCACGTAGCGTCTGCATTCGCATTTTGTCCTCATGCGACACCTTTCCCATTTTTACTGAGTTCAAAACACTCGTTTTTAACAACAATATTAGCTAAATATGAGTTCTTTATTTACAAGTTCCTCTGCCAGATGAATTTACGTCACTGTGATGACGTTGCTTTTAAGCTGGTGCCCTGTTCATTTGTTTTCATAATAAATGCTACAGTACAACCAATAACGCAACCGTAAAATTTGCACGTTATAAAGCGTGGGCTTGTCTCTGTTCAAATAGCATAACTTAGTCAATTGTTGTGATAATATAATGTAATTTGGCAATTGTACGTAGATATGAATGACCAATGGCCGTGTAAATTTTCTTATAAAAATCCAGCTTCGTTCTTGAGATATCAACCAAACACTGCAGAGGATTACTTTATTTTGCCGCACCCTGTATATGTATGGATACAGGGCCGTATTAACCAGGGCTCGAAGTGGGAAACAAGAGGTGCCGGTATGGCTGAAAGAACCATTCCCTTCCCTCCCCTTTAGGCCATAGGGGCCTACCGGTATGGATTTTTCACCTGGAGAAGTTCCGGTATGCTTTCGGCAGGCCAGGAGAGGTGCCGGTATGGCATACCGTTTCATACCGTCCCACTTCGAGCCCTGGTATTAACTTCGGTGGAGGCCCCAGTGCACCGCCGCGGTGGAGGCCCATTGCACGCCGCAGGCCAGGCGCGGACGATGCCTGATGGCCTGCAGTGATAGGCTCACGAATCACGACGTGTCGACTCCAGCATAAAGGCAAAGCTGTACTAAGTTAAGCCAAACTGGTAACTACGCTACAGTCACAATACTTAATTGTAATCTGCTCTTTAAGTCAAAGTTTCTAACTTTTCTATTTGTGCAGTTTGTTGACTTGTGGACACATTCAAGGACGAACAAGCTCAAGATATAGCCTATCTTTCGAGAGAATTTCATGTAGGGGCCTATCGTCTGATACTCCAGAAACAAGTTCAGGGATCGATTCGTAATGTGGAGATAGCACTCCACGTGTACCTGGTGCTGATAGTCAGTAACTGCAGTGCGGAACGTTCATTCTCAAAAATGAAACTGATAAAGAACAGACTTCGCACATCGATGGTCAATGAGAGCTTGTTCCACCTGCCATGGCTATGATGAGCATAGAAGCTGACATCTGCGTCAGATCAACTTTAAGGATCTGGTGACCGAATTTGCGAATAAGAAAACCGCAAATTTCACTGATTTAACATGACTTCACGCCCGAGACAAACTATCTGAACTGGCGTTTGTGGTGGAGGCCACTATGTGGTGGGGGCCCCTGTGCACCGGCATATGGTGACCATGCCTAAATCCGGGCCTGATTATCATTGTAATGAATCAACAAGTTGACTTTAAATAACTGCAACTGACTTACTGTCATCTATAGTAGTGTAATACAATGCGCAACCCAAGGGCAGTCATTTATATACCTGCAGTTTGCTGAACCTCCCGTAAGGCCGACCCTGGCCTATAGGGGAGAGTTGCCATAAATGGACCACCTAAGGGAAACCGAGGTTTACTGAATGAATGCTACCGAATTTCTAAAAAGAAATTACTGTACGCCATATGATAGGTTGATTATTCAAGTATGTTGTTAATAATCAAGGGACAGATAGTATTCATGCATCTATGAAAAATAACTAAACAACTTGAGCTCCATTAAGTCCAATCAAGGCAACCTGTTTCCTTAAATGGACCACATGGTGTCCTTGATTGGACCAGTTGCCCTGAATGGGACATATTATTTTAAAGACGTTTTTTAAAGATAATGTGCAATAAAAAACACTTTAAACGTTTTAAAACACTAATTCTCTATAACATGCAATAAAGGCGTCTGTATCTAACTGTCAAAATACTATAAAATTAGTAGAAATCAACTTAATATATGACTAATATAACCACTGCCAGTAAACTAATTAGGTGTACATTGTCAGAATCACTAGTTATATATAGACTATACATAGTTAACTATAGACTACTTAATTACGACTAAATGATTAGTTAAGTCTTTTATTAATGCTTAGTTACAACCATTTGAGTCCAACACTTAACAATTAATAGGGGCGGGGCCTACTTAGAGGAATTACACACAGTTTTCACAGAGGAATACATCATCATAAGCAGTCCCCGCATTTTTTTTCTCGTTGACATCTACATATACAACTGAAAGAAAATGTTGTTCGACATAATACAAGCCAATGGAACTTATTATTATATAAATAAGCACCTCAAGCACAGTATAACATTGCAAGTGCCGGTGTCCTTAAATGGACCACCCCAAATTATCGGTCCAATTCAGGAAACTAAGTGTGGTCCATTCCAGGCAACACAGACTACTTCTGCTTACACTGCGATAGTTCAACCCACGTCAGTCTTAGCCTAAAAACACTTATTGTCGCTCAAACATGAAACCTGGCTATAACTAAAACAAATTTGATTGCATTTTAAAAGCTGATCTTAAATGTATATCCTCATTGTCAGATACGGCTAAAAATAGATCAGAACTACATGAAATAGAGTTTTAACCGCCATTTAATAAATGTTTAGTATTCCGTAAAACTGCCTACGTCGATACGATCAATATTCAACCGCGCAAGAATACAACAGTTGAAAACGAGGTTAAATGGGTATCTAGGGTGTAAATCGGCTGTGGTCCAATTAAGGCAACGGTCCATTTGGGGCAACTCTCCCCATAATGGGAAAATCAGCAAGGCGAGTGCATCGCACCCTATTGGAACCTGACCCTTTGCTCCTGAAACTTTAACAGGCTTTATTGTGGTTGGTGAAAGATTAAGTTTCTTCTTCAGTAATCCCGAGAGCAGTGAGGTTTTTAATCTGACACCCCAATTTCATTTTGCAAGACTGAAAGAGGGCACCCAGGCCCAGGGAGAGGAATGGAAAGGGGACAGAGCGTGAGATTACCGAAATATAGCTTAAATATATTATATAGAATACTCAATGCGTGGGCTTTCCAAGAAAGAGAGAGAGAGCAAGAGAGAGAGAGAGAGAGAGAGAGAGAGAGAGAGAGAGAGAGAGAGAGAGAGAGAGAGAGAGAGAGAGAGAGAGAAAGAGAGAGAGAGAATAAAAAAAGAGAGAGAGACAGACAGACAGACAGACACACAGACAGACAGACAGACAGAGAGCAAGACAGAGACAGATACAGAGAGACATACATACAGAGAGACAGAGAGAGACAGAGAAACAGACAGGCAGACACAGAGAGAGAGAGAACAGAGAGAGAGAGAGAGAGAGAGAGAGAGAGAGAGAGAGAGAGAGAGAGAGAGAGAGAGAAGAGAGAGAGAGAGAGAGAGAGAGAGAGAGAGAGAGAGAGAGAGAGAGAGAGAGAGGAGAGAGAGAGAGAGAGGAGAGAGAGAAGTAGAGAGGTTGGGAGGGAGAAAGAGAGGGAGGCTAGTAGGGAGGCCAAAATAATTATTTTAATGTTGTAAGGACCTCGACTAAAATGTGACGTTTTGAAAAATTAATAATCTTCTGGTCACAAATAATTGTATGTTTGTTTTTTCTTATCAGTGCTTCAGGATTGCAAATGCGCCAATCTTTGCAATTTTTAGTATTTTGAGTACAAGTACAACAAAAGTATTTAAAATACAAGTAGAAATGCATTCATACAAATACTTTAAATGCAAGTAAAAGATACTTGTTTGGAAAAAGTATTCTAAATACTAAGTACAAACTAGTTTGAGCCAAACATTTGATCATTTTGCCAGAGCACATCTTATCAGGTGTATATGCATATACATATAAATGTATAAGGTACCAATGTCACCAATCACAATCTTCTGGAAATCATTTGTCGTTATCTGATTCAATGTTTGACTTGCACAGCGCGTATGCTTTGGCAACAATATGTCATTGGTATCATTGGTATTATCTGAAGACAGGGGCGCCGGACCGGCACCTCTGCAGGTGCGTCCTCCTGCCCCCTCCCTGGACGGCAGAATATTATCTCCTGTGTCTTACTTTGATTAAGGCTCAGATTGCAGCTCTTTGCCAACTTTGTTACATGATCCAACTCTTCCCTGATTGTGTTACTGTTTTTGGCTGGCACCAACAGTAACAGGTAGGTGTGCATCGGCGTATTTAATCATACGATTGTAAGGACAGACTGTTTTGAGCTTTGATATGGCCACAATGAAGTACAAAGGGCCCAGACCGGACCCGTGAATAATGCTGGCGTTGATGTTAGTAATATCCCAGACCATTCCGATGGACTATTATACCAAGCACTGTAAGGAACAAGTTAAGCGTTGGAGAGAAAAGTTCATTTTGAATTGTCTGGAATCATCAGCGCAAGGTCTCTGACACTGGGGATGAAGTGGAGTAACTAGATATTGACTGGTGACATAAAGGCTATAGATGATGAATGAAAAGGCTGCAGGGAACGATGGAATAACAGCTGAAATGGCTAAACTTAAGGCACACATTTGTAGAAGTTTTAGATAGCCATGCATCAAGTGCTTTGGAGAGGTACCTATTAGGCGCTATATAAATGTCCAGATACATACATTCATATACATATAGCCAAGTGACAGTGGGTCAGTGGCCATTCGAAATGCAGGTCTAATGGTCTGCCTCTCTACAGCTACATTGACAAATTTACTCCTTTACCTGACTAAAAAATACTTCTCAGGATGACTGAACTTTATTAAGCAAATAACATCTTCAAATACTTTTAGGAAACATCACTGGTGTTGGTATTTATGACAGGCCAATAAAACCTTCAAAAGACCAACACCAGTCAAGCAAATTAAGAAAACCTTTGGATGATTTGATCAGACACCAGAATCACTGTATACAACTTTAACGCATCTTGTCAGATGATCAAAATTTCAGGAGGGAGACCAATAATTTCAAAAGACTGAACAAAATGTCTCAAATGGCTTAACTATTTTGCAGGCAATAGATATATTAAGATGACCGAACATCAGAAGTGTCAATTAACAGCAAAACAGTATTTGTTCAAGCAATGAATCCAAATGCTTCCTATGACCATTGTAAACAAATACATATGATGCAGATATCAGCAGGTCATGAACTTTGCCCTAATATGTTCTCATTCTGCCAGGAAACTAAGCACATCTCATAGCGCTTTCGTAAATTAGCCAGTTCAGTTGCTAGAGTGCGGTTGTGTACTCTTCTATTGGTTCATATAATGCTTCTTGTGATTGGTCAGCATTTCTGTCACTGTGACCAACTTTTTGATAAACGGCTGCAAAAACAAATGTTACAGCAAAAAACATTTATCCTTGAGTACAGATCATCAGCAAATGATGGGCTGAAATGATGTTTTCCGAACAAAAACTAAAATCGAGTTTAGATAGAGTACTTCTTAGTCACTTTACACTAAAATTACAGTTATTCTTTAAGTGAAAGTAACTCAGGCTTTTTTGTCAGCTATTGTATAAAATACAGTTGATACACACAATTCAAAATCAAGAAAAGAAATGAAGATAAAGAGACAATGATGACTTTGCGTTAGTGAGTCCACATTGCATATGTATTTTAGATATACAGAAATTATTAGAACCACAGGTAGCTTCTGAATAGGTAAACATCATAACGGCACAGGGCAAGCATCAGAGTTTCTTCTCCATGGACGAAAAACCGCTAATTAAGGTTTCAAATATCATTTCCGATAGTTCAACAGCTAAGCAAACTACCATGATTTTAAGAGAAATAGATTCTAATGAGGTGCTTCAGCAGAGCATGAGATGCTATTCAGCACAACCAGATGCAGACAAAGCCATATGCTTGCACTTGCACACTGTTTGCTGAGGAAAGGCTATAGGAAATGCTGTCTTTTATTCAAACAGTAGTAATACAATTTCAAAATTTTACTTATTTTAGCAAATTGAGCAAATTGATCAGTGCCAATATTGGATCAGTGCTGATATTCAAAGATGTCATATACAAACACGTGGGAAAAGAATTAGTGTGGACTTGTTAACGTGCTGTTCATTTAACGTGAAGCGGTGTTGTCCCCCAAAGCTATTAATTCAACACGCTGTATCAGTTAATATGCTGCACAAGAACTGCTGTGTAATGCTTATATTGACTTTACAGCTGGATGTATGAAGATGGATGATCAGACAAACAGACTGAATGGACGGTTGAACGAGCGGTTGGATGGATGGACAGATGGTCACTTTGGTAAGATGGACTGATGGTCAGATGAATGGAATGACAGTCAGATGAACAGACAGCCACTTGGATGGATGGTCAAATGGACAGACTGATGGTCGGATGAATGAACTGTTGGAACTGACGATCAGTTGGATGGTCAACTGGATGGATGAATGGACTGACAGTCAGACAAATGGACAGACTGATCGTGGATAAAAGGACAGACGGTTAGATGGACAGTCAGACAAATGGACAGACGGATGGATGAACTGACGGGAACTGATGGTCGGATGGGTGTTTGGATGGACAAATTTAGTTAGACAACAGGTTATTCCTGAATCAGGATGTTTTACACATGGTCTGGTTTATGAGCTCTGTCAGACGGCTTGTCCTCAAATGACAGAACGTTAACAGCTCCACACTGTACTGTGTTGTCTTAACCAGTTCATCTGAGGCAGCTTTACATCACGATAGGCTCTTGATACAAATATATAGTCAGCTAAAATAACCATGTAGACTAGATGTTTAATCTAACTAAAAATGTTCTTGTAAAACAGAAGTCTTGATGTCTTTTATAACTTAAACTTATATTTTAAAAGTTGTAATAGTTTACTTTGTATTTATCATATTTTATCACAGGTAGAGATTTAAATTTTTCTTAAAGAAGCGATTAGATCTCCACAAGGATGCTGTAACTGCATGAAAGGTAAATAGATCTATACAGGATCATGTAACATGCTGATTATGAGATTGTCAACACATTTCAGTATCACAACCCATTCCATTATCAAGTGGTTCTGATAGCTTGACTTTGTCATCTGCACAATATACCAGATTTCTACTGTGTCGCTCTGGTCAGTTTGCTATTTACTGAAAGTTCTCTAGATTACCATTTGTATGCTGATGATACCCAGCTATTCTTTCATTTGACAGCTATTTGCTAATTCAGCTTATCCTATGGCTTGCATCTGTTTTTGGTGATGTTCAGTCTTGGATGGCTAGTAACGTGCTTCTCCTGAATCCTTCCAAGACTGAATTCTTTCTCTTATGAACATATAAAAATTCCACAAATATGACTGTCTGACAGAAGTTCAGTTGGGTGGATGCACTGCTGATCATTCTGAATGTGCAAGCAGCTTAGGCACAACATAATCTCCATGTATTTTTCCAACCATGTTAACACCAGGTGCATATCATTTCACTTTCACACATATGGGATATTGCACAACTCAAAATGGTTCAATATTCTCTGGTCCAATCCATAAAAAACTCCAAAATTTCCACATATTCAACAAATATTTCATTCATTACACTGGTTGCCCACGCAGCAACTAATCTAGTTTAAAATCTGTCTTACAGTTGACATTACATTCAGATCAAACGACCATATTTCTGCCCTTGTTCACTCCTCATACCAGCATATATGCATCTGATTAACAGATACTTTGATTCTAGCTGCTACTCGCACCAGACCAGCTTTGGGCTGTTAGGCATTCATGGTGGCTGGTCGAAAGTTTTTGAAGTAACTGCCAAGTTCTGCACAATCTGTCAGTTTTGTGATGTCATTCAGAGCTTATGACTTCAAGGTTTCCACCTGTTACTCACTGTAGCTTGACTTTGATTTCTCTTACCTTTCGTATTCAACCAGACTTCTCTCACAGATTACGATTTTGCCTACAATGTCACTCAAAGCGACCATCGATTGATGCTTTGTGTATTATAGAAGTCATTAGATAAGATTACAAATCATATCACACTGCTAAATGAGGAATGGCACTTTTTGGGACAAGCATACCTTGGAATTGCTAATCTGTTGCAGTTCTTCTAGGTGGACTGTACATATCTGGTGTATTGTAGCGAGACTTCGTGATATATCAATCGACGCTGGCTCAGGCGGCAATGGAGGCTCATCAACATTCTACAACAATATTATATTCTACAACATTATATCTTGTAATTGTTCCTTAAAATTATAAGGACTGGATTACAGTCCCTTAAAATGTCTGTTGTATTTGTTCACAGTTAAAACTACAGTTGGTGCAACTGTTATATGACTCACACAATAAAGCACAGTTTTTATTGTTGCCCACTTCTATTTAAAGTTTGTTAATATTACTAATTAGTAACTCCTATCACTCCAGCATTTAATGCGACATTAGTGTCACATCAACTGAAGGCAAATGGTTTCCTTCTGCTCAATTATATTGCAGCATGAATTTAACTCTTTCACAGCTATGTTGTTTTTGATGAATTTCACCACAACTAGTTCTTATGAATCGAAACACTTAAAATCTGTAAAAATATAGACATGTCCTATGTCATTTTGTTTTTATTTTATTCCTCAACAATATTCTGTCTAAAAAAAATTGATCAATTAATGTGTTTGCCTCAAAGTTTATGAATGTATGAAATATTTATAAAATTAAAAATATAACATTAGAAATTCATGGAAAATATGAACAGAATAAAATTATAAATGGGCATTTAACACGTTAAAATTTTAATGAGATTAACAATTTTAACCCAACTAAACTTTTTAACACGATTACAGTTTTTAGCACCACTACATTTTTAACATGATTAAAATTTGCAACACATTAACCAAATTTTATGCTAAAGCCGCTGTAGATATGCACTACAATAATTGTATAATACACGTGCATTTCTAAGCTTTTAGTTCATATCGGTATTGCAGAGCTGTTGATAAACGAAACTTGTTGCAATTATTCAGAATTAAGTTAGTCCTACTGTACTTATATCGTGTGAAGTATTGATTTAAGTACTTAATTTTTTTGAGGATCTTAATGACAATAGATGCCAAAAAGTATTTGCAAAATTTTAATCGACCTCTAAATAAAATGTAATAAAAACACTTCTAAATGTAGCCACTTGTATGGCAAACTTGTAGCAATGGGTGAAGGGCTAAAAAATTTGTGAATTTAGTCCAAAAATTAGATAAGACCAAACAAAATAAGACCAAGCACAGAACCCTGTGGAACAATGCATACACACAAAGTACTAGATGAATAATTACCATTTAAATAAATCAGTACGTGCAAGATAAGTACTAAACAAATTTAGTGCAGGACCAGAGATACCAAACCAGAGCTTGAAACAATTCAGAAGACAAGAGTGGTCCACAGTATCAAAAACAGCACAGAAATCAAGAAGAACATGTGCTGTCACCTTACCCCATTCCCAAAACACATATTAGGAAAAGGAAGAAGTGCAGATACAACTGTACTATTAAATGAAACTTAGAGCATGCAGACTGAAATGCAGAGATTAGGGGTTGGATGATAAGTGAATTATACATGACTTCATAACTACCCATTTGAGTGTGTTAGAAATGAAATTCAAAGTTGAGATGGGCCTGTAATTTGACAGTTCGTCAGGGTCGAGAGAAGGTTTCTTAAACTCAGGATGAACTATGGCATGGGCAATAGGAGATGGGAAGGATCTGTCATGCAATGAGATATTGATAATTGATGTAATGGTTGGACATGAGACATCAATGCACTGTTTTAGAAGAGTTGTAGGAATCATGTCTTATTATTAGATTAGGAAGGACAAGTTTTCGTCCCTCTTCAAGAGTTGTTGGCTGAAAGTGTTCCATGATAGGAGGCACAGAATTTGTACGAAGAAATTTGTTCAACACAGAGGAACCAACCAATTTAAGACTTATACCATAAATTTTGTCTGCAAAACAGGTCAAGAATTTACTTGCAAGATCATGGGTAGCCAACCACACAAACGTTTCTCATTACATCATTTCATTACATTACAAAGTGTACTTAATAATTATACTAAAATAATAAACAACTGCAATAAACACATAAGATTTTTAGTAATGGAACTCAAGTCATCCAATCTGGAACACTTACAGAAATTTCATCCAAAAAAGTTATGATGCGAACTTTGTTTTCCTGGATAAATGGATTGATTACCTCCATGTGTGGTTCCTAGGATCAGACAAGAAACACATGGTGGTAATTCAATTTACAAGAACAGAAGTTCAAGGTCTTTAAAACAATTACAAAGTATATGCATTACCACATAATTATTTAGTAATGCTTCTCATCTTTAGCTACACATTTCAGCATGCCTACAAGAGATTACTGCAGTTTTAAGACTTTGGCAGACTTATAATAAAAAAATTAAATATTTAAAATCATAACGAGTGTTGTGAACCATTGTCACACAACAAGGAGAGGACAATTTCCTCAGCTGGTCTCTATCAATTAAATGCAGCAGCCCAAGAACAAACAACACACTGAAAATAACTGAAAGTTGGCTGGGATTAAGAAACTCTCATTAGCAGAGCAAAACAGTCTGTATTTTAAAAAGAAGTTCTACTCGAATGTCTTCTTGATGATAAGAAACAGTTGGAACACACTTCAAAGAATTATAAGAACCTTAGCTTCTCCAAGGTTTGCAAGTTTTATCAAACAATTGGCAACAAGCTTCAATGTGCGAGCTGCCATCTGAGAAGGAACCTCTAAAATAAGAAACACAGTTTCGTTAATCATCCTTAAATGGACAATAATAATTTAATACTCTTTAGCCTTTCACAAAAACTACTGTTATTACAGTATAACATGAGAGGTAGCATCAGCTAAACCTGAATAGAAGAGTTCAACATAACAAACAAGTAAAAAGGAATCATCATATGAAACAGGTTAGTCAGAAAATGCAATGATTTTAACAACTGGCACAACAAATATGCATAAAATGCTGGCATTTCATTCCATATATGAGGTCAGATCACATTATAAAACATATGCACCAGTTCATTGGCTTCTCCAGAATAACTTATTGTTTGCTATAAACAATGGTCAGCATCCACTTTTTGGCATCTCTGCAAACTTTTGCGCTTTCTTGGTAATAACTGACTTTGGTTTTTTGCCGATTCCAGATACCGGATAGTATAGGCCATTAATTGCCGATTCCAGATCCCATTCTGATAGTAATAAAGTAAGTATTTGTTAAAAAATACTTTGTTGTGTATGTATTTATAAAGACACATTACGGTGGGTTAGACATAAGTAAAAACAGCAAGAAGTGTACTGTCATAATCGGTATGTTGTATTAAAATCTCACTTTTATAATATTAAAATATGCATATAATATATTTTTAATTTTAACATATACCAGTACAAAAATAATAGATACTAGGCTAATGTTTTGTAAAAAGTTTGAAATAAAAAGAAAGCTATAAAAACATCCGAGTTCTTATTAAATTGTTCTTCATTACAAAAAATTTATATAGCGCAAATTCTTACGCTGATTTATATATCACCCAGTATGCAGATATAGCGCTAACAACTAAATTTTAAAGTGTGTATGCTGAGTAAGAGTAATTTAATAAAGTTAATTTAATATTCAAACTCAACAAAAAGCCAGAATCTTTTTACTGAAGTGAAATTATGTCAGTTTTTTGGCTTAATAACGTGCTGTATAATAATTTGAAAGTTCGATACGCAAGTAACCAATCTCAGAACGTATTATTCTTAAATATATATATGCACTAAGGCCTAATTCCAAGTTAGTCATCATTGGCTAATGGCTTGATGTAGGATGGACTGGGGACAAACAGCCAGTGAGTCACCCCTTCCCTATGCCGCGATATATTACTTCATTGATCGACAGGCCTAACAGTCACCGGCCCCTATTTGCCACAAGCTGGTATACACATCTTCAACTGCACAGCTTCACACACAAGAAAATGTCTGTTATTAAACCGCTGAATAAGAACTGTTATTAATCGGCAGGTTACACATTCCAGATAATTCCGGATAGTCCAAAAATCGGCAAAATCGGTTTACGGCAAATCAGCCATTCCTGTTATAATTTAACAACCTATTGTCTTTTAGAATTCACAAACGTTTCAACTGCTAGCCTAAGTGATTCAAGCATTGTCTAGCCTAGAGCTATAACCTGCTCTAGACTGATAAATCATGTTTTCTGTTGTACAACAATGAAGGAATGTACATCCGTTTGCAGAGATGTTTCAACTACTTAGGATTCAAGTACAGTCCTCAGGTCTCAAGTAATAGTACACACACTTAGGTTATAATTACAAGTGCACATGGCTACTGCAAGAACAAAAGAGATATTTATTTGTTTAACAATTACAGCTAAATCAAAGATGTATTCTTACTGATAGCACACAAGCACTCATTCATAACGTACATGCACTCATTCATAGCATATTTGCACTCATTCATAACACACATGCACTCATTCATAATATGCATGCACTTATTCATAACATACATGCACTCACTCATATTATACATGCACTTATTCATAATATACATGCACTCATTCATAACATACAAGCACTCATTCATAACACACATGCACTCATTCATAACACATGCACTTATTCATAACACACATGCACTCATTCATAATCTCTATATGCTTTGCGCATCATATCAGCTCATGGTCTATCTGGGATAAAACTTTATGATGTTGTTCGAGCTACAACGGTGGCCAGATTACTATATGCGGCACCGGCCTGGTGGGGATTTGCAGGGCAACAAGATAGGAATAAGCTACAATCAGTGATAAATAAACTGATTCGCCTGAGTGACAATCCGACATATGAACAATTAAATAAGCAAGCTGACACCCGGCTGTTTTCCGATGTCTTGGCCTGTCCAGGGCATGTTTTGCATGGGTTTTTACCTTCAATAAAAAAAACTGTATATACCCTTTGGCCAAGAAAACATGACCGGATATTACCCAAAGCTGATAGCTTAATGAGAAAGACTTTCGTGGTTAGGATGTTGTACTTGAATTAAGCCGGAAATTGTAACTTGTAAACTGTTAATTTACATGTAATGTACACCAGAGTGCGTTTTGTCAGCTGGTTAAAATAAAGAATATACTTACTTACTTACTTACTTATAACATACATACACTTATTCATAACATACATGCACTTATTCATAACATACAAGCACTCATTCATAACATACATACACTCAAGTTGTTAAAGATATTTACTGGCGAAATTGTTAAAACTATAGTATATGTGAATAATAAAATTGTTACAATAAACTAACAAGAAGAAAATCAGACGTGGAGTCACCTGTTATTAAGTTGAACTGCTTCGGATTAAGTATCGCCAGACATACCAGCCTCAGGAATATGAAACCACTGCAACAAAGTAAGTAATTCTACAGCTGTTGTACAATTGGAACTTCACAAACTGGCCAATAATTCAGGATCAAGACCTATGCAGACAGAAAAACTAGGAGCACAAATCACTGGGTTTTGTTTTCATGTGGACATGACACATTCAGTTGTGAGAACAGGAGGCTTCGAAACATATGAATAAACTTCGACATGTATGAATAAACTTCGACAGGAATAAATTGGCTCAGATGCATAAGAATAGGCCTGAACATGAATGCGCTTTGACACAAACAGGTTTTGACATGCATGAATGCTTTCAGACATGAACAGGTTTCAACGCTTATGATAACGCTTTTCATAAGTGAATATGCTTCAACACATAAAAATCATATATGATTATGCTTTGACATGTATGAATAGGCTTAGACACGTATAAATAGGCTAGGACACACATGAATAGGCTTTGACATGTATGAATAGGCTTGTCATGTCGCCGTCGTCACTTTGCGATGGTAGGCTACATGAATGGGTCAACATTGTCCAGCATTTCCTATCTCGTACTGCAGCCATTAGTCTGGTTCCAGACAGTCCAATCCATTTTATAATGTTGTCAATCCAGGATATTCTTGGTCTGCCGCGATTGCGAATCCCTTCTACAAGACCCGTCATCAGGCTGCCTTCGATGTTGTGCTTGGGCTGCTGCATGATGTGTCCGAAGTACCTTGCGGGTTCGGACGTGGTTCAGCAGTTCGCTTTTGGTCCTCGCCAGCTTGTATATTTGTTCGGTGGTCATCCTTTTTGTCCAGGGAATTCTTAGCAACTTTATGACGCACTTGTTCTCGAATGCTTGGATGCGCTTCTCTTCTTCTTTCTTTAACGTCCAAGCCTCGCATCCGTATGAATAGGCTTAGACACGTACAAATAGGCTAGGACACACATAAATAGGCTTTGACGTGTATGAATAGGCTTAGACACGTACAAATAGGCTAGGACACACATAAATAGGCTAGAACATGCATGATCAGGCTTCGACAAATACGAAATAGGCTTGGACATTGTACTAAAACAGTGTAAGTTAAGCTAATGTGAATGCGTTAAGGTTTAATGCAGAGTTGGCAGTTGAGTTGGGGTCTACCAATACAAGAGTGCCTAGGGCCTACGACGACCCTAAAACGGCTCTGGGCAGGGACATGTTTATATACGCCTGGACATGGTTGGTCATTGGTCAAGTTGTTGCATCACATTCATCTATGCTGATGCTGACTTATCCAAGATGGCAGTTTATAGAATTGCAGGAAGATACATACAGTTTAATTCAGCTATTCATTTGAAATTTAGCAGCCTTTGACACCATGTTGAGAATCCTGGTCTGTGACAGATTGAGGCTAAGGAATGAATTCTGCCACCAGGAAATCTTGGATTTGGTGATAAAGTGGTTAGTCTGAGTCTTTTGAGAGATGTCAGCCAACAATCAAAGAAATTTCTGCGACCAACTGGGTGGCTGCTGATTAATGCTGTATCTTCCAGCAGGTGAACATAACCAAGTACTGTGGATTTAATTTGCACGTAAAATAATCTAAACAATAAAAATCGTATATTCACCAAGTCTGATGGCTAACGTTACAAAATGTGTACAAAAATTATGAACTGGGAGAGGGTCTCCCAGTTAGTGGAACAATATTTTACTTTTGCATTACTCATTCATGCCTATGCATTGATATAATTGAATGTAATGTTCATTCTTGATTTTGGTGATCCATAACAAAAACCGAATGTAGTGCCTTCAGTCTAAATGGTAGTGGGATATGACTTTCAGCAGTGCATCAAAATTCTAGAACGTTTTATCAATTTAAAAGAATACACCATAAGACAGAGATCAAGCTCTAAGATCACAACAACATTCCTCACCTTACAACTCTTGTTCTGACTAAGAAGTCGTTTGGCCATTTTTGTTTAACCTTCCGTTGAAGGCAACCACAGATATAGCGTAGCACCCTGCAAATCAACAAACAAGAAAAAAAACAGTACAAACCAGCATACAAGAACAAAATCCACCAAAATACCAGCTATAAAAATTCCAATATGTTAGATGTGTAAGGGTCCTGCAAATGTGATGCGCTTAACAGCACATGCACATAAAAATGTATTACTCTGTCTTACTCTGTCTGCTTGGCTTCGTTTCAATATCTGTCCTCAATATGGGTAAGGGACTGTAAATACAAGAACAAATATCAACTGCCAGCAATGGCTGATCCTGAGAAACATGCCTGACAAGATCCTTCTCATGCAACTTTTGGGATTGTCATGCCTGTAGTGAACATCCTTGATCCACCCTTGCAAACCTATTCTTGGTTCTTAATACTAGCTTTCCAAACTCAGAAGGAAGGCATGGCCATCATGACCTCCAAGGATTTACCCATGACTGTTAATGTGACTTAGTTGGTTTCTTATTTCATGTGAAAGGCTATTACTGGAAACCTTCTGCAGCATTACACAGTGCAGATTAACAATTTCTTGAGGCATTTTCACACACAATATTTTTATTTTAACAATCAAATTACGATTTCTGATGTTACAATTTATATTGTCTGGCTAATTTGTCTCCTTTCTTGCTGTTAGCATAATTTTTTATTATTTAATACTGGCTGGCACACTATGAACCCCTTTAGCGTGGAATAAAATTTTCGTTAACTCTCGCCTAGGGTGGAATTTTTTCGAAATTTATTTTTCTCAGATAATGTTGTTATAATGATGCTATGATTTTTCTAGATATAATCCCATAAGTTTTTTGCATTATATCGTCACCCAAAAATGGATCCTGCATATCATTCACATCAACCTTGCGCCCATGTGAACCAGTAAATAGTTGGCGAACACGTGGAAAAGGATCTCGGTCGCACCATGCAAAATGAGAATCAGTATCGTAATCCACTGTTTCCTGGCTGCCATCACTATCGTCACTGTTCTCATTAGAACTTGCACAATCATCACTGTCTGCAAACCCAGACATGCTATCACTTTCCTCTAACAAACGTGTCATTCCTCCCTAGACAAACCACGTTTACGACCTGCCATTTTGACCTACAATACGGCCATGACGAAGGCCAGCTAGTAGCCGCCAGTGACCATGTGGCTAGGCCAAGGTTACCCCAGGGGTGCTACAGCATGTACTATGAGTCCCTCTGCACAACAGACATGACCTACTAACATTATCCTGAGTTTATACGGGCTCCACGAATGCTAGGTGGTGAGTTCTATCTCTGCCCGAGTTAACTCGGGATCCACGCTATAAGAACGCATTCCCCAGCCTGAGTATACTCGGGATCCACGCTAAAGGGTTAATTATCTGTGTTCATGCATTGCCCATGAACTGAAGAACTGTTTTTATCTTTAAGTCACACCTATTGCATGCATAACAGCACCTAGTGTGTCACTTGGCACTTACATTGGGTAAGTTTCTGCAGCAGCAATTATAGCGTTGACAACATCATTGAGAAGAAAAATTAGTTGTTTGGAGTTGATGTCTGCATCTGCTGGGTTGTCCAACATGTTTGGATTGATCTAGCCATCAAAGAACAACGCCAACAACTTATTTATTACAGCAACAATTATGTTGTCTGCGTCACTCATCGTCAGCTCTACAGTCATAAAGTTATTTGCTTTCGCAGCTGAAGTGAAAAATTCAATAGCAAACAAGTCGCCTTTTATTAGCAAAGATAGGTAAAATTTAACAAATAAATTCAAAAACCCTGATTCATATAATCAGATTCTTGTTGTTTAAAAACTGAAATTCTTTCAGTGACTGCGCCTTGGCCTTGACACGAGGCATTTTTATTTATCACGCCATTTTAAGTTTTTTATCATTTTTCCGGGGTAATTGAAACCTTGTCTTCAAGTAATGCAGTAATCTAACAACTTCAATTCACTAACTGGTGATATTCTGAAGCAGGCCCTTAGCCAGAAATAAAGAGTAGGGCATCCAAAAGCATTCAAAGTCGTGACCACCCGATGCCGTGAGTGTATGAAGTCGCGACTGCCCGATGCCGCGACCATACGAGTATGACGGTAAAAGTCTGCAATGCCCCTACACTGAATGACTTTTGGGTCTTGATTACAATTGTAACAGTTTTCTTTTATATACAATGATACAAACAACAATCTGTTGACTTCAGATTGTAATTTTTAATTCCCTTATTTGATTATTATAACCTAGGGAACATACATTATTTGTAATTATCAATCCAAACCCCTATAATTATTCATAAGGTCAAGGTATTATATAGTCAAATCAGTTATCAACTACCATGAAACAACCTCATCTAATTGGCACTTAATTACAAGTATCCTAGATCATAAATAGCTGCTAGAGAAGTGTATCATGTGTGGGAAAAGGAACATCGTTACACAGATGAAGGGGAATGGATTATACATTATAGCCTATCACATTTAGGGTGGCTGGCTAAGGGCCTGCTATGGTCATATATATCTACCTAGATGTGGGATAAGCTGCATTGGATGCACTGAGTTTAAGATCCCTATGCTGATGTATAGCTGCAAGGCCGGTTAGAGAGCTATGTACTCCAGTGTCATCATTACCTGGTCGCAGATCTCCTCACTCTGCAACACAGGGTGATTTGGTTGTTCCCTGTTGTGTACTGTCACAAAGTAACATGGATGCTTTTGCAGTGGTCAGCTCTGCGTTCTTAAACAGCCAATTTCCATGCAATAGGCAACATGAGCTCCCTCTACTTTCTATGCCTCCATTTCGCAAGCGGTTGCCTCCATATCACAAGAGATTGAAGCCCATTCTGTGCAATCGTGGTCTTGCATAGTCAGGTATGGAGCAGAGGTGCTATATAAATAAGTGCTTACAATTACAATTGAAAAACAACCTTCTCCATGTTGTCCCATTATATGGCCATAGTACTCCAGGATCTGACTATAGTTCTGTAGGAAATTTTGAGTATGGAGAATTTTCTTTCAGAAATGTTGAGTAGGTGTCTTAGTGAGTATTTTCCACTTGGGTGGACATCCGCCACCTGGTAGGTTCTCCGGCTATGACGTCATCAAAAATGGCGGCCGCTCGATCACGAAACTGGTCATATCTCTGTTAATAATTGCCAGATTTGCATGGAAATCTAGTCATATGTATGGAAATTTGGTGTAGGTTAGGGTTAGTATGTTGTAGGTGACATAGGTGTAGACCCTGGGAGTAGCAGGGGCACGTGCCCCCAAAATAATTGAGGAGGGCATTGTCCTCCCAAAAAATCGACAGAAAATTTCTTGAAATATTAAAATATTATGTTTCAGTATAGACAAATTTCTTCAAAACAGGAAAGCAGAGACAAAGAACCGAAATACTATCAGAAATTCATAATTAAAATAGGAGCTGAACAGTGTCCCCAGTCAAATTTTCCGATGTAGGCCTACATGCTTTGTTCCAGAACTTCAATGATCGTATTGGTTTTTTCTTCAATGTGCAAAGAAGTTCCCATCCATTGCATGATAAAATAGCTGAGCCTTCTGTACACCCAATGCAACAAGTGTAGAATGAATGATTAAACACCCCCAATATTTTGGACAATGAATTACTAAACCCCCCCCAATTTTGGACAAGTCTAAGCCAATGGTAGGTAATATTCATAAGGTTGATGAGAATGCTTTGATAACTGTTTTCGGTTTTTATTTTACATTTTTCTTCTGTTTAGTCTTCTCTACAGCCGATATCGCATTCGCTTGGTGCTGGCCTCAGAATAAGATTTCTTGATGGCCTAACTCTAGAGGGGATAGGGACACGGTAGCCCAGAACGTGGGGGTCGTGGCGGGTTTGTGGCCATCTTTGGGTCTTCACCTTAACCCCAATAAGTGCGAGGTTTATCTGCCAGATGTCGCCCTAGAGTTGTCCCCACCCTTGCCGGACTATGCCAGGGTCGAAGTGAATTTGTTGAGTTTACTGGGGGGCCCAACTTTTCGTGGGAAGGGCGCTGGATGAAACTATGGTGGGCCACTGCAATATGTACAGGCGAGCCTTGGAAAGACTCTGCCGGACTATTGCCGGCCTGTTGCCATCACAGAACGCCTTGATCTTGCTACGTTCATCATTTGGTGCTCTAGGCTGAAATATCTTTTTCGATGTTCTCCTTGCTTTGACCATTCGGCCCTAGGGACATTGGACGGGCTGATGAGGCTGGACCTTCAGACAATTGTCAACTGTTTTGAGTGTTCTCTTAACGACACCCAATAGCTGCAGGCCGCGTTTCCTATTAGAGATGGGCAGTGTGTAATCTAGACGTCTTTGGGGGGGAAATTCCCCCCCCCCCAGGATTGATGTTTCCCCCCAGAGTCCAGCAATATTGTAATGTAGACACCTTTTCGGGTGGAAAATCCCCCCCAGGAAACTTGTTTCCCCCCACAAGAGGGGGACTAGATTACAGCCTGAGAGATGGGGGACTTGGCATTCATAGAGTCATTGCGCTGGCTTCTTTGGCTTATTTAGCTTCAGCCGCGTCGATTCTTGAGCTTCAGACTGCCATTCTCGCTACAGGCGCAGTAGTGCCAGACCAGTATAATGGGACACCTTGCCGGTAATCATGTGTCCTCTGATTGTCAGACAGAGCGTTTTGGACCGGCCCTTAATCGAGAGGGATAAGGCAGACATCCGCCGGTGTTCTGGTAGCCTGGTTGACCGGGCCAGGATGGATGCGGCCAGCCCTCATTCGACCGACTGGCTGACCGCGCTTCCGACTGCCGCATGTAGCCTTGTCCTGTATAACGAGGCAATCTGGGTCGCGGTGGGACTCCATTTGGGTCTGGACTTATACAGTTCACACAGATGCCACTGCGGCGACTTGGTTGGCCTTGAGGGTCACCATGGCTTAGTGTGCAGAAGGGCCCTTTCACGCACTTTGCATCATCACGCCATCAATGACATCATTACTTAGCCGCGGCTATTCACAGTCTCAAAGAAACGGCGAGCCTGTTTAGATCGGAGGGTAACAGGCTCGACGAAACCACCCTATTAGGTTTTCTGGCTTAGTCATGGGGGGAAAATTTGGTATGGATGCCAAGATTGTCCATGCTTGTGCGGCCTCTTACATCGCCCACTCAGCCGGTTTGGTCGGCTCGCATCAGTCACGGCGGTCAACCGAAAAAAACCAGAATACCAGAGGCTTCCCGCTTCGTACATATTCCAACGGTAACCGTCGAGACCATGGGCCCGCTCAACCCTTTAAACTCAGATTTCCATCAGTGGCAACCGACGCGAGTTCTGGCGTTTGTCTAATAGCATTCAACGTTACAATCTGGTCGCTTTTAAAGGTACCTTACCTTCAAACTCTAAAATGAGGCCTGACCCTCCAGGTATTTACTCTGTTCCTAAATATTTTTCCGATACAGATACAAAGAAAGCGGAGAATAATGGAGAAAGAGTAAGAAGGTATAGATAGAAAGACACAGCAGTGAACAGAGACATGCAGTATACAAGATATAAACGTGTACAGACAGAGGATTATGTGGAAAAACAGACAGAAAGACAGAGAAAGACATCGTTGATACCTCGGGTAAAAAAAACTAAAAAAGTAAAAAGAAATGTCAAATAAAAGCCAAAAACAGTTATCAAAGCGTTCTCATCAACCTTATAAATATTGCCTACAACATATTAACCCTAACCCATACCCAATTTCCAAACATATTACCAGATTTCCATGCAAATCTTTCAATTAACACAGAAAATTCCCCCTCCTCAATTATTTTGGGGGCACGTGCCCCTGCTGCTCCCAGGGTCTACACCTATGTCACCTACAACATATTAACCCTAACCTACACCAAATTTCCATACATATGACTAGATTTCCATGCAAATCTGGCAATTATTAACAGAGATATGACCAGTTTCGTGATCGAGCGGCCGCCATTTTTGATGACGTCATAGCCGGAGAATCTACCAGGTGACGGATGTCCACCCAAGTGGAAAATACTTACTAAGACACCTACTCAACATTTCTGAAAGAAAATTCTCCATACTCAAAATTTCCTACAGAACTATAGTCAGATCCAGGACTATAGAGCAAGCATGGCGAACCTTTTTCAGCTCGCGTGCCAGAAAATAGTTCTTAAAGGTAGTGGAAAGTTTTGCGTGCCAGACATTTTATTGAACCAATGAACACGGAATGAAACACCCCCAAAAAAGGAAAAGCTAATATTGAAGCGTCACTGCCATGGTCGTCCGCATAAATTTTTTAGGGGGCAAAAAATTTAGGGGGCAAAATTTTTATGGGGGCACAATGACGTTTTTGTATAGATAAAAAATTTGCATAGGGAAAATTTTCAAAATAAATAATAATCAAGGACTTTACCTAAATAATTAAGTGTTTTTTCGCAAGGAAAATCGTGTTGGGACTGTTAAATAATCATAATAATCCAAAACTTTTTACAAAAATATTGCAAATGCCTCCTTGCCCCCTGTGGATGCCCATGGTCATTACATTATTTTTGGACGAGGCCACTTAATAATGCGATTTATTTATAATTATAGGCTAATTTTATATGGAACATTACATTGTCAGTGTGATTTTTGTTGCTAGACATTTACTGTAGATGCCAACTGTTTTACGTATGGTTTGTATTTTATTGTTTTCAATGCCACGCACGTAAGCACTTGTAGGCCCCATCATCGATTAATCTGTTTCTAATGTCAGACTTAATGAAATTCATGGTTGAGAACAAAGATTTGAACGAGTAACTTGACGAAAAAATCGATAAAATTCCAAATGTGACCGTTTTCAGTGTATTAAATGTGTCTGGAAACGATATTCATGTTCGAAGAACTTTATTTTCTGCTGCCGAAATATCTAATACTGTTCCTTTGAACTCTTCCAAATGACCACGTTCGAGGTTACAATAGCAGGCTGACATGATGCGTCAGACGCAAGAGTAAATATGTATACGGTCTACCGCTAGATTCATCTTTTGAGTGAAATTTAAAACTTAAAGTCTAACAATTACTATAATTTTATGTGACAATGAAGCAGGAAAGAAATTGCTAAATGCAAGAAATAAAGAAATATTAGAAAAGTATGGGAAAAAATCGAAAGTTCAGAGCTCAGTGGCGTGCCAAGCAAAATCTGTTGGCATGCCAGGTTGGGCACGCGTGCCATAGGTTCGCCATCCCTGCCATAGAGCGAATTCACAGTTTAGTCCATTCAAGGACAGATAATGGTAGTAAGCAAGTCTGGAATAAGCAAGTAGTTTGGTGACAAGTCGAGTCTTGGTATTCGAGTTAGTCCTTGCTGTAGTCTGCTCCACAATCACTCAGTACAGATTATAGTAATGATAATTTCCTAAATGAATAGCAGAAGACTGCAACGTACTTGCTCAGCAATATCATCAATACCAAGAACTTTTACAAGGTCTCTGTGATTAATTTTACTATTAAACCAGCATAAAGTTTCATTACAATCTGGGTTATCAGTGATGTAGACGACCATACGCCCTAATGGTTTCCTGAACTGATTAATTATCAGTGGAAATTTCATAGGTGTATGAACAATTGAATATGCTAAAATTTAATATACTGATAAACAATCATCAGCCCCAGGCACAACAACAGCGCTTTTGTGAGTTACTTAAAATGTGCTACATTACTAAGGGTCCTCATACAAACAGACATACATACAATTAGGTCAGGTCATAGTCATGGTAAAGTTTAACTTTTGATTTCTGAAATTCTCAAAAGTAGCCAACACTAGACCTACATTACTGAAAAATTTTAACTTTTTACGATTTGTGAGAAACATGCACTTTTCACTTAATCATTCAGCAATTCCAACCTATTTCAGTCCAGTATCAAACTCTGTTTCTGATTTTTTCCCACTCTGTGATGGTCTTCTCAGGCATGGTCACATTACAGCCCTTTCCTAAACCAAAAGCTGGAAATTAATGGTTGCAAATCATGACAATTTTGCTACTAAAGTCTTCAGATTAGTACAGATTTAGAATCTCACACTGCAAAACTGACATTGAGACACTTGAGAAATTTGGAAATGCAAAAGCTCTGCAACTCATCCTACCTCACATGACTGCTTGCTCTCCATGATCTTATTTATTGTGCCATGTACAGCTGTGTGGAGGAACTGTGTGCTTGTCATCTTCATGTACTGGTCCATCAGAGTCGATGCCAAAGTATTCCCTCGAAACAGATTCTCCTTTGAATCTGTCAGTGTCAACACACATTAACTTACATTTTAACAAGAATACACAACAGTAACCATAACGCAAACAATTCACAGGAAGTGTCTTAATAACAATAATAATAAAAGATCTATGTGTCGGACATCAGCGTAACTGATTAAACCTAGTGCTGTAACTTTACAGATGTTCATTTAGGCCTATATTTAAATCACTTCTAATCACTTTAAAAATTAGACTGTTTAACTGCTGTTGCTGTCTTTGAAGTTTTTAAAAGTGCTATACGAAATGCTAGATACACACACACATATATACACACATACCATATTTTCCGGAATATAAGTCGTGGTTTTTTACACAAAAGTCAAGGGTAGTGACTTATAGTTTTTAACACAACAGTCGAGGGTAGTGATTTATATAAAGGTGCTGAAACGATTCATCTGTTTAAAATCTAACTGCCTCTTCTCTATCAGTCAATAGATGGGCAGTCCTTGGATACCTTTATTTATGTTGAGGTAATAATTGTAAAATCATAACAAACAGCAAAGGTTTTAATCTCTAATTTCAAAATCGCTAGAACCAACGTAAAACCACTTGTAACGAACACCAAATTTGAAAAATATTATTTCTAAAGAACATAAAATTTAATTAAACAAAAGGTTATGTTTAGGAAGTATCTGCTAATAATGGCCATATATTTACGGTCACTGTTAGCACACACTCGCTCATACATGTCTGACCATGTGCGAACTGTGCATTGATCTTAAAAAAATTTTGCCCCTTTTGCATCACATAATCTTATACAAAGGAGCGACTTATACAAAGGAGCGACTTATAGTCAGGAAGATAAGGTACATAAATCACTATTGGAATTGCACATAAAAGAAATATGAAATCAAAATCAAAACTAGATAACAAATAGAAATATGACAAAACATTGCATATTGCACTTTTCAAGAAAACTACTCAGAGGCAAGAAGCTCATGCAGTAGGTTTCATGGCTGTCTGTTCCAGAGCAAAGAGCTAACCATGGTGAAGTACTATGTTCGAATGAGGAAATAAGGGATGGCGGGACAACAGGACAGAAGGACAATAAGTGAATGTCTTGTGCTGCAGGGTGAAGAGAACAGGGACAGATAACACTGAAATAATACACAGCCTCCTACGACTGAATGCAGCACAACTGGCAGGACAGTTATGCATCACCATGAAGATCTTTTAAACTGAGTGCACATTTGCATCAACAACCAATGCAGCTCATCCTCGATGTAAGTAGAAATATGATAAAACTACAAATAAATGCATACATACAGAACACACAGAACAGTAGTCTACACTGTTTATTGGACCGAGCAGCACTTATTTTCTGGATTCGGATGAATTGTGTTTTGCATTCTTAAAATTCGAGCACAGTGGGTCCAAATTTTCTTCAAATAAAACTGTATTCAAACCAATTTGCATATTACCACTAAGCACAGCACTTGTCCTGAACTCTATCAAGAACATAAGTTTTTGGATTCAACCTGTTTCCAAATAGCAAATTTGGAAACATGCCTATGTCTACTAGCATAGCTATAAGTCATAGAAACAGTGCAAGCCTTCGTTTTCGATGTCCAGATCTGTAAGTGTCTTCAACAGGTGAGCTTCCTGTTGTTCGTGACGGAAGATCTGGAGCAGAGCTGTTGCCAGTGGAATACGATCCTGGCTGGAAGTACATACACTGGACAGAGCAAGAACAGTCTCAAGATCTTTGGCCAAAAGCAGCTACAACAACAGCATCAGAAATCCAATAATCGTAGGTTTATTTTAACACCACCTCTTAACAAAAGCCACTTGCAGGACATTTTAAAGGTTCTTAAAATGTCCTATATAAATGAACAGATACATATACACAATCCCTAAAACTCTAGCAGATTCTCATAACTTAGAAGAAGTAATAGGAAAATCTGCTAATTCATACTTCTATTGAACTTACATAAAAAGGTATACAAAAATGCAGAATAAAGCATATCTGATAATCATGTAATCTGCAAAGAACAACACAGAGTTTCTTAAAAGGTGATCTATAATACTGAGGAAATTGACTAATTTCACTTATTTAGTCATTTATTTTTAGCACTTGTTACACGTGAAAGGTCAGTAAAATCTGCATCTCAGACGTGGATACATGTTTGCTAGAGGTCAAGACGGAGTCATACAAAGGCCAAGATAAAATAGTGAGTCTTTACTCCTGGTTTTAAAGGTAGTAGCATGTTGGCAAGCTTGGCATAGTACAGTTTGTGGTAGATGACTCCAAAATATGAGGGCCACCACAGATGACAGCACATGATCCTACATTTGTCTTGAACAATTCCAGCAACAAGCTAGTATCATAAGAACACAACAGTCTAATAAGGCAATGTGGAGTTAGCAGTGTGATTGTAATTGAACAAGTACAAAAGTGCCACTCAATGATTCAGAGGTGCTCCTGACCCAAGTCAGTGCCATCGTTAATAGACAAAGAGTTTCCAGAGCAGGGGAAGAGAAAGGCTGGGGAGCTCAAGCTGCAATTCCTGCGGAAGATGGTTTCAACTAGAGTAGAGGGGCCAACAGAGAAAAACTTCTACATTGAGCAATGGCCCTGTGCAAGCAGAACAACCACAAGGCCTCTGTGGTGGCCGATCGGAGACTGCATTGACCAGGGAGTGAAGAGACCGAAGTACAGAAGGTCTAGGTATGAAGGAACTACCCCGACCAAACAGTTGCGCATAAGAGTTAAAATTTTGAACTGGATGAGCTAGGGCACAGGAAACCAGTGGAGAGTGTTCAAAGTGAAGACAGATATGTGGGCAAATCTCGGGAGACAACAATAAAGCAGGCAGCAGCATTAAGTATTGACTGTAAAAGCTTGGAAAGGTTAGTGAAGAGATCAGCACAGACAGAGTTGCCAAAGTTGACCCTAGTGCAGATCAGCAAAAGAAAGAAAGTGGTGGCCGCTTGAGGGGAGAGCGAGTGATGGATTGGGAGGCATTGGCATAGATGACAAAGGCATGTTCAAGAGACATGATTGACATGGTCTGTAAATGAGAAACTGGATCCAATGTAATGCCAAGATTGCAAACTGAAGAAGAATAGTGGATGTCTGGGAACCTAGCGTGGTGAAATTCCATGTCAGTCTTGGCAAATTGGGCTTGACCACCAAGCCAAATGAATTGGGTTTTATCTGAATTAAGGTGAAGACCGTTAGAACACATCCAAAGGTCCAGCGCCATGATGGCCTCAAGGACCCTCACGACCAGTAAAGCAGCTGCGTAACTGCGTTGGTTGGGCCATGGGTAAAGGCTTGGGTGTCATCAGCGTATTAATGAGCCGAGACCCCTTTGAGAGTAAGTATGCCTGAAAAGTCAGCGGTATAGAGTATATAAAGGCATGGTGCCAGCATCAAACCTTGAGGCCATATGAGTTATAGGTACAGGCAGAGCATGGGCCCAAAGACAACCGAGAAAATGGTCAAACAGAAACAAATGGAACCAAAGGCGGCAGGGTCGGCAATACCAAAAGATTTACTTACACAAAAGCTCCAGTAAGTCCACAGTGTCAAAGGAGGCACTGACGGCGAACAAGACGAGAAGAGCAACATGACCTTGATCGACTGCACTGAAAACATCAGCTAGTAAGCGAGTAATGAGTGATTCAGTGGAGTGGTACTTCCTGAAGCTGGATTGAAGAGGGGCATTGGTAGGGAATGCAAATGCTTTTTACGAACCCGGGTTTTCGGTGTTAGCGTCAGTAAAAACCCGGGTACCCGGGTTTTGACAGGTTTAGAAACTGTACGTGATAAATATTACTGCACTATGTCTTATGACAAGAACAATGTTGTCGAATGCAGCTACAAAGTCCAAAGTTCTGCAGATGACAATGACCATAAACATTCTTGTGTTTCAGCAGGTTTATCGGATGCTTGGACCGGAAATGTATATGCATACTTCGTGTTGAACAGCCGACAAGTTTCAGCTTCGATTTACACAGAATCGCGAACGAAATGTTCCCAAACACTGCTCTTTAAATTTGCTGATTTAAACATTGCATTTAAAATTAGTCACTAAATTTAAATAAAAAAAGTTTACCGATAATTTACGAACTCAATGCCACAAGTCAACAAACTCAACATTAGGCCTACTGCTCTTTACGTGTGAAATGTAAGGCCTCACTCATATAACGTCACCAAAAGGACATGGAACGAACCAATAAATATGTAAGTAGAAGTAGTATTACGTAACCTGTTACCAAGCGCAGCACTATCATTACATTTCCATTACTCTGCATATGTGATTTTCACGGCGTGAACGACAATGAAAGTGATGCTTTTCAAACACGCCAAACCTGGGTTTCAATCGCGGTTTACGATGACATAGATGGGCTTTGGCAGATGTCTGCCTCGCTTTGGCCGTGGGGGTCCCCATACTTGCGTTCGATGCAGAGGACAAGACTGCAAGTGCAGGGCCAACAAGAAAACATTGTACGTCTAGTCTCAAGAGTGGAACCTGTCTTCGTTTAGGGTGGAAGCTATTGTGGTTTATGTGGTGCTCAAAGCTTGTATTACGCTCAAACATAGTTGTTTTACCCGTCAGCCTCCGCTGTTGTTAATCTTATGAGTTTGGCTGCGTTTGTAGTACATTAATGATAGGCATCCGAGTTAGGCTACATTTATATTGTATAGTGAAACATTGATTCGAGTTAGGCTAGGACCTATATTATAATATCATGATATAGTAATGAAAATTTAATGTCATTATTCAAACCCGGATTTCAATCGCAGTTAAACTCGGGTTTTCGGATTCCGAAAATCCCGGGTAACCCGGTAGGCATAAACCCGGGTTTGCATTCCCTAGGCATTAGTGAGTTGGTGTCAAGGTAATCAACTAGCTGGAGTGATATGCATCCTTCTAAGAGTATGGAGAGGAAGGAAAGGTTGGAGATGGGGTGATACGTGGAAGGGGTGCTTGGGTCTAGGCCCTGGCACTTATGTGATGGAAACACCACTGCCCTTGTGTGTGGGGATGAAGCAGAACCCGGAGTCAAAGAGGAGTTACATAATAAAAGTATAAATGGAAGAAATTCGTCAATAAGCTCCTTAATTATATATGGAAGAAGTAGACAGGACTTCAACAACGAGTCCTGAATGAGAGCATCTAGTAGAAGAGGCTTCCATCCTGCAAGACTGGCTGCTGAAGGGGGAAGGAAGGCGGCTGAAAGCCCTCAGTAGATCGACAAGTTGAGGTAATCTTCTCAGATATGAAATCTAGATAACTGACTGCAGTGAACAGAGGTTGTGTAGGGGAACAAGGTGCAGTGGAACGACTGAGACCACCAGCAAGTGTGGACCACAGCCGGCACAGATAGATCCTTTTGCAGACAATATCAGCTCCTCCCAGGTTCTCTGGAATGAAAGTCATTGTGCATCTCCCAGAAGCATTGGGTCCAGATGATAAGGTCAGATGGATGGATCACAGGAGCGGAAATATCTGCGTTCCAGGCACCATGATTTAGCATCATTGTGTTTTTGTATTGCATTGTATTTGTAAAGCACCTTTCTCAGTGCAACCTAGTCAGAGGCTTCAGCTACCACTGAATATTCTGCTGATGGCTCAGGAATAGGAAGTCCTTCTCCATGAGGTACAAGGAGAATTGCAGACACTATAAAAGAGTAGTTGACATTCAATTTCTCTTCTTGGGATTCCCTGCTGAAGGGATGGTACCATACAAAATAGCAATCTGTCACATGATTGGTTGACTTTCTTCAAATCATAGGCACAGCAAAAACATAAAGTGGCCTATTCAATTTCACCAGTTCTGAAGGTGACAGGCGCAAGTATTGCAACAAATATGTGGAGTTTGGTCTCCAATCTTGCACCCAAATAACTGATTAGCTTTCCTAATCAGTTAGGAAAGCCCGTAGAGTAATGGATAACACACTGGCGTGAAGAGCTGAAGGTACCAAGATCGAACCCCGTATACCCCATACGGTTTATTCAGCCTTCCACTCGCTAGGTGGCAACGGTGGTTAAATGAATAGTAGGCCATGATTGGCGCTGTGTGGCTGCCATTTAAACAGTTATATTCGACTCCTGTAAAACTGTCATCATGTGCTTCTACTGTATACATGTATGTAAGGTGACCTGTGTGGCTGCCATTTCTACCATATGTATGTTCACTGTACAGCGCAGTGCGGTTGCAGGCGCTTAATTAAAGAACAGATTATTATTATTATTATTATTATTATTATTAATAACTGGAGTAATAAAATGTTTCTAAGAGGAAACTTTCACTTCACCCCACACAAAAATTTAGTTGCACTATTTACACATTTTTGTGGCATTTTGATATCACAAACGATTACTGACATGAAAAATTAACACTTAGCACTCAAAACGTTTGGATCTAAGTGATTCGTAATATAGGAAGAGGTTTAGACACTAAGCATGATGACTCAGTACAAAACATTTGCAGGGCTGTACAAAAACTACACCTCACACGAAAATTTACTCAATATTAAAAAATTTCCTTTATTAAGCGAAACTCACTGTATCATAAAAACTAGACCTAAAAATCAGTTTTACCATCATATTCTTATTCACCAGAATAAGACTGGTCAAAATTTACAAATTTAATCACCAATACATTTAGACTGTTGACAATGGTTTTTAGGCAAGAGTTATTTTCATCCACAAGCACTCTATTAGACTAAGTTTAGTGACAAATACCACAAATCATACAAGGCTGTCAAGTCATGTTGAAGCTGTTGTATCCAAAAAGCAAGCAGGTACAAACAGACAAATCACGTATATTTGTTCAAAATTTAACTGTAAACAAATTTCATGTTAACATTTTATCCCTTTCTCCAACAGCTGTTTCAAAGTCAAAGAAGTTGTTTGCACAAACATCAAAAATATTTTTACTGGGTAAAAACATGTGGCGTTCAAGGATAAAGTGGCCCACTGGTTGAAGAAGTTGTACAGCACTAGTTTAGTGGAAACATTTAGTGGTTTGCTAAACTCTGTGCTTTGCAAGATTTCTGCTGAGAAGCCCAAAGCATGGAAACAACATATTGCCACTCTGCTTTTGTCTATCGTGAAGTTTCAGACGAGTATACTCATGTAGTACAATTGCTTGGAAGAATGGTCAGAGCTTGCATTTGGATTTTATGGCAATCACATACTGCAGAAGAAATGAAAGAAGACATGAAGCCAATCGATGAATGTGCAATTTATCTGAGAATTAAGAATGAAGCTACCGGAGAGTCTCGGAGATGCATGCTATATTACTAAGATGCCATCTTACCTCTTTGAGACTGGAGTACTCTGTAACAGGCATGATGACTTCATGCAGGTATCGAACACTGATGCGGATCGCTCCCATGTCTGACTTGGTCGTTAGATTAACCAGATTGAGGCTATACCACTCATCAATGCAACGGCCGGGAGTAAGAGATGACAGTGCCACTCGCATGTTCACTGCAAGCAACAGAATCTCTTTTCTCAATCCCACGTGTACTTGAACCTTGTCAAAATGAAATAAAGATTAAAGTGGATACCACTGGAGTTCAGTTTTGCCTGCCACAAAATGAACTCAGGCCCTTTAACACTTGGATTGCCAGCCTCTCAAAATATGTATCTATATATCAAGTGCTGTGCATGTGATAATTCTAACTAGACAGTACAAAATGCTAAATGTGTCAACAAAGTGGTGTTGAAATGCAGTTATATATATCCAGATGTTTGAAAGCCAGTGAGAAATAGTAAGTTTTCAAGTGTTTCTTGTAGGAAGAAAAAGAGTTCAAGTATCAGAAAAACATTAGTGTTCAGTTCCATTCCTTGCCCTAAGTAAGAGCCCATGACAGTTCTGCATCAAAGCTCTGCCGAAACACCCATACCTCAAGATTGCAAGCTGTACTGTGGCAGGGATGCAAGATGCAAGAGACCATTTATTGAAGGTAGGATGACGAAAACACAGTCATTAGTTTGGCCCTGAGCGGCGGGCAGGTAGAAGGTTGTTCCAGATCGTGGGACCCACTACGGCAAACGCCCAGTGCTGGGCCAAGGCAGTTTTAGTCCTGGGAACGAAAAGATCAAGCCGATTCATAGAGTGCAACGAGCGAGAAGAAGATGCAGATAGTTCGAGAGATAGTTCAGGGCAGTGCCCTGCTGAGATGTGAGTATGTATGCATGTATCTATGTGAAAACTTACGTTTTAAGAACCTCACAAAGGCGCTGTAACATGGCTATCTAGCATATCTAAAAAAATGTGTCTTAAGATTAGCTGAAAATGTTTCTTGAGCTATCTGTGGTGGTAAAGTTCTAATTTCAAGTGGGAGATTGTTCCATGAAAACATTTCAATACAACCTCTTTCATGGGGATGAGGCAAAAGGAAGAATTGAAATCATGGCAATTATCTCAAGTAGATATTACAATTTCAATGCCAGACTAATTTATTTAACAATTAGATAGTGGCAAAAGTAGCATACTTCACAAGAAACTTCAGCCTCGTAAAGCTACCTGTAAACAATGTTAGATCTTGCCAATATGTCATTATTATCATTGTAACAAATATTTTTGACCCATGGAAGGCCACACAGAAATGAAACTCTGAAGTGTGGTTAGTCAGCAGGAAAGAGCAAGGACTTCAGTTGGTCAGCAACTTATCAGCACAAGAAGATTTAAAGAGTTCCAGCAGTTGAGTGGGAACCTACAACTTTTCATCACAATCCTAGAGTAGAAGGAAGTTCACTGGGTGAATTAACCAGTCAGCCATGTAAAAACAATGTAAACCAAATAAGGACCATAGTTTATAAAGCCAAGTGCAAGTGCAAAATAAAATTTATGTCAGTGCACAAAACCATAAAATGGACAGACATAATAATTGAAATAAGATATTTGATTATTCACATATTAATACAATGAAGTAGTAGATAAGTTTGTATGAAGACGTAAAAATGGAACATTATGCTACCAGAGAGACATAAGTTTGAGTAGGTTAAATTATCCTTTATTAAACTAAAACATAATTAGTCAGAAACTCACAGATTTCTTTGTCTTTTGACATCTTTTCTTTATTGAAGATGGAAATAACAAAGTATTCTATGTCAGGAGGTATATCGCTACAACATTCACACACCTAAATGTGACTCACACATAGCAACAAACCAATACATTTGCCAAAACATACTGAGCACAGTAATGGCTTTCTCATTTACAAAATCTGCTGAACAAAGTTTCAAATTTTAATTATAAGTAGGGTACTGCTCTGTTAATAAACTGAGTTTTCAATTCCTAAAAAGTAACAACGAAAGCAGCTTTCAGTTTTCCACATCGATAATTAATTCAACATTACTGCAGCATTCCTAACATAACAACCCAGATGCGTCTGTCTGTTTTAGGCAAACATTTACTGCAGCATTTCTTCAGCAAATGTGACTTTGCATCAATAGTTTCCATCAGCATTTGGCTGATGCTGTTTTAGCAAGAAATCACCACAGTACTATCTTCAGTCTTGATAAATATTGCTTCTTTTAATAGTTCCTAAATTCTAGGAGGGTATGTCTGACGCTTAAGAGATTATTGTTAACGTGTGTTTGTAGCGAAAGATTAAAAGTTACAACAGTTGTCACTGAACTATAGAAATAAAATCACTGTATTTAAACTATGCTAGAACAGACTCAAAATGTAACCACATTTTCCTAAAGCCCTATTACTGACAGCCAATCTCAGACAACATCTAAAAGTAAAGCAAACTACGAAACTAGTTTACCAATATCTACAGAAATTATTTAAAATAACTAAAGAATGCCCCTAAGTTAATAGCTAAAAGACTCCAGAATCGACACAAAAGGCCAAAATTCAAATGTGCTTTCCCAACTGTCACAAGGTAAACAGATATCATACTTACTCAAGCATGAATTCTTCATCCCAGCATGGATCTGGTGCCTCCTTGACTTGAGTCCGACTGACCTTGACCTCATTCAAGGCCATGACACAGTATGGATGCGGAACGTAACGGACTGATAATTTTGGCGCATTGAATATCTTGAGATGAAGACTGCGCAGTTCAGTCAGGGTTGGATATGTCTGGACTTTTGGTGTACGCTTGCACTGCGTATTGGTACAGTATGGCTTCAGAGCCTGTATCCATTCCTACCAGTTACAAGCAGAACACCAGAGTTCTTCAAGGCAACATTACACTGTTTACATAGTTCGATTAAATGTTACTTAATGGTATAAAAGGGTTACATTTAATTAGATAGGAGAAGAATTTGTTTTTCTGGTATCTCCAGTTTTCTTCTCTTCAAATGTAAGTTCATACAAACACAAACTACTTTGTTATGAAGTATCATTTTCATCGAGTTCAACACACATCCTAAGCAAAGCCAGAAAGGTAAGACGAACCATAGCCTACAAATTATGGACAGAAGTCCGATTCAAAGCCATAGGCACATGATCTAAATGACATGCTACAGAAATATGTGACCATTTTTGTCATGTGTGCAGACTTATTTTCCCGCTATCTGTCCATCTCTCAACTACGCAGTGGGGTTAACTCTAACCAGACAGTGGCTATTTCAGCTATGACTCCCCCAAGAGTGCACCGACCAGTTTCTCTTTCTCACTATTTGGACTCAGGCCATCTGCTAACCACAAACTCCAAGGCCAATTCGCCTCCTAACAGTATCTATCAGTTTCTCACTTCATGAGTCTGACAGTTGTTTCCAAGCTGTCTTCTCATTTGTAAATAAGCATTTTGAACCTTGCCTGAATCCAGAATTTTTTTTCTATATGCTATATTTGCCCAAAATAGTCGAAAATGCAGCAAAAGAATATGGAATGTTGATCAATACGACAAAAATAAAGGCAATGACAAACATAGAAGAAACATTCGAGACAAAAGTGGACACCGGAGGACTGGAGCAAGTAAAATCATCTGTGTACTTGGGGAGCAGAGTAACTGAAGAGGCGGACTGCAAGGACGATGTCAAATCAAGACTGGCCATAGGGGTGGCAGTCATGGTTAAACTGACGAAAATATAGAAGAACAAATCAATACATAATGACACCAAATTACGGATGAAGGTATTGGCATGGCCGACTGCAACATATGGATGTGAGGCCTGGACGCTAAGGAAAGAAGAAAAGAAACGCATCCAAGCGTTTGAGGACAACTGCGTCAGAAAGTTGCTAAGAATTCCCTGGACAAAAAGGATTATCACCGAAGAAGTATAAATGGTGGCGAGAACCAAAAGCCAACTGCTGAACAACGTCCAAACTCACAAGCTACGGTACTTTGGACACATCATGAGGCAGATGAGGGACAACATCTAAGGCAGCCTGATGACGGGTCTTGTAGAAGGTGTTCGCAACCGCGGTACACCAAGAATATCCTGAATTGACAACATAATGGATTGGACTATCTGGGACCAGCCTAATGGTTGCAATACGAGATAGAAAACATTGGACAATGTTGACCCATTCCTGTAGCCTACCATCGCAGAGCGACGATGGCGACATGACATGACATATTTGCCCAGCACATGAATGCAAAGTACTGGTATATCGCTAACCAAACTATCCCAGTTGCTCCATTTCCTGGTGATCTATCAAACTATTGCCCCATGTCTCTACTATATGTCCATCTCTACATTTTTAACAGGTCACTCACTGAGGGATACCTTCCTGCCTCTCAAAAACGTGCCATAGTATTTCCTATGCTGAAGAAACCCAACCTTGACTTTAATGCATGCCAAAACTATCGGCCTATCTCAAACCTATCGTATCTGCCTAAAACCTTGAGACCTTTTTGCTGCTCAATTTGTGCCTTATCTGGAGCAATCTGGACTTCTGCCTCCTGCCCAATCAGGCTTTAGGGGTCATCACTCTTCAGAAACTCTCCTTACCATCAGAAATATACACCGCTATTGACAAGTCTCAACTGTCTCTTCTTGCACTCTTTGATGTCTCCTCAGCGTTTGATATGGTGGACCATGAGCTCCTCCTACAACGTCAACACCTCTCTTTTAGCCTAACTGACATACCCTTAAAATGGTTTAAACCAATCTCTTCATGCTCCTCTCGCCCCCTTCGTTCTACTGACCGATTGGACTTGATTGTACCTCGGTCGCAAACCTCATTAACTCAGCATTGGGCCTTTGCTTTGGCTGGCCCTTCACTGTGGAATGAACTCCCTTCTGAGATCCGGAGCAGGATCCTCGGGGCGTTTTCATCAGCTTCACTTAAATGCTTAAAGACCTTTCTTTTTGCATGAACCTATCACGTTGAGAGTGCTTCTGAATAGCTCTGAGTGACGCTGTCTGAGTGACGCTGAGATGGCGCTTCATCTCATTTAATCATTATTGTTAAATATAACAATAATGACAGTGATAATAATAACAATAATAATAATAATAAACGTCTTTCTTGTTTCAACGCCTTGCGCTCACGATTCAACGTTTCAACGCGGTGGCCTTTATGGGTACCTTCAACAACTTAAACCTGGACGAATAGGGCCCATTCCGGACAAATCTACTCTGTAAATAATGTTGAAGTCCCTGAGGGATCCTGTATACCTCGGGGCAAAAAAAAAGAAAAAAAAAAATAATAATAAAAATAATAATAATACTATTACTACTAATAATAATAATAAAAATAAAATAAATAAAAATAAGAGCCTCTCAGCCTCTCAAAAGGAAATGGAAAGCGACCAGACGGTGTCACACTGATCCCTTGGTCACGCAATTTTAAACGATCTGATCTGCAGAAGCCTCATTCACGCAGGCTTTCCATCAGTCAACGAGCCCTCGGGTCTGTCTAGAGCAGACAGCAAAAGACCTGACGGCCTCACCTTAACACTTTGGCGATCAGGTCGATGCTTAATTTGGGACGCCACAGTGATAGACACGGTGGACCCATCTTAACCTTCCCACTACATCAGCCCAGGCTGGGGGTGCAGCCGAGTTGGCAGATGCCAGAAAGACCAGCTTGCAGGGATTTTAGCTCTGCTCAGCGCTCTCCAGATTACATCATTCCGCATAGCACGCCGCTGTTGTTTCCCGCCTCCTCATCTACAAAATAACCTCCACCATTGGATGTCTGCAAATAGGCTCAATCTAAATCCTACAAAGACCAAATTGATCTGGCTTGGTACCAGGCAGCAGTTACAAAAGATTGATCTAAAATTGTTGTCCTCACTTTTCCCTGATTTTCCTCCAGTGTCCGCGACCTGGGTGTCACAATAGACGGTGCCTTGACTTTCACTGAGCATCTCTCTCTTCTTACCCGTTCTTGTTATCACCAACTCAGGCGTCTTAGAGTTACCAGGAGATCGGGATCCTTTGCGGTGTTTACAACCATGGTGCATGCTTTTCTATCTACGCGCATGGACTATTGCAATTCTCTTTTAATTGGGCTCCCTAATGTTCGGCTGTCTCCTGTGCAATCCGTGTTAAATGCTGCAGCTAGACTTATTGCCCGCTTACCACGATACTCACACATTACCTCCTATATGCAAAATGAACTTCACTGGCTCCCTGTCCTGTTTCGAATTAGATTCAAGGTCCTTCTTCTAGTCACTAGATCCCAGTTAGGCTTAGCGCCTATATGGGTCATTATCCGAAATGTTACAAATTTCGTCTCCGAAAAAAAAAATTTTTCCCCAAAAATTGGTTGCAAGTGTTTTTTTAGTCATGTACATAGTTAAATTTAACTAATCTGAAAGAAATCCACTATATTTGTAATCATAAGTTATTTTTTTTCATAATTTAAAAAGTCAAAACTCCTCTTTTTTCAATACAGTCCGCCCTTTTTGTGTAATCATATGTAATCACAGGGACCTGAAATATTCCTCTGGTGCTTATAAAATGGCAATTTCTTAAAAGTAGATGATACCAGCATTAAGTAGGAATACAATAGGCCTTGCCTTCACATAATATATTAGTCTGGTGTCAAGAACTTAAGACATTTTTCGAAATTATTTTAAAAAAGAAATATTATTTTCAGCTGCAGAAAAAAATCTGTGCAGCATTAGCTATAGCTGTATGTTATATGCATTAGATACAAGTTGAACAACATTTTAAGAGTTGATAGTAAATTCTAATTACTTGCAATTTATTTTTATATCAAATAATTCACAAAAAATACATGTAATTCACTCTGAGCAATGCGTCATTAACATCCGTGACACGATGCGACTGTCATGAGAAAATAGCTCAAATCTGATGTATATGGATGGTAATGATGAAAAACAACTGCAAATGGTAATGACATAATGATGAAATTTAAAACAGCCGTCAAACATTTTCACGTGAATAACTCCATCAGATAAGTAATTTCAATCAGTTCAACAAAAGCAACAAATAAAATAAGTTATCAATGTTGTAATCTACCTAAACCAGGAAATACAACACCAGATGGTAATGAAACAGAAATATACTTTTCTTGTAATTTGGAACACACATAAACTTAAATTAAATATAAAACATTATGAATTTCAACACAAATCTGTGTGATTCCATTAATAGTTGACAATACCTTGTTCCTGGTGTTTTTCTTTTAGTAAGTAAGCAGTACTAAGCACGTTCTCTAAAAGTTACAGGCTTCCCAAAAATTGAGATGGCTATGATGCTTATTTCTATGGACAAGTATAAATAGGTCCAAAAAGAAATAAATATTACGAAAATGAGTCTAAATGTTTAATTATTGCATATGCTAGCTACTAATTAATCAAAATAATATACCTATGTTACAGGTTGTAATGGAATAAATTTGCGTAAAAGCTTAATTTAATGCATTGTACACTGTCTCGGACATTGGATGGTAATGATATTCTGTATACATTTAGTAATTTTTTTCTAAATTTACAAAATCTAGCAGGTGAAACAATGATGGGAAATGTTAATCTGCTCATTCTTTGAAGGATAGGCAAAAAAAATTTGAAGAAATTATCGAAAAAACTCAAAAAACCAGCATGGGACATCAATTCTGCACTTTTCGGATAATGACCCATATACCTTTCTGAACTGATGAGCAAACCAATCTCTTCAAGATGCTCTCGCCCCCTTCGTTCTGCTGACCGATTGGACTTGTTTGTACCTCGGTCGCGAACCTCATTAACTCAGCATTGGGCCTTCGCTTTGGTTGGCCCTTCACTGTGGAATGAACTCCCTTCTGAGATCCGGAGCAGGATCCTTGGGGCGTTTTCACCAGCTTCACTTAAATGCTTTTTGCACGAACCTATCACGTTGAGAATGCTTCTGAATAGCACTGCTGTGAGGAGCACTTTACAAATGTTTTTGTTACATTACATTACATTACACTACATTACATTACTATATGTCCACTTAATATCTCTCAATTTCTCAATGACCTTCAATATGTATAGTCAGTCATGTCTACGGCGCTGAGCTTACTATACTGGACTATATTTGTAAAATTGGATTATTGCCCTTAACCACCGGCAGCATTGCATCAATTCTGCGATGCTGTCTCCGCCTTAACAGGCATCAATTCCAGCATTGTACAGGGATCAGGCCTGGGCCCAGTAAATTTTTTGGTCACAATATCTAAACTCAGACCGATTGAACTCAGCAATAAGTTAATAAAATAAGCCGATGACAACTGCTAACCTATACCGATCTTTTGCCTCAATTGGTCCCTCTCTCTGGAATACACTGTCTCCTTCTACTCGCTCTCAAATTTTAATAAGTAACCCCTCATCTTCTTTTGCTTTCCTCAAGACTTATTTCTTCTCTCTTGGCCTTGCGCACTGGGAGCGCCTCTGAACGGTTCACCCTACTAGAGGCGCTTTATAAATGTTTAAATACAATACAATACCATCATCGAACACTGCCACGGTGGGGGTAGAGCTGGACTACCTCTCCTGATGTGCTATTATATGCAACTTAAAACTAAATCACAAGAAGTCATGTGAGTTAGTAAGGCCAGAAAAAATAATCATGTGTTTCTGGTAACGTGAACGAGTAACATTTTTGGCATAACTGGGATAATTTTGGAAAATTTTTATTTGTTTTTGTATTAAAGTTGTAGTGAAGATGCCTGAATAATATTCAGACGCAAGACAAAAGGGTAAGTTTAATTCAGTGGCAACAGTAATTTACTGTTACGAGACAATTTTGATTTTAATTGCCATATCTTATTGTTTCTGACATCTGTTTTTTTTCTGCAGGCACATCTCCTGTATTTTGATGTTGGTTTCTCTTCCCTTAGTGTTTGCACACTGCACTTGTCTAACATGTCCTGTTATTTACATGTGGGACATCTCTTGTGTTGTTGACCTTTTCAGTGCTATTTTATTTAGCAGTCTATGACCACTAATCAGGTTAGTCCTCATCTTCTGAAACGACACAGAAGACATGGGGCCTGTGGTGTCTGTCAGACTTTTACATAATAGCCATGTTTTTGCCAAATAGTGGGCCTCTTTTAACACAGCCCAGCAAGTAATGCTAAGTTACAAACTCAGCAATGTTGACTTACTCAGAGAGAGGAAGTCTTAATTCAGGATATAACAGTGCAGTGAAACTCTACACTGCAGATGGTTGAGTGGTTTACAAATTACATAGACTGTATAAATAAATAACACTTGAAGAGCCAAAACACAAGCATATGCTCACACTTCCGACTGAGGGATAAACGGGAAAACTACGAGTCCTGCAGAATATTCTGGAACCTTGTCAGTAACTAGAGGTCAACCGGAAAGACATTTTCCACCGAGGATTTGGATGTACTATTTGCCGGATCCGGAAACGAACCAGGTACCATTTGTTCCACATGCAAAGCTTCACATTTTCATGTAATAAAAAATTATCGAAATAAATTTGTGTACTTGTAATAAGCTTTTTTTATGCCCCAAGGTACATATGATCCCTCGGGGGCTTAGATATTAATTCATTGGTATGTTATTTCTAGGAAATCAGGCCTCGTCCTCCGCTGAGTCATTGAATGTGCCACGGTATGTGATGGCATAAGTGACTGATACATTTTGAATTTTAGTCATATCTGTGCAGTTGTGAAGTTTTCTAAAATTGCATTAAATTCAATAAATTGACATAATTTCAAGAAAATGGAATTGAATTCAATGGATGTGTAATTGTTTTAAGGCTGAACATTTATAATTTTATATACGTAAGTTTATTGAATAAGTTTAGAAAAAATTTTTTGCAACTATTTGCGTCTACAGTATTTGCCGAGGCGAATAGTTCTGGAAACGGGATTTCCGGCCGAGGCAAATGTCCGAGGCAATTTCCGGTGGGCCCCTATCAGTAACCTTGTCAGCATGCCACAGAATTATGGGTGAATTGAGTTGGGTGGAGACAAGTACATCTCCTGCTCCATGATTCTTCCAACTCTGTGCTAAATGTTTCGTGAGATGACAATATAAGACATTAACAGATGAGCAATCTTCCTATGCAAACAAATGCACCTGTTAGTTAGGACAGTAAAACGACTGGGAAACCATTGTAGCTTGTTACTGAAGTGTTAATGGCACATGATCATGCAGCAGCATGATTGAGAGACATAGTCAGGTTCACTTAGATATTACAATGCTTTAAACCCAAAGACAAGCTGTGGGTTTTCAGACGTTTCTGGAAGGAAGAAAGAGAGTTCAAGCCTTCGAGAGAGATTGGCAGCTGATTCAACTTCAAGAGACACGGTGTCGAATGCAGGGAAGTCAAGTGCAATACTAAGCTGTAACACAAACAGCCTACATATGAGCAAATCTTATAGTGAGAGATACATGGAGCATATGATAGCCAAAAGTAATAATAAGCATATACAGGTCTACGGGCTACCATATTGGTTCTGCTGGGCCATACTTCCAACGAAGCTACCTCTCCGCCCTTCTCGGCAGATGACTTCCTTAATGCGCAGATGGACAAACTGGAGGCACTCCGGGCTTCCACTGCTGATGCTCCATCACCAATATTCTCCTCCACTGACACCTCCTTTGATGGCTTTTCGGCTCATGTCGGATGATGAACTTCATCGAGTCATAAATTCCTCTAACCATAAATCATGTGAACTTGTTCCCCCACTGTTCGTCATTGGTACTGTTTTAGATGCTATAGCCTCACTTTTGGTCTGTGCCTTTAATCGGTCCCTTACTGAAGGGTCCCTTGTAGCATCACAAAAGCAGGCCCTAGTTCGTCCTACTCTAAAAAAGCCTAACCCTGACCCCAATGTTTGTTCAAACTATCGCCCAGTTGCTAACATCACATTTTTGTCTAAACTCTGGAGCACCTAGTTGCTTTACAATTTCTTCCCTATCTTGAAAAGTCTCGCCTTCTCCCAGTGGCGGTGCCACCATTTGAAAAGTAGTACGGCAAATTAGAGGATCTTGGTAAAAGTGTACGGCAAAATAATCTTTTGGCCGTAAAACCTTAAAAAGTGGTACGGCAAAAGCCGTACAACAAACATAGGCGGCGCCGCCACTGCCTTCTCCCATCTTGTCAATCTGAATTTAGAGCATCCCACTCCACTGAAACTGTCCTCCTGTCTCTCCTCTCAGACATCTACCTGGTTATGGATAAGTCCTGCCTTACTCTTCTAGCTCTCTTTGATGTATTGTTAGCCTTTAGCATGGTCGATCATGAGACTTTTCTTTGCCATCTTCAAATCTCATGTGGCTTATCTGGTCCCCCTTTTCTGCTAGTTCCAATCCTATCATACTGACTGTACGCAAAGGGTGATCCGAAATACCTCAAGAACGCCTTGGATTGGGATTAACTGCTTCAGCTGAAAGATCCTTCAAATCCAGAAAAATTACAGTGTAAGTCTCTTACCTGCACTTGGTCTGAATTGTCGGCACAAATGTAATATGCTGAAACCTGGTTATTCAACTGACGAAGAATGATTTGAAAACAGTTTGGTCTACAAAATTCAGACATCAAAACTCTTCAGTTTGGTGTTATGCTAGGCAACATTCTCAGTATGCAGGTGAGTGAACAAATTTCATAATTTTGAGTTATTTTCATTGTTGTTTCAATATCTGTTCTGCACCCTAATCCACTTTTGAAACATCATTTGATTCTGCACTGAATTCTGCACACCTCACACGTTAATGTTTTGGAACTGATGCATTGCTTTCCTCAGATACCTACACTTGACGTTTTTCTTTTAATAATAATAATAATAATAATAATAATAATAATAATAATAATAATAATAATAATAATAATAATAATAATGACAATTTATACGGTGCCGTAACTTACAACTCCTAGCAGGCAGGATAAGCCCTAGCAAACAAGTAAGGTTTACGTTCCAGCATCTGGCACCAGCAACCGAGAAAGCGCGATCGCCGAAGCGCATCTTCATCCTCCGTACGTGAAGATCGGTCTTGTCTAGTGCTCTAAGTCGCAGTCCGGACGCGGAGGAATGAGTCTCGGTGCAACAAGACGCCCTCCACTTGGTCGCCGTTGCAACAACAGTCTCACGAATGTTGTACGCAGCACCTGCTTGGTGGGGTAGAACTTCTGCAGAAGACCGAAAGAGACTTGGGAGATTTCTGTCGAAAATCGAACGAGCTGGCTACCTGAGGGACAATATGCCAAATGCTGAACAGTTGATGAGAACCGCTGATATGCGTCTGCTCTCGGCGGTCTCGCGGAATCCGTACCACGTACTGCATGATTTGTTCCCTCCCAAAATCACACGACAGTATAGCCTCCATCCGCGCCCACATGACTTTGCCCTGCCTCCAAAGGATGATACTAATTTTATTTCTAGGGTTCTCTATGATGCCTTAGGCCTAAAGTAGAATCCAGTTTCTCTATGACTCATTTTTATTTACAGTCCTGATTGCAAGCGACTCTTGATTCTATTATTCTAAACTGGTGTTTTGTACCATGTTGCGGTGTGACGACGTGTGGAGTTAATAAACGAATAATAATAGGTAATAGAAGTCACGCAGATACTCGGGCGCTGCCCCATGGAGTGATTTGTAGACAAGCAGACAGAGCTTGAACTCGATACGGAATGGGACAGGCAGCCAGTGCAGAACATCGCGCAGGAGTGGCGTGACGTGATCGTACTTCCTCCTGTTGCAGATGAGCCTGGCCGCGGCATTTAGCACCGACTGGAGTCCGTCCAGGAGACACGCAGGCGCGCCGGCCAGCAAGCTGTTGCAGCGGTCCACTTTGGAGACGACGAAGGCAGCAACGGCTGCTCTCGCAGCCTCGAAAGGCAGGGACTTGATACAGCTCCTGAGGAGACGGAGCTGACGAAAGCAACAGCCGACCGTCCATGCGACATGGTGCCTCATGGACAAGTCGGACTCCAGCACAATGCCAAGATCGCGCACCTAGGTCGAAGGCGCGATCGAAGCCCAGCAGACGCTCAACAAGCCGGTGTCGAGGTTGAGGCAATGTCTGCTGGAGGCGCACCACAGAAAATCGGTTTTCTTGGGGTTGAGCCGCAGTCAATTTGATCGCATCCATTCGGCGATCCGCTCAATTCCAAGCTCCATGCGCTGCCGCTGGTGTGCAACCGTTGATGGAGGTCCTGACGTGTAGAGCTGCGTGTCATTGGCATAGAAATGGGATGACAAGCCCAGAGTCTCGGCAAGCTCTCCCATGTCGTCGGTGTAGAGTAGGAACAGCAGCAGTCCAAGCACGGAGCCCTGAGGGACTCCGCAGTGCAGGGAGCGGATGGATGAGGCATCATATTAACTGTCTGAATTATAACAATAATAATCAATTAAAAATAATTAAAAGAAAACCCATTCTAGGGTAGCCCTTCAACCAAGATGGCAGCATTTTTGGCTCTGTGTTGGTTTGGTTTTAAATCATCGCTTAAATTTAGAAATAGACCTAGAACATCGTTTTGTTTTTCTGCCTCAACTTTTGCATTAGCTTGGTGAGTGCCTTCCTTCTAATTTATACAAGCTGTTTTGTGGTAGTACAGCTCTAATACGATTATTGTTTCATTTGGACATTGCACACCATCTCCTGTTGTTGCCTGGCCAGTCAAATGGTTGCTTCAACTTCTCAGCCATGGCCTATTTCTCAGGCAGCACAAAAAGAATGATGGATAAGGTACTGAAATACAGTGACTGGAAAACATAAGAAAAAATATGTAATTTGCCCCAGGACTGAAAATCGGGCAACACCAGGTGTGATGTAAGCCTCACATCTCAGAACCTACTAGCTATTAAGATCTGAAACTTTGCATACCTTCATGCTACATGATTATCTACATACTGGGCAAAAATTATCAAAATCAGAGATGGTGAGGTCGGGACGTTTCCCAAAACTCATTGAGTTGACACGGAATAACCCATAAAGGAAATAGACCTAGAACTGAACTGAATAATATCACATACCCAAACTTTAGAACTCTCTTGTCTTTTTGATCGCACCACAGATGACGTATGCCTTTATATGGGTAGCACTCATTCGTCCCTTCTGCAGCCTTACAGCTCAGAGCTCTCTCCTAGCGTCTCTTTGGCATCTACACCCATTAAAGATGTCCTCACTTATCTCCTTAACTCCCTTTGGTTTCTCCAGACATCTGTATACTCTTTTGCTGCAGTCCAATTTCAATAATCCTGTTCTGATCCAGTATGACCAGCTGTTGCATGATGGCTGGTCCTAACATCCTCAACTTGCCACTCAATGATCGCACATAGGAGGCATTAAAACAGACTACAGAACAAAAATAATATCTGTGATGGTTTATCATACTCTACATCTCATCCTCCAACACCAAGTGATATTTACAATCCCACTTTTTTCACCTCCTGACAAACAACCTGCCAAAGGTCTTATTCCTACTGCCATTTGGAAGGACAGTGTTGATGTTTTGGGGCAAGTTATCACATCCATCATCAACTGCTTTCACTGAAGGCAGCTTTTCCCACCTGCTTTGCACATGATATAATCCACCCTATACTAAAAAAAGGCATTTTCCTCTCCTGAAGTTTTATTAGGGTGGTCCTTATACTTCAACTTTTACTTTTCTCATGAGGCACCCTCTAGTTTTGTTTCTATCAATGAGAAAACAATTATGTAATTCCTTCAGTTCAAAATAATAATATTTAGAGGTCGCTACTGGGCTCTGAAAGTTTGCCATGAAGAGTTCTGTAATTGATACAAGTTGAAAGTCATTGTCCTTGATGTTTGACAAATATTATGCCTTAAAATGTTACTGCTACCCATATATCCTGTTCTGATCCAGTATGACCAGCTGTTGCATGATGGCTGGTCCTAACATCCTCAACTTGCCACTTAATGACCGCACATAGCAACCTGATCTATGCAAGTATAATACCATTACAACTCACAGGAAATTCTTGCATAGGTTTTACTGCAGCTAAGATGATATACTTTAAGATTGAAAAACATGTTGCAAAGAAAATAGAAGGCTTGTTCATGGACTTTGCCAAATTTAGAAACTATAAGAACAAGCAAAGCGATCAGAAGTGTTAAAGTATGAAGAAGAAGAATGGAAAGCAGGTTTGAAGGATTTCTATGACATTGCACATGCACAAACCATGCAACTGACCAGTGACCAGCACTGAAGAAGATCGACGTTCCTGTTAGCAGAGCCTGAGAGACAGGGCACCGAGGTAAGATGTGTGTTGTGTTGATAGGACTCTGGAAAGGAGAGAGTGCTGCACGTAAAAGGAAAGAAATTTTTAGAAGAGTGGACAAAGAAAAGCTGGAACATAAAATCGGAAAGGATCTTTTGTGGTTCACTTGTTGTCATCACATTCCAGAAAAAGTTTTAGAAGCTGTTGTTGTACATGCTTTGGGACCTTCCAGAGGTCTAGACATCAAAATCTTTCAACATTTCCGACTTCAATGGGCATACGATTACAAGTTCAGCTACAGATAGCAGCCTTGGATGTTGTTTGAACAGAGTTGTTTCAAGTTTTGCAAGCAAAGTTTTGCAAGCTCTGTCACAGCTCAGACACAGCAATTTCAATCACATGACGCCTATCGAGAACTATTGAAACTCACTGTCATCTTTCTGGTTGAATTAGTAGCTAAAGAAGTGTCAGTTGAAGCACCCACGGGTTTAATGGATGACCAAAGCCATATATTCCTTTGAGATCTGGATGTTCAGACAGCAGTTCAAGCTGACAAAGAAGGACGAGAAAGGGATTGCACATCTCTGCAGATATGCCTTTTTGCAGTCAGTTTTCTATTAAAGCATGGTTCAGAGCCTCATCTGCAACATCAGCTCCTCGAATTCAGCTTATCAACAGTTACAAGGACATAAATACTATGGACCTGCGAATCACAAATTCTCTGTCGAATCGAATCTCGAATCGAATCGGGGGTAAAGGTTCGAATTTGAATCTCGAATCAGCGGGTACCAAAACCATGTTTTGATATTCATGTAGTGTGTACTTGATAGCACAGGCCTACCACAGTATCAATATATCAATAACTTTTCTGCAGTTAAAATCAATTAAACTAAACATTAAGCTAATTAACAGAATTAACAATAACACAAATACTTTATGAGTCAAGTCAAGTAAGCAAGTACGTATATTCCTTATTGTACCAACTGCATAACCCACTTTGGTGTACATACATCTAAGCCAGGCATGGACAACTTCTTTTAATAGAGGGCCGCCCTAAGATTTTAAGGGCAGCTCGGAGGCCGTATGCCAATGGCAGGCTAATTTGTGCACATTAATTTGCCCCAGAAAGTGAGACAATATTAATTTTATTAAAAATAAATATTGCGGAATAATTTTTAGGGTTAAACTTCAAGTTTAAAGTAAATGAAAATAATTTTTATGATGAAAGCATAATTATCCTAATACCTACAGTCCTACACTACAATAAAAACGAAATATGTTTAAAGTTTCTTCAGTTTTAAAAAATACATAAAACTGTTAGTCTGTACAATGTATCCAGTTACTAGGTGTCTAATATTTAATATATAATAATGATTAAGGTGAGATCTGACACTTATTCTCATGACACAAATCCGGAATGTTTGCTTTAATTTTCGAAGAGGCAATTCGAAGGTCATTGGGTAGATTCTCATCTGTTAGTCTGCATGTTTGACGGAGCAGAGCTTTTCGAGAATTGAAGATGGTGATTGCCGACGGCTGGGTGAGACGACAAATTTTACACAGGCCGATGTCAACATTGATTAGAGAAAACAAGCTCATTTTGGTCATTTCTCTGTAGTTTAATTTCTTTAATTCGTTAGTGAAGTCCAGAAAATAAAATTTATCAGTCAGGCAATTTGGAAAGGCTTTCAAAAGAAATTGATACGATTGACGATGTGAACGTTTTGGGTCTGAAAGACGGCTACGTCACCAAACTAACCGTTGCGTGGGCCAATGCCATATCACGAGGTGAAAGAAATATAATCTAATTTTTGGTCAAAATTCACTATTTTTAACCCTTCACCCATTGTTATAAGTTTGCCATAAAATGGCTACATTTAGAAGTGTTTTCTATAAATGTTACTCTGTTCATAGATTTTTTATGAATTTTTAACATTATAATTTTTTTTAAATAATTCATATATTTATAAACTTTGAGGCAAACACAATAAATGGTCATCTTTTTCAATGCAGAACAAAATACTGAAAAATTGACATAGGACATGTCTATATTTCTACAGATTTTAAGTGTTTGTATTCATATAAACTAATTATGATGAAATTTATCAAAACAACATGGCTGCGAAAGAGTTAAAGAGATCACTGGCTCACCATGTTTTCAACTAAGTTGCCTTCTCTGATCATCATTGCTCTGCTCACCTGCTTTAACTCATTGTTCTAGGTGGACAAAATCAGTCTTTTCCACAATAAAGACTTAGTCTTCAGACAAAAATTCTTTACATCAGTTGATTTGAACAGCCAGCCATTGTGCTTTTATTAAACACAACGAAACTGTTCCTTGTTTTGATCATAACAAAGATCATTGCTTACAGATCAACCCTGTTCAAAGAGTCCCCAACAGCTTCACTGTGTCTTAGTTCTAAACAATTAATCCCAATATTTGATTAGCATCAACAGACTGATAAAATCTTCATGGTTCAATGGTACAGGTTGTTTAATTAAATTATGTATCTTGTAGTTTATATTGAATCACACTGGAGTTTACAGAGCTGTACTGTGAGGCATCAATCCTGTTCAATGATTTCCAGACAACTACAAAATTCTTTGGCAATGATTTACAACCAAGTATGAAAGATCATCTGCTCCATCAGCAGATGATCATCAGTCTCATTCTGGTTTCTACACCTTCAGATACCTGCACACTTTTTCATTGCAGCTTACGGTTCAACTGATGAATTATTGACTCTTCCAGAACTAATATAAATATTGTGTTTTACCTAAGATGCTAGTATGTAGATGCAAAATAATAACACTGCTACACACCTAACATGGTCATACACCATTTACCGGTAGACGAATTTTAATGTCAGGAGATCCATTACAGATATACCTAATTTTTTACAGAAATGAATGCACTATTACATTCAATAGAAACCTCAAACTGTTAAAAATGCAACTCAAGATTCACTTTGTCAAAGTCAGTTGCAAATATTAAAATACATTACATGTTACATTACACAATATTACATCTCACTTTAATGGGATATAAAAAACCTATAACAACCAACCAGCAGTAAATAGGTACACAATTGAAAAAATAATGTACAAAATAAATTGCATTCAAAACCATTACAATGTCCTACAACAGTTTGAAGAAAGGCTAAATATGAAGCATTGGCCTGAAGCTTGTGGCATGTAGAAGGCACAAGAGCATTCCCTATGATGGCAACTGTCTAAGGTCCTTCTGGTGCAGTCAGTGAACTATCAACTGAAGCTTTGTTGCTAGATAGTGGCACTATATACAGGCAGAAACAATAATAATAACAACTAACTCACCGTCCAAATAAACTGTCATGAACTGGATACAAGGAACTATAATTTAGATCAATAAGGCCTTTTGGCTTAGATCTCTGGAAATGACAACATAAGCACAATGTTTTTAAGTATGGCAATCATTACAACAAATACATAAATAGCAATGACTGTATAGCACAAAAGCAGATTAGCCATGATTCCATAAATTTATTTACTTATTTATTTATTTAAAGCACTTATTACATGCACACAGTAAATCTGAATCTGAGGCACAGATGTATGTTCATTAGGGGCCACACACATGCCCGTCTAACTGGTTTATGTGGATTAACCACCTTCGCGATATGTACCGTGAGTTCCGTCATGCACAATTTATGCCCATCCAAATAATTTTCACTCGTCCAAGGACGGGTGGCTGGCTAAGGGCCTGATTTACTCCGTTTTTGTCATTACTATGTAATTATTACCCAGCTGAAGGTTGTGGTTTCCCTTCCATCAAGTGTCAAGGCCTCTTTCAAACTATCGTCCTATCTCAAACCTCTCTTTCCTTTCAAAGCTTCTGGAAAAATGTGTCTCTTGTCAAATGATCTTTTACTTTGACTCTAACTCTAATGCCTATGCTTCAGCCTGGGTTCAGGAAATTCCCACTCAACGGAATCACCACCCTCTAGTATTTCAAGCTTTTGATCGCGGCCAGGTCACTGTACTTGCTCTTTACGATATTAGTGCTGCCTTTTACACTGTAGACCATCTTCTTAGATCGACTGTCTAAATCTTTTGGTATTGTTGACTCTGCTCTTCTTTGGTTTCACTCATTCCTTATTGGTTGCTCTGTTTCTGTTGTTTTTGGACTTACCTGCTCCGCTTGGGCCCACATCCAGTATGGACTACCCCAGGGCTCTGTCCTCATTCCCCTTCTGTTCATTTTGAATCTAGCGGAGATTCTACGTCCAATGGGTGTTTCGTCTCACCAACAAGCTGATGACACACAGGCTTACCTCCATGGCCCGGCTACCTCAGCTGCTCTTATAGTTGAACTCATCCGTCGAGTGGAATTTTCTAAATCCAGATTGAAGAGGAGGCACAAGGGAATTGGATTGCATGAAATTTAGGTAATCATCTGCAAAGAGTGCAGGCTGAGAAGGAAAGCAGGGAGCAGCAGAGTGGCTGAGGCCATCAGTGCAGCCCAGAGCCAACAAGAGTTCCCTTTTTCTTGTTCTATCAGTGACTCCCAAAGGTGTCTGCAAAAACACGCACTGCATGTTCAAGTCGAGCCGATAATAGGGTCAGGGGTCCGATTGTATCTGCTGTTGTATTACTGATCTTGGGATGATGACAGCCTTCCCTCAATCTGCTGGGTACTTCTTTTCCTGGTAGATTTTGTGTCACAGTATGTGCAACATTTCCATTGAAAATCCCTCTTTGGCTTGTTTCATTTCTGCGATAATATTATCCTCTCCTGGTACATTCCTCACTTTAAAGTTTGCTATAGCTGCCACCACTCCTCTCTGAGTATGTCCTCCACAAGTTGTGGGGCGTGGTTGGCTCAGTGGTAAGTTCGGCGCCTTGTGACCGGAGGGTTGCAGGTTCGAATCCCACTCTAGCCGCTGCGTACGGACCTTGGGCAAGTCCTTCACTCGCAATTGCTCGTGGCGCTTCAGCATGAAAATTCCGGCACAGTATCAATGCTGTAGTCGGGAGCGCCTCTGAGTAGTAGTTGACTTTGAGAGGCGCTATAGAAATATCCGGAATAAATAAATAAATAAATAATAAATAAATAAATAAGTTCGTGACTATTACTTGGTGGTAATTCTGCTAGCATTGTATTGTTCACCAGGTTCATTTCATTATACAGATCCTCGTAGTATCGTATCTACCTGTTTTTAATCGCTGCTGTGTTGTCCATAGATGAATGGTAAAAGTCTGGCCTGAAGAGCATTACATCTTGAAAAGTCGCAGCTTGATACCCTTAAGCCCCCTCTAGGTCGACTCAGCCTTCTATGTAACTTACTACGGTTTGTCAGTGTGCTTGTCAATAAACATGAATATATTATTGTAATTGTAATCAAGAATTTATATAGCGCCACTCGTAATCAGAGGCTCTCCCGACACAGGTCAGTGTCTTCACTGACAAAGAGAAATGTTTTCAGGTGCTTGTCAAACTGGACAGGAGAGAGAGGAGATCAAGCCTAAGGGCCTGAGGCAGGCGGTTCCAGCTCGAAGGGTCCACAACCACAAAGCTACGAGACTGGGCCGTAGCAGTGCGCATCCGAGGAACAACCAATCGGCCATGGGCAGATGACCGGAGAGAGACCCGAGCAGGCAAACTGGAAACTGGGGTGCAGACTGCAGTAAGCCTTGAAATACAGCGAAGCTGAGCCAACAAGACAGTTACGCATGAGGGAAAGGATCTTAAATTGGATGTGTTGGTGAATGGAAGCTGAGGTGGCTGGGCCATGGAGGTAAGCCTGTGTGTCATCAGCGTGTTGGTGAGACGAAACACCCATTGGACCTAGAATCCCCGCTAGATCCGAGGTATACAAAATGAACAGAAGGGGAGCAAGGACAGAGCCCTGTGGTAGTTCATACAGGAGTTGGGCCCAAGCGGAGCGAGTGGGTCCAAAAACAACAGAAACAGAGCGATCAGTTAGGAATGAGCGCAACCAAAGAAGAGCAGAGTCAACAATACCAACAGATTTAGACAGTAGTCAAAAATACCAAAAGATTTAGACAGTCGGTCTAAGAGGATGGTATGGTCTACAGTATCAAAGGCAGCACTAATATCATACAGAGCAAGGAAAGTGACCTGGCCATGATCAATAGCTTGAAATACTTCAGCTAGAAGGCACAGTATAAGCAATTCCGTCGAGTGGAATTTCCTGAAACCAGACTGAAGAGTAGGCATTACAGAGTTAGAGTCAAGGTAATAGATCAGTTGACAAGAGACACATTTTTCCAAAAGCTTTTAAAGGAAAGAAAGGATTATCACTATCATGGTCCCACTACTTAAGAAAAACAACAGAAGAGAATATGCAGTAATTATCAGAGAATTAGTCTGCTATGCATTCTGGGAAAAATGCACACTCGGATACTGCAAAAATGTATGAGGAAACATGTCGAGTAGTTGGTGGCAGAAGAATAGGCAGGATTTATGACCAGAAGAGGCACAATAGATTAACTACACCGTGTCTCAAAATAAACTGTGCAAAATTGTTTCTGTCAGAACTTCGTCAAATTTCCACCAATTTTAATAATTTTTGGTAGGTAGATGGCAAAATGGCTGAAATTTTATGCTATACATAAATTTTCCACCTCATCTGACTCATTTCACCGCACTACCTTGTTAAACACAGATGTACGGACGTAAAAACGATCGAAAACACATTTTTAATCAACGATAGCGCAGCTTAAAATAAACAGTTACGTCATTAATACGTAAAAAATGATTGCCAGCTATTCTGAGGGTAGACTAGTTAAAATTAGAAATGTATTAAATAACATCTGACGCCCTCTAACGAATTGATGAACAAAATCTGAGCACTCTAGTTGTTAAAATTTAAGCGCTATATAAGAAATTGGTACATCTGTGTTTAACAAGGTAGTGTGGTGACATGAGTCAGGCGAGGTGGAAAATTTATGTATAGCATAAAATTGGGGTTCTGACAGAAACAATTTTGCACAGTTTATTTTGAGACACGGTGTATTTGTAATTCGATAGCTGTCAGAGTACTTCAGAAGGAACAGAACTTTCTATAACAACATAATAGTTTTCAGGCAGTGTATGCAACCGGGCCTGTGATAGGTACTGAGGAACAATGGCATTCACTAGGAACTGGTGGTATTGTTAGAAGATCTGTACAGCAAGTTGAAACCTAAAGAAGTGGTTCAAGATCATGGTGGGTGTAAGACAAGGATGTTGCCTGTCATCACACCTATTTAACCTGCCTCTGTAGGCAATGAAGAGCTGTGCACTGAAGTCTATCAAGGCCAGAGTAACAGCAAATGGGCAGATACTCAACAATCTGCATTTCGCTAACGACACTGACTTGGTTGCAAGTCGCCCGAACAGATAAAAGACCTGACAGACAGGGTACATAAAACCAATAAAAGATTCGGACTCCAAATAAATGCACAAAAAAACCAAGACATTGACTATTGGAAAAAACACAAAGAGCTGAGAGTGAGATTAGATAATGAGAACTGGAGCAAGTCATAGAGTTTGTGTACCTGGGAGGCTTAATAACAGAAGATGGCTAGTGTACAAAAACACATAAAACGTACGATTGGTCTGGCATTGGGATGTTCGGCAGATTGAGTCAGATGTGGACGATGAGCAATATATCAGCAAGAACAAAACTAAAACTGTATGAAACATTTGTCACTCCACTTCTGTTGCATGGATCCAAATGTTGGTACATATGGAAGGACAATGAGTCTTAGAAGTTTAAAGTCTTGAATATCTGTTCTTAAATGCATCGTGCTGCATTTATACATGACATTATAAATGGTCACTTCTGGGAATTTTTCTCAAACCAAGGTGGCCTACACCTGATGAACCTAACTGCTGATGCTGCCCATAACTTTGGCTTGATATTGATTCTACCATGCCTCACACTGACTACGTAAATGGTACTTGTAAAATTTAATGACACTATTGGCATAATTGCATTATGCATATTCATGACATACACAAAATAAGGTATTATGTCCTTATGTCTTCAAGGATCTCTCCGGCAAAACATCAGTCTCCAGTAACCTTGATTACTGTAACTCCCTTCTTGTTGGTATCACAAAGTTAGAAATGCTTAAACTTTAAAGTTCAGAAATCTTTGGCTAGAACCATAACTGATACATCAAAAATTAACATATAACCCCTGTGCTTACATCCTTGAACTGGCTTCCTGTTCAGCAAAGGATTTGTTTCAGTTTTGGGCTCATAGTTTATAAAACACTGAACTCTGGTCAACCACAATATTTAAATCAGTCCTTACTACTGAATGACTTGTCATTTTCAACTAGGCCATCTTAATATCTTTCTCTGGTCATACCTAAACTAGAACTGTTCTTGGTGAATCAGCCTTTTCAGTTGGAGGATCTAGATTTTGGAACTCTCTCCCTATATCTGTTCAATCTGCTCAGTTGCTTATGTCATTTCATTCACAACTTAAAACTTACCTCTTTCAAACTGCTTATCCAACATAGGCTGCCTCTCTGTCTTAGCACACTGATCTTCTCCATACTGACCTGATTATGGCTTTTTTGGTGCACCTTGATATGTAAATATCGGCTGATGCCTTGTGCATTAGACACCACATGACAGAAGTCATTAATTAATTATATACTATTAGGCTGCATTGTTGAAGATTGGGCCAGCACAACAATTAGCTCACCTTGTGCAGCAGAGCAAACGGATCTGTGACTAGGCAAGTCTGCTGCTAGGCGGAAACATTTTCTGAGTGATGCACAAAATTGCAACATTAAAGGTGTGCCTAAAGAGTTTGGGGAACCAGCATTCGTCCAATCGATTTTAGTTCACACCAATAGTGGCAATACAATTTTCTCATTGGTTATTTATCCATATTGTAGCAATAGCTATACTCATCAAAATGTATAGCCACTAAATGGAGTGTATAAATATCCTTCAAGATGATTTAATAATTATACGACGCCGATGCGACACTTTAAGGTATAATAATAGTATTGGTCTCTTCGGTACTGCAAGACAGGGAAACAGTCTGCGAGCCGTTAGAGGAAAGCGCGTCACGTGATATGGCAACAGCCAATTACAGGGGCGGAGCGTTCAAGTTTTGGAATCGAGCGCAATTCAACAAGGATCAAGGTCCATCGGAGGATGAAAATTCATTCCGCATCAGGCTGTGAATCAAGGAGGAACGGAGGAGAAGAAATGCGATTCAACATCAGGTTTTGAATCAGAACGATCAACTGGAGGTTAGCTGCGGTTAACGTGAAGAGGTTCAGCAACGAGCGTTGAATCGAATAGGTCGAGTGGAATGCTGCTGAGGTAGAATCCAAAGAAATCGACCTGACTCGTTTATCGAACGCTGAGATTGCTAAATTCGACTCGAGCGCATCGATTGCGATCGGGTACAAATCGTTTATCACAGTTCTGCTATACTGTGAGAGTACATTCAGCCGTGCGAAGGTGTTTGTATCGAACATCTGACGCATAAAGGGGGAAAAGGGAATCGCGATTTCGGAACTCTGTGGAACTCGAAGGACTCGATGAAACGTGAACTCTGTTGAAGAAAAACGAGGAACAATTCTCATCGGAAGAGGCGGTCAGCATCGCATCATCAAAGGCATCTTCAACGAGGAAAGATAAGACCCACATAATAATATTTTAAATTTAAGAATCGGTGTCGCTAAGTAAGATAAGTAGATTTGTGCTATGAATGTGAGATTGACACGGTGGATTCTATTTTAATTATAACTTTATTCTTTAAAACTCATACGTGTTGTGTCATTAATCATTAACACTTTGAATTTCGAAGCGTTGTATCTATTCAGTATATTCTATTCACCAAGTAAGGACAAGCTAAATCGCGATCCTAAAGGAAACGCTACAATTGGGGACTCGTCCGGGATGTTTAGAAGTATAATATATTGTAATAGAGCGTGGAAACTATAATCAAAGTTGAAGTGACATGAAACGCGTAGTTTTGTGCGATTAGCAAAAAATAAGTCGAACATACACTGTAAAAAATAATAACGTTAAGTAACAGAAGTTTTAACGGTACATACACTGAAAAAAGTAATACCGTTATTTAACAGAAATAATACGGTCGAAAATTTTTTTGTACACTGTAAGAAATTTATACGTGAAATTACAAAATTTTCACGGTTTAAAGATTTCGTTAAATTTAACGTGAATCAAGGCGTTAAAAGCCCAAATAATTTGTGTAGCAGAAATTAAAGGCGAGTGAGCAAGTAAGATGGCGGCTACTGATTATCAGCAGTGGGTCGCAATAGCCCAATCGCTAGGCCTTCAAGGAGAGGAAGTTCGGGCGTTCGTGACAGAAAGACAAGCCGAACTAAGAGAGGAGAGAGCGAGGGAAAGAGAAGACAGAAAAGCGAAAGAGTTAATGGAAAGCGGAGGTGGAGAAGGAGAGAAGGAAGGCCGAAGAAGAAAACAGGAAAATGGAAGCAGAAAAAGAAGAAAAAAGGATTGAAGCAGAAAAGGAAGAAAGGAAGATTGGGATTGAAATGGAAAAGGAAAAGAGAATAGCGGAAGAGGAGCGTGAGAAACGCCAAATAGCAAAGGAAATCGAAATCAAAAGGATAGAAGCCGAGGTGAAGATGAAAGAGATTTCGGCTCGGGCAAACCACAACATTGGTGAAAGTGAGGGCCAAGAGAGACTGATTACGATGGACAGAGGCGCTGATCACAACGGCTACAATCGACACGGCGTGCGGGATATCAAATTTCCAAATTTCGACGAAGCCAAGGATTGTTTGGACGCGTATCTGCTGAGATTCGAAAGGACGTGTATGGCATATGAGGTGCCAGGTGATTTATGGGCCTTGACTTTGGCAAGGTACTTGAGTGGAAGGGCGTTGGAAGTTTACCAAAGACTTAGCCCAAGAGAAGCGCAAGACTACCAGAGTCTTAAAGGTCAGCTGCAAAAGAGGTTCAGACTGACGGAAGGGGGATATAGAAAGAAATTTAAAGAATGTCGGATCGAGCCAGGAGAGACACCCACACAGTTTGTGGAAAGATTGAGGAGATATTTGAGACAGTGGATGAGCCTGTCAGGATACGGTGAGACTTTTGAAGGACTGGAGACTCTGATTTTAAGAGACCAGTATTTTATAACGTGCCCGAATGATTTGCGAACATTTATTAAGGAAAAGGGCAAGCTGGACTTGAAAGACATGCTTGCGCAGGCAGAAAACTACATCGAGGCGCATGGTCCTATACATAGTGA
>OY744602.1:29962983-30172983 GCA_963556255.1 Allolobophora icterica
GATTCGAGAATCGTCTGCTACACGTGTAAGGCACCGGGACACAAATCATTTGATTGCCCGAGTAAATTGCGAGGTCCTGTGAAGCATACGGCCCGCAGCCATGCAGACGTTTGAAAATGACGGAGTAAAGGAACGAGGAGATGATGACCGGAATGGCAACTTCGCAAACGAAAGAAAGTGTGGACGTCTGGAAGTGAACAATGATACGCACACGGACGACGAGATGGTGAGGGAGCGCCTTCATGGTAAACAAGGACCGCAAGGAAGATGACATTGTAAGAGATTCGAACCCCGCACATCAAGCCACAGTCAACGGACAAAAGGTTGAATGTCTATTCGATTCTGGAGCTACGTGCTGCGTGATTGAAAGAAGACTGGTAGATGAAAGGGATCTCACTGGAAAAACAACGTGGTGTACATTGATAGATGGAAGCACGCGACGATTCCCTACTGCCCATATCAATGTTGAGAGTGAATATTTCACGGGAAGAGTTGAGGCTTTGGTGATGGAGAGACCAACGAAGCCGGTGATCATTGGGAAAATCAGTGGTATCAGATTCGTAGTCGAGAGAGAAGAAACATGTGTCGAGGAGGTAGAGAGAGACAGAGAGTTGGAATCACACCACCAAGAAAAAGATCTAGCTGTGGAGGGATGTGGGACGAGCGGTGCAGAGGTGATTACCGAACCTGCTACCGACGTCAACGTGACCAACGACGTGAGAGGAGGAGACGAAGTGTTGACCGCGGCAGCAGTAGAGACGAGGGCTACGGGTAAACGGACTGAGCGATTAAAGCCACTCAAGGCTATTGAACTGCCGGATGTCAAGATCTCACCACAAGAGATCCAGAAGATGCAAGGTGAAGACGAGACCTTGAAGAAGTATAGAGAATTGGCAAATCTACAGGAAACTGAGGACTCTGTAGATAAAGCACAGTTTATCGAAAAGAATGGACTCCTTTACAGACGATTCAAGGAAATCTCGAAGGATGAGGTACGGATGCAGCTAGTTGTTCCAAAGCAGTTAAGGGATAAGGTGATGGCAATAGCACACTGCTCACTCTTAGCCGCACATCTGGGAATTAAGAAGACACACAAGAAAATAAGCAACGATTTCTACTGGCCGTCTATAAACCAAGATGTGAGGAGGTTTGTCTTGAATTGTGACATCTGTCAACGCACGGTTGACAAGAAAGTCAATTACAGGGCACCTTTGGGGCATCTACCGATCGTGGATGTTCCATTCGCCTGTATTTGTATTGATCTAGTGGGGCCGATGAATCCAATGTCGAGCAGAGGATTCAGATACGTGTTGACGGCAATTGACCTGAGTACGAGATATCCGGAGGCGATTCCGTTGAAAGGAATTACTACAGAAGAAGTGGCAGAGGCACTCTTCGGATTATATTGTCGGATGGGAGTTCCCCAACGCATACACACTGATAGGGGTAGCCAATTCACATCTGATTTGATGGCAGAGGTCAATAAGATGTTGCTAATCAAACACACGTTAACGAGTCCTTATCACGCTATGGGGAATGGATGTGTGGAACGCCTTAATGGTACGATCAAAGCTACTTTGAGGAAACTCATAGGCGAACAACCGAAGGAATGGGATCGATACTTGGCTCCGCTGCTATTTGCATTAAGGGATACAGTTCACGAGAGTCATGGTTTCACCCCATTCGAACTTGTTTTTGGAAGGAGCTGTAGAGGACCTATGAGGATTCTGAAGGAACTATGGACGAAAGAGGTTGTAGAAGACGAAGTCAAAGACGCATACAATTACATGTTGGAGTTGAGAGAGAGAATAGACGAAACTTGTGCCATGGCTCAAAAGGCAATAAGTCAAACTCAAGCCAAGAACAAGAAGTATCATGACAAGAAAGCCCGAAATCGGAAGTTGGAAGTTGGCGAGAAGGCATTATTGCTATTGCCTAGTAGCAATAATAAACTACTTCTACAATGGCAGGGACCATATGAGGTCAAAAGCAAGGTCGGTGAATACGACTACAGAATTGAAATGGAAGGAGGAAAGGTCAAGACTTTCCACATCAATATGCTAAAAAAATACTACGAGCGTGAAGACCCGATGGATGCTAGACAAGCTCGTAACCAAGAAGTAGGGAAGGATACGGAAATTGTTGCCTATGTATCCGCAGTCGTACACGATGGAGAGGCAGATATCGATGGAGAAGCTGAGTTGTTAGAATTGTACAATAGCGTGCAAAAGGAAACACACCAGGATGTGGATATCAACCCTGAGCTAAACATAAAGCAGAAGGAAGAACTGAGGAAGTTGCTGAAAGAATATAGCGACATATTTTCAGATGTACCGGGAAGAACGGATCTAGTCAAGCACGAGATACACGTGACAAGTGAAGAACCTGTCAGATCAAAGGCATATCCGACGCCTTATCACCTACAACAGGAAATAGATCGAGAAGTAGAAATGATGTTGCAAAACGGGATCATAGAGAGATCAGAGGCCGCTTACGCTGCACCATTGGTAGTGGTAAAGAAGGCAGATGGCTCTAATAGACTATGTTGCAATTACAAGCAGTTGAACAAAATAACCGTTTTTGATCCTGAGCCTATGATGTCAAACGAGGAGGTTTTCAACAAGTTGAGTGGAAGTCAGATCTATAGCAAGTTCGATTTTTGTAAGGGATATTGGCAGATACCTATGGCAGAAGAGTCTAAGGACTTAACTACATTTGTTTGTGCCAATGGTATGTTCAAGTTCAATGTCATGCCATTTGGACTGGTGAATAGCCCATCAAGTTATAATCGGCTGATTAGAAAGGTATTGCGTGGTACAACAAATTTGGAGAGTTACATAGATGATATACTGGCCCATACAACAGGATGGGTTGAACACATAAGAATCCTGAAGGACTTCTTTGACAGAGTCAGGCACGCCCATTTGACATTGAGACCCAAGAAATGCTCTCTGGGATACGGTAGAATAGACTTTTTAGGTCATACGCTGAAAGGTGATGTTGTCAGCCCCAAAGGGGAATCGGTTGATAAGATAGTGGATATGCCAGTGCCACGAGACAAAAAGCAAGTGAGGAGTTTCATAGGGGCGGTAAATTACTACCGCAAATTTATACCACACTGTGCAGAACTTATGACACATTTAACAGATTTAACGAAGAAGCAGGCGCCTAATATAGTGAAGTGGACTTCAATACTGGAAAGCTCGTTCAAGAAAATGAAGGAAACCTTAGCGAAGGCCCCAATATTAAAGTTGCCAGATCTGAGCCGACAATTTATTATACAGACCGATGCGTCGGGGGTCGGATTGGGTTGTGTGTTGGTACAGAAGTACGAAGGCATAAACCATCCAGTTGCTTATGCGAGCAGGAAGTTGTTGGAGAGAGAAAGGAGGTATTCGGTAGAAGAGAGGGAGTGCTTAGCCATAATGTGGGGAGTTCAGAAGTTTGACAGATACTTGTTTGGCAAAGAGTTTGTAATCGAGACTGACCACTGTGGACTACAGTATATGAGAGAGGGCAGGATGAAGAATGCCAGAGTGATGAGATGGAGCCTGGCCCTACAAAATTATAATTTCAAAGTCAACTACATTAAGGGATGTAATAATGTCGTGTCTGATTATTTGAGTAGGGGTCTGAACTAAGACGAATTACTTGATGCAAATTACGACTTCTAAAGCGTATACGTAGATGCCTCACATAGATATAAGATTATAGAATGTAGTTGTTTTGATGTTATTAGATGACTAAACATTTGATGATTTGTTAAGAATTGTAAAGTCTGTAGGACAGCCTTTTTGAGGGGATCATTTGTAGCAATAGCTATACTCATCAAAATGTATAGCCACTAAATGGAGTGTATAAATATCCTTCAAGATGATTTAATAATTATACGACGCCGATGCGACACTTTAAGGTATAATAATAGTATTGGTCTCTTCGGTACTGCAAGACAGGGAAACAGTCTGCGAGCCGTTAGAGGAAAGCGCGTCACGTGATATGGCAACAGCCAATTACAGGGGCGGAGCGTTCAAGTTTTGGAATCGAGCGCAATTCAACAAGGATCAAGGTCCATCGGAGGATGAAAATTCATTCCGCATCAGGCTGTGAATCAAGGAGGAACGGAGGAGAAGAAATGCGATTCAACATCAGGTTTTGAATCAGAACGATCAACTGGAGGTTAGCTGCGGTTAACGTGAAGAGGTTCAGCAACGAGCGTTGAATCGAATAGGTCGAGTGGAATGCTGCTGAGGTAGAATCCAAAGAAATCGACCTGACTCGTTTATCGAACGCTGAGATTGCTAAATTCGACTCGAGCGCATCGATTGCGATCGGGTACAAATCGTTTATCACAGTTCTGCTATACTGTGAGAGTACATTCAGCCGTGCGAAGGTGTTTGTATCGAACATCTGACGCATAAAGGGGGAAAAGGGAATCGCGATTTCGGAACTCTGTGGAACTCGAAGGACTCGATGAAACGTGAACTCTGTTGAAGAAAAACGAGGAACAATTCTCATCGGAAGAGGCGGTCAGCATCGCATCATCAAAGGCATCTTCAACGAGGAAAGATAAGACCCACATAATAATATTTTAAATTTAAGAATCGGTGTCGCTAAGTAAGATAAGTAGATTTGTGCTATGAATGTGAGATTGACACGGTGGATTCTATTTTAATTATAACTATATTCTTTAAAACTCATACGTGTTGTGTCATTAATCATTAACACTTTGAATTTCGAAGCGTTGTATCTATTCAGTATATTCTATTCACCAAGTAAGGACAAGCTAAATCGCGATCCTAAAGGAAACGCTACACATATGTGGGACAGTTGAGGAGATATTGCAACTGAGAAGTCGGAAATCTTGTTCGATTTACGTTCACATTCTATGATTGCGATGGTGAACAAAGACAACATTTAGGGTACAATTTTCAGTAAATCATAAGAAGAGCTAATTATGCAGCATTTCATATGTTTATGAGTACAGGACCAACAGTCCTGTAAATGACATTTAAGCTAACAATTTATCCGACTTTCCCAATTATAATGAAAGTGAAACCAGCAGTGATGTTGCATGACACTGCTTTGGCAAGACCTGGATTTTTCCATAGCCTCTGATAAAGGCTGGTCAGCAAATTTTGTGAAAAGGGTCAGTCCATTCAACAATACCACAGAATCATAAGTATTAGATATATTTTCATTGTTTTACAATGAAAATCACTGATTATGATAATTGCAGAACCTAATTTTCATGCTAATAATGGCCTATCAACTAAGCTACTGATGCCCAAATGTAAAAAGGGGCATGCACGTAGGTTGCTCCCTTCTCTTCTGCTCTAGGAATTGTCAAAAGGCCTCTGTGAAAGTTACTGAACCACATAAGTTTACCTGGAGATGCCTGGCTTAGCAATTTTCATGCCATACAAAAGCTGGATTCAATTTTTAAGTCTTTTCACCTAAATGGCAATGCCACTTCTCTTCCCTCTGCCCCTCCAAAATACAACCCTATGCGAATTTTGACCACTCCTACCAAATATCCAATACTGTTGGATATAAGAGCATCACCAAGCGAGTGTTGAAGAAAGCAAAGGTGCATTCAAAAATGATACTTTACATACCAAACCAGCAATGACAGAGAGAGTCGTCTTAACTCTAGTTTTGACTGCGACCGAGCAATAACTATGTTAATAACATTGGCAGAATGTAACATGACAATGTGATAGAACACTTAAGCCATACTAACACTTTCACAATTTAACCATGTATCTTCGGTCGTTTCTGAGATAGTATGTGTTTACCCTTAAGAGATAAACTGCGAACAAAATCCCAAAAGAATCAGACAGTGACCCGATTATCAGCTTAAAATATTCGGTTGTTCAAAGGTTTCAGTTTAGCTGAACATGTTTCTAGTGCTTCAGTCAGAACAGTAAGGTTTCAGTGCCTATTGTTAAGTTTGTTTTCTTATACTTACAGGGTGCCATTACAACTTAGCAGCAATCAAAGGATCTAAGCGATCGAGTATAAATTCTTTTTGGGCCAAAAATTTCATTTTAAAATTTGGACTGTAGGCTGAATGTTTTTTGTAAAAGTCCTTTTCCTCTCCAAAAGACATGAAAACTATTTTCTCTTATCATGTAAAACATACACCTAGCCAATGTTGATAGTGTATGCAACTGAATATAAGAGCATCTAGGGGTAGATAATTATCATGCACAGATGTCTACGCATGATAATCTTGAACCGTATGATACAATTAAAGGCAATCAATCGCATTCATCAGTAAGTCACACTGTTTGCAAAACTTTCTTTGCACTGGCGATGCGGTTTTCAGCCTGTTGCTACAGCTACGTTGCTTATATTTCACATTCTCATATATGGCTGGAAAATATTTTCACTTTTCAGTTATTGTTTGTTTGAACTGCCCAGAGACAAGTTACTCTTTTATGTCCTGTCACATTAGTTTTCCATTAAACCAGCATGCACTACAGCGGGATCATCTCTATGTTTTAGTTCAGGTCAACCCGAGTTGCAGTAGGTCCAACCCATGTAACTGAATAATGCATATTCATTGCTATCATCTAGCACATGAAACCAAACAATATTCTTTCGATGACTTCTGCTGACATTTATCAATGATTGCAGCCCTCTACCCCTGATGTTGATTTTTGTCAACAACTGACCTCTGCTCTTAATGTAGACTTTTCTCACCAGTAGCCTTGAAAGCTTTACAGACATGCTCAGAGTGCCTAAATACATACACTCTGCATTATGAGTCACAAATCAACAACAACTGATGGAGGTAAAGAAAATGTTCAGCATACATTTCCAATTTACCATAAAAAGCATTTGTTTAGGTCTGCGAGCTATTCACGTGTGCAACATTGCACACTTTTGAGAGCTACTGTGCTTTGGATACATACAAATATACACACAAATATGCATACATCACATTTGCTAATGACTATTAAACAATTAATAGTTCTAAATCACATTTCCCAAACATCTGCTAAAGATTAACTATCAACAATAAACAATATAGTTCTAAATCCCACTTTCAGAGATTTTCTCTCTAAACCACTGTCAGTTACATGCCACTCACGTCTCGGAAACTTAACAACATTGCAGCCATACACTGACTGTGCTTCCAGCCACCATCATTTCTTTCAACATTCATGATAGCAAAGTCACTCATAAGCTTGCAACAGACTCAGAAAGAAAAAATGACCAGGCTATCCTGTGGGTTGTGCATTTGGGAAACACGAAGACCATCAATTTCTTTTCTTAGAAACTGGACAGATGGTTTGAAATCATAAAAAAAGTACAAGCAACACTCTACAATTTGTGTTCATTATAAAATTTCATGCAGATATTTCAAGTTTTTTAAAAACTTTTTCACACAAAAATTGCTTGGGCTTTGGAATTACTGATCTGCAAACTGTCAGAGCTTTATTCTTTATTTGCTGATAACTGTTAAAGGGTTAAATTATTACATTACCATACAATACGACAGGTCTAGTAAGTTAAACCTATAATACAAATAGAAATCAACATAGTTTGTTACCTTCTGGTTGTCAAAATAATACAGTTGCTGTTCAGTACCATTCAGCACAAAATACATATACTTCCATTTCTTTGTACGTTGGCCTGTTAAACATCAGATCAAATATATGGCAAGACAACCCAGTTCAGATTATCTTGTTTCTTTTTCACACCTTGCTGTAAAGTCTCCATAACTACAAAATTCAACTTTCATATTTTTCCTATATCTGATTCTTACATATGACTGTTGATCGTGTGGTCGTAATGTCACTAGCAGTTGCACCAAACAGTGTTCACATTAATATTTCTTCATTCTCTCCCTCATTTACGTGCAGTACTGATCAAGCAAGTTGTGAAACTGCTTATATTGTCTTAAAGGTGATATCTTTTACTTGTTGACAGAACAGAAACTAAAAGTCTTAAGAGACAAGAACTGTTACGTCTTCTTGTCAGAGGGTGGATCTAACTTAGGAAGGTCAAGGTGAACTGGTCTATGACGCTGTCTGTCTGAATACTTCCACTTGGCGTGAGGTTCTCATGTCCAAATGTTTGGACGCTCCTTAGGATAAAAGGAACGAGATATAAAGGAGAAGAAGAGGGTAGCACTGTTAGACATTGAGCTGTCAGGTGGTGTCTTAGAATTACTGAACTGGTTTTGAAATAAAACAGTTTAAAACATTGATAAATCTGTGCAGTCAGTGTCAAATGGGTAAAGCTGACATCTTACAACACGTTATGTACAAGTGTACATATCAAATCAGAAGTCTCCTTTAACATGTTTATAGAAACTTACAAAAACAATCTTAACTCTCCAATCACTGCTTCCTGTGATCAATACATAAATTCTGTTGCTTTAGCTATCACATTTACTTGTGTAGACATGGGCCCCATATATAAGTCAATCCAAAACAGTTTGATCTTGAACAAAGGAAAATATTTCAATTGTGCATAATTTACTGTGCTTACATAGACATCTACACATGGATATAGCACCATTCTGGCAATACAAGACAATACAACTCAAATTAATAGCATCCCCTTCTGAATTTCAGAAGTGCATACTGATGCTGTGCAACCTGAAATATTAAGAACCATAAACAGACTGAAAGAGTAAGTCATGAGTTTGGAGGAGTGGAAGATAGTCTCAGTAAGACAGTCACAAGCAACAGCAGGTATAGAGTTCGAGATGGAAGGACCAGCAACTGTGAATGAGCACCAGCCACACAGAAGATGAGCAACAGGAACAACAAACTTTCCAGAAGATGCTGATCAAAGAGACGACTGACCTCTAACTGACCTGTGGGGTATAAACAGGGATGATACATAGGGGATGGCAGATGTTTTGCATGTAACATGTACATACGTGTCAGCTGAAGCAGATATGCTCTGATATAGGAGGCCAGAGTAGAGGACAAAAGCAGTTACTGTTTGGTCTCTATAAATGAGTCTAAGACACAGACATACAGCCTGACACATGACTAGTTTGAGGAAGCAGTGAGACTACCATACACAGTATAAAATTGTAGTAGTCAAGTCTTGTCCCAATAAGCACCCAAAGGTGCCCAGTTTGCACCCCAAAGTAGAACACGTGTACTGCCCAAGGGATCTTATTACAAAAAAATAACACAATTACCAATTAATTCCTTTTAGCGCAAGGTCTAAAGCACATCACTGAACTAAAAAAATTTTTTTACTACCTTCCAACATCTTGCAAACAAATTCTGTAATTTACTTTGCTAGTAGTGTAATTTCCCTGATGATATTTAGTTTGAATTTCTGTACATACATCTGGAACTCTTGGTTGACTCTTGTCCGAGGCAACCTCCCCCACTGTCAGACTTTAAAAACTGTTCAACATTTTTGACTTGTGTACAATAAATATAGCTTGAAGGAAGTATTAACCTGCTAGAAGGTATTTCAGTATAGCGCTTTCAAAAATTACATCATACAGCCAAACAAAGCCTATCCATCATATCTTTTGTACTGTAATATTACCTGGCTTCTAATTACAAATCTCGCATAAACTGTCTGACTACACTGAAGAAATGTGCCATATATGCAAAATCAGTAAACTAACTCCACGAGCTAGTTCACAGCCATCTTTAGCCAGCCTAAGAATACTGACAATCGATTGCATTACTAAACTGTAAATATTATTATCAGAAATTTATATAACAAGTGCATTTATGTATCAATTCACTAAAAAACTGCTTCTGTTGCTCTCAGTTGATTACTTTATCTATTCATCGGATGCCCATATCCTCTACACATGATCCTCAAGAAAATTGCATAAGGAATTTGCTCGCACTAACATTTGACAATTTCTTCTGGTATATGCTAGATCAAATATATGGAATTTCTGCCATTTGTACTTAAGTGTAACAATTTAAGAAATGCATAATAAATTATTTAATTAAAATGTAGTTTAGAATGTGTATGTTTTAATTCTGTGTTTCTTTTTATTATTTTTCTGCTGCACCTACAGAATGATCTTTTAAATTGCTACTTGACGGCCACAGTGGGCTTCTTGTGAAAACTTATTCACATAACACTGCACTTACAAAGTTACCAAATACTGATAAAAAATGTGGCATAATTGAAAATGCTATCAAGAAATCTGTTATAAGAAATTAGGTGACCCCATTAGCCTTTGGTCTCACCTTCATAGGCATTTGCCTTTGGTCTCACCTTCATATGCCTGTAAATATTTTCCTCAATAACGATTCTGACTCGTGTTCAAGAAACATCCAACCAATCAGGTAAAAGGTGTTAAAGGTTTGAAATGACCTAGCCGAGAGGCAATCTTTAGTTTTGCAAAAAAAGGCATGGAACAAGATGGACATTTATAATTAACTATAGTTACTTGACAAAGTAAAGTTCCATAAACTTAAGTACAGACATGATTATATTGTCATCTTGTCATGGTACAAATTTTTCCCAACAATGCTGGTTTATATCTTAACAAAAGTTTTTGATTAAAATCTGATCTTAACGCTTTGAACCCTATGCTCCTTACACATTTATAATTAACTCTGCCTCAGATTATCTTCGGATGGTCTGAGCCTGTCCCAAGCCAGGATAAAGCAGGAGGGTTCCGCGGTGGGCTTGCAACCCACCCGGGTAAAAACACGCTCGAAACGACGCAACGGAGCACAGACGTGGCCAATGACGGCAGCGGACAGGAGGAGACTGGAAGCGGCACATCACAGATGGTTGAGAAGAATTCTTCATATTTATTTATTTATTTATTTAATTTATTCCGGATATTTCTATAGCGCCTCTCGAAGTCAACTACTACTCAGAGGCGCTCCCGACTACAGCATTTGATACTGTGCCGGAATTTTCACGACGAAGCGCCACGAGCAATTGCGAGCGAAGGACTTGCCCAAGGTCCGTACGCAGCGGCTAGAGTGGGATTCGAACCTGCAACCCTCTGGTCACAAGGCGCCGAACTTACCACTGAGCCACCACGCCCCACATATTGTATTGTATTGCATTCAGATATTTATAAAGCACTTCTAGCGGGAGGGCCATTCAGAAGCGTTCATATCAATCAATCAATCAAACATTTATATAGCGCCCCTTCAAGGAATCTATTATTCAGAGGCGCTCCCAGCCCAACCCCGGCGAAAGAGAAAAGTCTTTAGAGCAGAGAAGAAAGCGGTGGATGAGTTTCGAGGAAGAGACCGCAGCTCAGAAGGAAGCCCATTCCAAATTTTGGGACCAACGACGGAGAAAGCACGCTGCTGCATAGTAGCGGTGCGTGCAAAAGGAACAGAGAGATCACCACGGGTGGTAGAGCGAAGAGAGCGGTGACCAGGTGGAACAGAGGCACGAGAACAGAGCTCACGCAGATAGAAGGGAGCACAGCCAAGCTGACATTTCCAGACAATGGAGGCAACCCGGTAGACAATGCGTTGCGAGAGTGGTAACCAGTGGAGGACATCACGCATGTATTCAGAAACATGGCCAAATTTAGGTATGCTCCCAATCAAACGCGCAGCAGAACGCAATACGCGTTCCAGACAGTTCAGTCGAGTGAGGGGAAGCCCAATATAGAGGGAGCAGCAGTAGTCAAGCCGACAGGTAATGAATGCATGAACGAGAGTAGCAGCAGATTGGGGGGAAAGAGAGCGGGAAACAACGCGAAGCTGTCGTAGCTGAAAGTAGCAAGCCCGGCTCAGCTGCAAGATATGCGGAGAGAGGGTGAGTTCTGAATCCAAGATGACGCCAAGATCTCTGACGGAGGTGGAAAAGACGATATATCATGGCAGGACAAAGTAACCATCAAGACCGACAGGACAAGAGACCATGGAAAACATCATCAGAATGAGAAGATTAAGATGGATGGGGCATGTCCTCCGCATGGATGATGGCAGGAGAGCAAAGCAAGTGATGAACTGGGACGCTGGAGGGAAAAGGAAATGAGGAAGGCCGAGAAAGAACTGGCCGGAGACAATTAGAGATGACCTGAGATGTCTGGAGCTGACGTGGGAGGAGGTGGAGAGGCTAGCGGTGGACAGAGGAGATGCGTCGCCCGATGTGCAGACCTGCACCGGAAGGACTAAGTACTAAGTAAATATATAAATATATAGTTACTTGACAAAGTAAAGTTCCATAAACTTAAGTACAGACATGATTATATTGTCATGCTTTCATGGCACACATTTCTCCCAATGATGCTGGTTTATATCTCAACCAAAGTTTTGGATTAAAATCTGATCTTAACCCTTTGAACCCTATGCTCCTTAGCGATTCAACACATATACCCGAGGCTCCTGGGCAATTTTTGGCTCCCCAAGAAATTGTTTTCTTTTACTTTGAGAAGTTATAAAATATTATAAATTGAGAAGTTATAAAAATTATAATATGACCCCAAACATAATATAACACATAATTTTTATCATCAGTACAACATGACTTTATTTATGTATTATTTATTTACTGTGTCTTTCTGAATACTGTCCTTTGTGTTACAATTCAGGACTATAGTTCAGTGAATTATCGCCAAAATTCACTTTTGAATAATACTCAGTTATTGGTCCTAGTTCCAATGCACAAAGAAACTTTGCATGCTTTACATCAGTATACAGTTTTACAGCACTTGGGTAAGTTACTATTCCTTGGTTTCTGGATGTACTCACTTGGCTACCTTGTAGTTCTCTGGGCAGACAATGCAACTGCTGTTGGAGCCCGCACCCTCTGGATGCTCAAGTAAATGTGCTGGGACACTGGGTTCATTCTATATATAGTCTTTTCTCATATTACCAGACCTCCAACACTTGTATCTGGTGGTAGGTTCCAACTAAGTCATGGCACAACTTGTCCACAAACATGTATGTCACGAACTTCTGTGACTGTAAATCATAATCGCAATCATAAATCTACATAGCATCGCTTCAAGAGGAACGTTTCAGAGGTGCTCCTGACCTCCGCAACACCAAACCACAATCGCTAGGTGGCGCTTTGGCGTGTTTATGCCAGCTCAACTCGGTCATAGCTTTTTATCACTTGAAGTTGTTACGTTGACTTTCTTTGGCATGCAAACTATCGGTGGTTAATTTCTACTGATCTGTGAGTACTTTGCTACGCGGACTATCACAGTTTCGTCTGCACTTCCTTCATAAATTAGAAACTATTCGCCGTGCGTTGTCACACCACAACAATGGCGGCGGTCGGCCTGCGTGACATGGCAACGCTCCGTTTCACGTATAGTTCGGACCAGTTACGTGCGCTTTCTTCTTGTGCTTCTCGTATTTTGCATTCTACGAGGAAAATTCTATTCTCCTATCGAATCTGGCGACCGACTGTTGGGCTACCTTTACCAACTTCTCCCGTCGGACCTCGCTTATGGCTTGTCCTCGACTGCCCCCCTATCCGGCGTCCGCCTAGCCACGTGGAACGTTCGTTCACTGCGAAATAAACACGTCGCTGTTGCTGACACAATCCTCGCTGAGGATCTCGATCTACTCCTCATCACAGAGTCCTGGCACTGCTCCTCATCTGATGTGGCGGTGCGCAGATCCGCAGATCCGCCCCACCCCACCGGGTTATTCATGCATAGACTGCCCGAGGGCTGAGGTTCGGGACGGCGATGGACGCGGAGGAGGGCTCATCGTCTACCATCGCGCAGCTTTACCAACACGAAGGATAACACTGCCAGACCCTCCCACCACCTTTGAGGCTCTGGCTGTCTCCGTCGCCTCGCCTCATGGCCCACTGACCATCATTGCTGTCCGGGGTCTGAGCCGCCGTCAACAGCCTTCTTTGGAGAGTTTACGGCGTTGCTTGAACGGTTTGCACTGCATAACACCCAGCTGGTGATCGCGGGTGACATCAACCTGCACCTTGAGGATCCGGTGCTACTGGAGACAAGGGAGTTTACACTCATCGCAGAACAGTTTGGACTGGTGCAGCGAGTCGCTGAGCCGACACATCGAATGGGTGGCTGGCTCGATGTTTTCATCACATGAGACGACTGTCAGCTAGCTGACCTTGCAGTCCACCCACCAACCATATCGGACCATGGTCTTGTAATTGCTGTTGTCCCGTTCCTCCACGATGCACATCGAGGGACAGTTCCGATGCTGGAAGTCGCTGGATTGTGCCACCTTCTGTGAGGCCATCCTTGCCATCCCAGAATTTGCTGATCCATCATCTCTCTCTGGCGCCTCGACCTCTGACCTCTTTGACATTTATGAGACAAAGATAACCGATATCGTCAACATCATGATTCCAGTTCGTACCACAAAGTCGCATCGCTCAGTGCTAACACCATGGTTTGACGCCGAGTGTCATGCTTATCGACGACATGCCCGTCGCTTGGAAAGACGTTACCGGAGAACAAAGGCCTCTGCTGACCGTGCTACCTGGATAAGATATGTCCGTGAAATGCACCATCGGTACAAGGATAAAGAGCGGAGTACTGGGAGAGCAAAATTGCCCAGCACTCCGGTGAGCCCAGAAAACTCTGGTCAACATTCAACGACATCTTGGGTCATGAGCGCTCTGGTTCCTGTCCGGCCACATCGCACTTCACGGCTGATGCCTTCCTTAAGGCCTTCACGGCTAAAGTGCATTCGGTCCGCGAGGCCACGACAGACAGCCCACCACCGGTTTTTCCACCTACGAGCTACGAACTTCCGTCTCTGGGCTTAATCACAAGTGCTTAGCTCCATCGAGTTATACTTTCATCAGCGCCGAAGACCTGTAAACTGGCTCCGCTCCCATCGTTCATTATCCAAGAGACCCTCGATGTCTTCCTACCGTTCCTTACGGTTCTGTGTAATTGCTCCCTCCAAGAGGGAGTTCTTCCTGCAAGCCAAAAGAGGTCCATCCTTGTTCCGGTGCTCAAAGTGGATGGACTCGACGCTACTGAACCAACCAATTTTAGGCCCATAGCTAATGTTAAATTCTTGTCTAAAATAATTGAGAAGATTGTTGCCGCACAGCTGGACAAAAATTGTCTTCTCCCCACCTTCCAATCGGGTTTCTGTAAGGGCCACTCCACAGAAACCCTATTAGTCCGCCTTCTATCTGACATATATGGGGCCACTGACAGATCCCAGGTCACTCTCCTTGCGTTGTTTGATGTGAGTGCCGCGTTTGACACTGTCGATCACGACATCCTCTTGCAGCGCCTATCCATTTCCTTTGGCTTCTCTGGTAAAGTTCTAGATTGGCTTACTTCATTTCTGCAAGATCGCTCCTTTATGGTGGCTCACGGATCCACTAAGTCCCCTTGGGTCCCTGCTCCTTTTGGCCTGCCTCAGGGCTCTGTCCTTGGCCCCCTTCTTTACATAATCTACACTGCCGACCTGGGGTCCTTGCTGGCGGCTGGGTCAGTGCCAGCGCTATGCTGATGACCTGCAAACCTACGTACACTGCCCTGCTGTCCGGGCTGTTGCAGCTGTGGAAACCATAGTTGTTAAAAACGATAGAAACTAAATAAAAAACGGAAAAAACGTCGTTTTTTCAAACAAAACAAAAAAACGGAAAAAAACCGGGAAAAAACGAAAAAAGAAAATAATTTGACTTTCTCGCATCTTGTAGGCCCTGCTGAAATTTAAAATTAACAACCTTGTTTACAGAATTTAATCAGCAAATAAGTAATAACACAACTTTATTAGTAAACACAAGTAACATCAATCTACAACTTGTAATTATTTTATTTCTTATAAGTTTGGTTTAATAAGAAATTGAGAAATTAAAAATATTGAAATCTTTTCAAGTTTAAATTGTAAACATAAGTCCACAAAAGTCCATGCTGACTAAACTAACACAATTAAAAACTAAACTTTGGAGGTATAGACTACGGCCTATAGGGCCTATAGTGTAAACTTTCTCACAGTAAATGCATTTCAATTTAGCCAATGCTGAGTTTGTCTATCTCATTTATCTCATTCCGCACCTTTTTCTTTTGACATTTTAGATAACTTAGAAATAACTTTATTTCTTGTACTGTGCTATTTCATAAAGTATTTATTTCTCAAATGATGACGTAAATAGTGAGGTAAATCAGCTGAATCCTTGAAAGTACGGAGACAACGTAAGGGACATCAGACAAAAATTAAACAGAAACTGAAAAACATTCACCTTGTCACTTTGTGCTGTCGATTCGTTGAATCCTAGCGACTGTCATGGTCAACCTTCTCCATGTGCTCCGATTTCTCGTTGCCTCTCTCAGCTCCGAGATGTTCATCTTCAATGCCTCCTGTATCTCGTCCATCCATCTCCTCCTTGGTCGTCCTCTCCTCCTTCTGCCCTCCCCACACGCCAACATCATCTCCTTTTCCAGCCCATCTGCACGCATCACGTGTCCAAAGTATGACATCTTCTGCCTGGACGCTCTCTGCCCCAACGTCAAACTCCCTCTCCAGTGTCCTATTTCTTCCAGGATATCCTCGTTAGTTCTCTTCTCAGTCCAAGAAACCCTCAACATTTTCCTCCAGATCCACATTTCACATGCCTCAATTTTCTTCTCCAATGCCTTGGTTTTTGTCCATGTTTCGCATCCGTAAAGCACCACTGGTAAGATCATTGCTTTAACAATTCTTGTCTTCGTTCCCAAACTCACTGATTTGTCCTTCCATATTTTTTCCAGTCCCTGCGTTGCCGTCTTCCCCAATGTAATTCTCCGTCGTATTTCTCGTTCGCATCCACCTTCACTCTCCATCATGGCCCCCAAGAAACAGAAGCTTGATACCACCTCTATCTCCTCTCCATCTACCTCAAAATAACTCCATTTCTCAGTGGTCATTATCTTCGTCTTTTTTATATTAAAGTACATTCCTGCTTTCTCGCTAGCACATTTTAGCCTTCTGATGTTATCCTTCAGTTTCTCCTTTTTTTCCGCCAGCAGTGTTGTGTCGTCCGCATACCTTAAATTGTTCACTATCCTTCCAGCTATCCTCACACCCTCCGCCTCATCATCAAAACCTGCCTCCCTCATTATCCTTTCTGCATATAGAATGAATAGGTATGGTGATAGTATACATCCCTGTCTGACCCCTTTCTTTATTCGAAAAACATTAACAGACAGTAAATAAATAAATAAATAAATAAATAAATAAATAAATAAGGTTACATAATAAAACGGAAAAAAACGATAAGAAAAATAAAAAAGAAAAAAACGACGTTTTTTTAAAAAAAGTAAAAAACGTTGTTAACATCTATGGTGGAAACCATGACCCGGGCCATGGAGTCCCTGCAGGCCTGGATGTCTGCAAACTGCCTAAGACTTAATCCGGTTAAGACGCAGTTTATATGGCTCGGCACACCCCAGCAGCTCTCTAAAATCGATCTGACTTCTCTTGCCTTGCAATTCCCACACCTTACTTTCTCGACCTGGGCTTTTATGGAGCACTGTGGAAGTTCATTTCAGAGGTTGCTAGGCAACCTATTCCAGAAAGATGGACCAACCACAGCAAATCTTTTATGGAGCACTGTGGAAGTTCATTTCAGAGGTTGCTAGGCAACCTATTCCAGAAAGATGGACCGACAACAGCGAAGCTTTTATGGAGCACTGTGGAAGTTCATTTCAAAGGTTGCTAGGCAACCTATTCCAGAAAGATGGACCACCACAGCAAAGCTTTAATGGAGCACTGTGGAAGTTCATTTCAGAGGTTGCTAGACAACCTATTCCAGAAAGATGGACCGACAACAGCGAAGCTTTTATGGAGCACTGTGGAAGTTCATTTCAGAGGTTGCTAGGCAACCTATTCCAGAAAGATGGACCGACAACAGCGAAGCTTTTATGGAGCACTGTGGAAGTTCATTTCAGAGGTTGCTAGGCAACCTATTCCAGAAAGATGGACCACCCACAGCAAAGCTTTTATGGAGCACTGTGGAAGTTCATTTCAGAGGTTGCTAGGCAACCTATTCCAGAAAGATGGACCGACAACAGCAAAGCTTTTATGGAGCACTGTGGAAGTTCATTTCAGAGGTTGCTAGGCAACCTATTCCAGAAAGATGGACCAACCACAGCAAAGCTTTTATGGAGCACTGTGGAAGTTCATTTCAAAGGTTGCTACGCAACCTATTCCAGAAAGATGAACCAACCACAGCAAAGCTTGTATGGAGCACTGTGGAAGTTCGAGCCATAGGGACAAAACGTGGCAAAACGAAGGAAACTATAGTCTGGTATGGATGACACCAGCACTCAAAGTTCCTTAAAATAGTCTGGGGCACGGTCTGCAAGACAATTATGCATAAGCATTAGAATCTTAAACTCAATGCATTTGCATAGGCAACCAGTGCAGTTCCCCCATATAAAGCTAAATATATGCCCAAGCTTAGGTATGCCACTGATCAGGCGAGCCGCGGCATTTAGAACAGATTGCAACTGATTAATGCAGGATAGTTTTACATCCTCATAGATAGTATCGCCCATAGTCAACTCTGGTGCACGTGAATACATGCATCAGGGTCATGGCAGCTTCAGATGTCGGCGAGCATCATACCGAGCGATTCTGATACAGGTGGTAGAAGCACGTGCGACATACATTTCTCATATGTTCTGAAAGGGTCAATTCCTGGTCCAGGGTTACATCTAAATGCCACACAGTGGTACAGAAAGAGATACCAGGAAAGTGGTGCTGCAGATTGAATACCTGCCCACAACTCCCAACCCAGATGAACTGTGTCTTTCTGAGGTTCAACCGTAGGCAATTGGATAACATCCAGGCACCAAGCACCTCCGATGTTATTCAGCATTTTCTTCACCAGGGAGCTAGCCTCGGAAGCTGGGCCCTGGGCATATGCCTGGGTGTCATCGGCATATTGACGCACTGCAACCCCCACAAAAGAAATAACCTGGTTCGAATCAGCAGTGTAGAGGATGTAGAGTAGAGGCCCTAATATGGAACCTGTGGAAGGCCAAAGGAGACCTGGACCAGTCGGACCAGGTGGATCCAAGAACCACAGACTGGCTGCACCCAGAGAGAAAAGCCAGCGACCACAACAGAGGGCAACCAACAACACCGAACGATGTTTCAAGGCGCTCTAGAAGAATGCCATGGTCGACACTGTCGAAGGCCACACTCACATCAAACAGGGCATGGAGGGTTACATGCTACTGATCAACAGCCATATACATGTTGACTAGAACGCCTGTAAAGACAGACTCGGTGGAATGAAACTTTCTGAACCCTGACTGTTGTTTGGTAGAAAGGAGTGTGCTTCAAGGTGGCTTATTAGCTGTATCGAAACATATTTCTCGATTATCTCTGACAAGAAAGATAGATTAGAAATCGGTCGACAATTGGCCATGTCATTGATTTCTAGACGACTACGCTCAAGCAAAGGCAAAACAAAAGCCCACTTCTGAGAAGCAGGAAGCACCCCATCCCCCAAATGCAGTGTTGCAAAGCAACAACAAAAATGGCAAAAGATCATTCATACAGTCCTTGATGAGAAATGGCATCAGAGGGTTGAGCTCACATGACTTCAATGGCAATGACAGCAACAACTGGCAGAGGTCTTCTGTGGAGAATGACTTCAGTTGAGACATTCTGCAATCACTTGGAAGGAATGTAGGCTCTAAAATGTTGGAATGCGTCGATCTTCCGATGCATAAACTCCATATAATCTGCGGCTGTAAATGACGATTCGATGGGGCTTTCCCCAAAGTCGAATGACCACGGATGCTGGAGAACTTTGCCTACTCATAGATCAAGGGTTGGTAGAGTCTTGTTCGATCAATTTTTAGCAATAGCAAATCTCCTTTATCTGAACATGGTGTGCATATGTTGCATTCACTTGATCCAGGCAGCACGGTCCTCAGTACTGGGCCTTCGCCAGAAGCGTTGCTCGAGTCGTCTGACCTCCAATGAAGATCATGACGCTCCCCATCAAACCACGAAGACAGAGGTCTTTGGCAGGCCTTCATTGTTCTGAGGAAGAGGAGATTGTCGATCAGTGCGTAAGTTGAGACTCATAGATTGAGAAGAGTTTATCTAAGGAATGGCCTGTATGGACGACAGGTTTTTACATAGCGGACCATTCAACAGATCAGCTTTGAAGGCCTCACGTCTAGGTTATGCCAACCTCGCAGAGACCTGATTGCATAGGTTGACTGCGCGTGCAGGTAAGGAGCGGTGAAAAGCAGGAGGCCGTGATCAGAAAGAGAGGCAGCTCCACCCTCGTGTCTTGAATGACGCAATCATCACGAGTGATGACGACGTCTAGTCAGTCTCCCAAGTCGTGTGTTGGCTCTGACACATGCTGATCCAAGTCAAACTGGGGAACCTTGGTCCTCAAAAAACCTGTTTACTTCTTTGTTTTTGCTGTCTAACATCACTGATAATGATTTCCTTATGTCTCTCATCCTTTCTGCTAGATTGGATGATTACTATTTTACATTTTGATATTATAAACAGTGGTAGATGAAGTAAAAACACGCAGCGAATTATTACTGTAACTTTTGCTGTTCTTCATACAGCTCATAGATATCTACGGACAGAGATGATCACAGCCACAATGATATACATAATATATCTGTATTGAAATGTAGAGGTGTGAGCTGTGCGAGTGCTAGTTAAGCACAGACGGCTTTAAAATCCCGCCAGGAAATGATGGTAGATGGTGAGGCCGGTTTTTTCGCTCTCTGTGTATAATTTACCCATAAGTTCCAGGCCATATTTTTGGCCTTTTAGGTTCAAAGGATTAGGGTCTGATATCTAAATATGAAAATCAAATAGAGAGAGCAACTACTAACTCTTTTTGTTCAGAAACCCTTTTATGACAACATGGTCCTTTCGATTGAGGAAGAAATTAGAACCACTTGACTGTCGCATCGTCGCATAAATATCACGGCCTGCCAGGCTTTGATTGGTTGCATCGCTGGATTGCACTGCTCGAGGCTAAGAAAAAGAATGGCTGAGAAATTTTAAACAATTACAAATGTTATCAAGATGGCCATCATCAGCTGCATGCTTTGTCAAAAGTGGCCAAGCACTCGCAAGACTGGTCAGAGGACAGTGACAGCTGTAAGGCTACCAGCTTCTTAATATAGTACTGAAATTACTAAGAAAGTGTGTTGGCTAAAGCAATAGCAGCTGGGTTCTTGAGAGATCAGTTTGGCTCAAGAAACAGAATAGGAATAATCTGACTTGTATAAGTCACCAAAACATTAAATGCAGAAACTACCTGAATTCATAAAAGTCTAATTGGGCATTTGTTGTAATTGTAATTATGTAATTACAAATTTATATAGCATCACTTAAAGATAAACTCATCTGGGATGCTCAACTTGGGATTGACAACACTGAACAAACTACTTCAAACAGTACAGATTATAATTTAGTAGATCAAGTGACTTAAACGGTGTCCAACAATGCTGATCTTAGATGATATCTCGAGTATTTTAACCAAACTATTTGGACACTGATATAGATTCATTATTAAATTACTCTAATGTCAGTCAGATAGCATTTATAAGTCTGCAAATGCAATTTAACTTACTCGGAGGACTGGTGTTCCTAATATGTGACCTTCTACAATCTGCTCTGTTTTGTATCGTTCGATAATCTCAGCTATGCTGAAAGCAATCAAACTGCTGACAATTACTACTCATCATTTTGTACAACTGCACTCAGTTGCAGAGAAAACCTGTTCCTGATCAAACAATGTACAAGAATCTTCTTATACCATGTCTTCAACAATAACTGCCTGCAGAGCACCTTCATAAATTCAACTTACGAAAAAGGGGACATGCATTTGAATTACCACACTTTAATACACTACTGCATAAGAAATCCTTCATCATTCGCTCACTGCACAACTATAAAAACTGGGTTAATGCTAGTCCTAGTGCCTGTTCTGATATATAACCTGGCTCTATTTGTAGACCCAAGTAACACTTACGGTCCTTAAATCACAACTTATGTTATAGATATGTATGTAAATCAGACACAATCAAATTGTTTATAATACTACTTCTGTTTTTTTTCTTACTGATTTGTGTTTTTGTTATCTTTTGCCAATGTATGTATTGTGGTTGTAAAGTATGAGCATATGTCTTGTACTACTAAAAGGTTACTTACTTATTTACTTATTACTCATTATAACACCAATTCTAATATATTGTGGTCAGCAATACCTAATTCAGCTCAAGAACAAAACCTTCTTATACTATGGTAGTTGACATGGAAGCAAGGACAGGCAGGGTACAGTATAATTAGCATAATAAACATATTGCAGACATCGTTCAACATCATAACTGTTTGTACAGATAAATGTAGTTCACCTAAATTTACATCCAACTTCTCAAAAACTAGCATCACTAGTACTCTATAGGATTTACAGAAATAACAAATCTGAAAAGGTTTTATTAACAGTATACCTAAGAAACACAAATGCCAGTGGAAGATTTGCTTTGCTTTGAGAATTCTCATTTTTACATGAACAAAATAGGAATCCATTACCAAAAAGTGCAATTCAACTACTCTTCTACTGTGGAAGCAAAGCAGAGCTTATAAGGCAACAGAAAGACCTGTCAAAATATCGTCCTCCCATGTAGTACTGTCTTCCTGTCTTCTGTATTTTGAATCTCTGGATCTGTTTGTTGCAGTAGAAGAAGATGGAATAGTCACCCTCCGTCGTGTCACTTGGCCGTACCAACCAGCTGCCTGGCCCAGCTGCAAAAAACAAACAGATGTTCAACAAACAGAAATGAAAGAATACAACTGAGTGAACAAAAAGGCTAAAGTACTGGAACAGATTATTTTTCCCGGTTATTTATTTTCATGTTTGGTACTGATGTCTAATAACCACACATATCACTCAAATAAGTAACTAAGTAAATAAGTAGTCTTTTATAGATATTAATGCAAAACAAACACATTTTACAAAATAGACAGTGCTGCTGTAACTAAGCAGTCATCTGCCAAGAACTTGGTCTCGGTGCTTCCACAGCAACTGCCTCAGTGGAGCCTTGAACCTAAACAGTCAACAGCACAGACAGGTGCTTGACCACCAGCCAAGGCAGCACACAAATATATTCAAGTTTAACTGTGTGAAGCAGTAATTCCCACAATTTAAGGTAGCAGTGCTGAAAGTTCAAGCGCTTAACACCTGAAAGTCTATGTTTAACAACTGAATGACACAATTACGCTTCTAATCACAGTAAAAGTGTGAGAGGGCTTGTGGTTCTAGATAGTAGTGATAGGTCTAGTCTGTGCGACAAAGATCTATGTTTATACGTTAGTTGCGATGAGTCAAGTTTGTGCGACAATAATCTGTTGGTACATTATTTGTGATAGGTCAAGTCCTTGTGATCAGTATCTATGTTCCTACATTAATTGTGACAGTCAGGTCTGTGTCACAAGGACCTGTGTGAATTCTGTCAACTGACGAGTGTCGAGTAGATATGGCATTTAAATGTGTTGGTCAACAACTTTTATCAAACGTTTTGTTTCCACAGCATGGCTATTAATTTAGACTTAGAGACAATGTGTCTTGTTTTGAGTTGTGCTATGCCAGTGCTTCTCAAACTTTGCATTGTTCTTTAAATCTAACACAGTTGAATGGAATATGAGAGTGGTGCCAACTAGGGAGTAACCGATTCTCGACCTGGAAACCAAAAAGCACTTCAAATCCGATAACTGGCAAATCTGATAATTCAATCACCTATAAAAAATCAAAATATCTTAATTTTTAAGTGCACTTCCTTGAAATTTCCTTAAAATTAATCTAAATTGATAAGAAATTTTCAGAAATAAGTTAGCCGATATAATTTTTCATCAACCGAAACTTCCGCAACTTCTGCAAGGCAATGTGTGAGGTGCTAATTAAAACAAACTTGTTTACTGACCTCATTTTTGGTTCTGGTGACAAGCGTACATTTGACTTTGGCCATTAGATTGCGACATTAATATTATAATTTTTGATCAATGACAACTTCCCCAAACTGCGACATTAATATTATAAATTTAACAAAGCATTTTCAAAAACAAGTTAGCCGAAATAATTTTTGACTTTACGGCAATTTCCACAAAGCAATCATGTGAGGCGCTAAATAAAACAAACTTCTTTACTGACCTAATTTTCGTTTCCGGTGACAACGTACAATTTACTTCTGCCATTAGAATGCGACATTAATATTATAATTTTTTATCAATGTTAACTTCTGCAAGATTGCGACATTAATATTATAAAATTAAGAAAAACGCTTTTAAAAGTAAGTTTGTTGAAACAAAACTCGTTTACTTACCTCATCTTCAATTCAGGTGACAAGCGACGCTTATCTAGCATACGACTTTTGCCGTTTGATTCCAATATTAACATTATAAATTATACCGTAATCATAACCCAAAGTCCCAAACCACTGTAAACTATCCCTAACCCCAACCGTGACCCGAAACCTAACCTTAATTGACCCGGTTTTCATTTTCATATTCGCTGAAACTTTCTTAAAATTTGCAAACAAAAACATCTTTTAAACACGTAACAAAATGCCACACATTTTTAATATATCTGTATATATATTTTAATAATATATTTGACAATTTGTCATCAACGGTTGTGGAAGGTTGTTTCATTCAGTAATTGATACTTTTCTTGATCACCCAGTGTAGGCTACTACCCAACACCTGTCTGAAAATATAAATTTTTTTTAACATAACCATCATATTGTCACAACTTCACTCACAAGCTCAACAAATATTTCTGATTATCGAAACCAGAATCGGCAAAAAAGTGCTAAATTATCGGAATCGGTTATCTGCGGAAAAATGCTTATCGGTTACTCCCTAGTGCCAACAACATTCTAGCCGACATGAAGCAGCACCATGCTTCAGTGTTTGCAGAGTTAAATGAAGAAGTTCAGATAAAAAACACTGAAACTTCAAAACCAGCTTATTATCTGTTTGCAATGATGTTTGTAATACAAGGCGGTTTAAATCAGAATTCAAATGTTGTCTAACATAAGTTTAATTCCTGAAAACTACTTGCAAGCTCTTAAGAGACTTGGCTTCAAAATAATAATTCATTGACATTCGTGTTAGGTCTTATTCTGCCACCTTTCAGTATCCTACTGAACCGTGATGCAGTGGTTCAGTAGGATAGGTTCAGGTGGTGATCTTGCGTTCCTCTTCAAGTCATATCTCCCACTGCATTGGTTAACTTTACCTACTCCGTCTACCAAGTCATTGGTTGTGAAATTTCGAAAGCTTGATGGCAATACAGTCCAAAAGACCTGACTCAGTGACTGTTTCAGAATGACTTATAAAGACATCCCAGATATGACCTTTTTCTACACTGGGCACTTCAATCCACTGACTCTTCTCAGTTTGATGATATTCAACAGTCTGATTGTTTAAACTTATCGCAAGACTGAACTACTTTTTGCATTTCACTCTAGTCTTCGATTTTCACTGATCAAAATCATTTTATTCATGTATGGTTCCCTGTTTTACATTGACAGTAATCCAGCAGAGTGAATCGTCTTCCTCTAACCCTATATAGATTTTTATACCTTATGATGCTGATAATTAATTAATTCATTTAACTAAATCACCTATCTACACAACCAATGCATCCAGGGGCGTCTACACCATAGAAACCTTGGAGCAAATGCTCCATCCAAGAAATGGGGGGAGATCTGTCAGTGTGTGTGCCACCATTTTAGCGGAGGAAGGAAGGGGGTGGGGGAAGAACAGAGGGAAGGGTAAGTTGCTCCAATGACTTGGGGGGGGATAGACGCCCCTGAATGCATCTAATGCCTTGCATAACACAAATGTTCTTGATAAGACTCAAATGTATAATACAAGGACATCGTCACAATCTGTACACGTCAAGTCATCCATGGAAAATGACTCAAAAACAAACATTAACGAGAAATAATAAAAACTTAACTCAGTTGAGGGATAAAAGCTTGGCAGCTTAATAACATTAAAATTGATATAACTGTGTTAAAATAAAGATTAATTTATATAGAAGCACAAGTATATGTAAAACCAAGTAATCCAATAAATTATCTCTCTGCTCTCATATTAGTCTACCTCCCTGCTCTATTAATACAGACTTCAATGAATTTGTATGCTCTGTCCAGTGTCCATTGGTCAACATGTCAGACAACCAATCAACTGATCAACCAACCATGCTGACAACACTACCGTAGTACCATCATGACTGTGGCAAAAAGCTGGTGTGTTCTAGCAATATGGCCCATAATACCTGCATACACACACTTCGAAGTAAGGCGTACCTGAAATCCGGATTGTAAACCGAGTTTTGGACTATCTGGAATTATCCGGAACCAGAATGTCTAATCCAACACTTAATAACAGTTGTTTTTCAATGGTTTCATTATGGACTAATAACAATTTATAGGCCACTGTCATATAATTAAAACTTTGATAGTTACTACTTACTAGGGCTGTCAACTGGCCCCCAGAATAACCAGGCACCCATTCCAAGAGTCACACCCGGGCTCTTAAATCAATTCCCGAAACCTACCCTGTATCTGCTACAGGCCGCCAGGGCCGGCGACCATTAGGTTTGTCAATCAGTGAAGAAAAACATTGCGGTATAGGGAAGGGGGTGATTGGCTGTCCTTCAATCCTACCACCTACAGCTGATGCCAAGACAATAGCCAACGATGACTAACTTGAAATTAGGCCTTAATCCAATAGATTTATTACTAATCGGAATCGGTAAATAGTGGTCTATACTATCCAGTATTAGGAATCGGCAACAAAAAAACAAAATCAGTTAAGCCCTACTTCGAAGTGCACTCTTCTAGAAGTGCATATTTTAATTCGCTAAGAAGTGAAAGAAATTTGCAACACTTATGTGAAAGTGATGCATTCTGTTATTACTGTTAATTAGCAGCTTCTATCTCCTTGATGGCCAATGCACAAGGCATCAATCATTAGCACACCAAAAACAAGTCATACTCAGGTCAATATCCAAAAGATCAGCAAGCTTGGACAGACAGACAGCCTATGGTGAATAAGCAATTTGGAAAAGGCAAGTCTCAATTTTGAGAACAAAATGACATAAGTGACTGAGCAGAATGAACAGATACAGGGATGGAGTTCCAAAATCTAGGTCCAGTAACAGAAAAATCCCGTTCACCCAGAATGTTCAGTTCCAGGCCTGGGTATGACCAGAGAAAGATGATCAGGTTGCCTTGTTATTAAAAGATAAGTCTAAGGAATCAAGACTGATTTTAATTACTGTCATTGATCAGCATAAATGTTTGTAAGCTCTGAGGCCCAACTGAAAACAGATCCTTTGCTGAACAGGAAGCCAATGCAAAAATATAAGATCAGAGTAATGTTGTGGTGATTCTACAACCCTTTAGGTTATCACAACATCAGATGCTAACTGAAGCCACATCTCTATCCGTAAAAAAAGAAGTCAGGATCTTGACTGGCAATGACATCGGTTGCCAAATTGTAATTTGTTTCCAATACTGCAGATCTCCCACGTCTTCAGCCATAGCCCAGAAGGTTGTCTGATGGCCTATACTTGGTCACACCTAAAACTATTCTTGGTGAGCAAGCTTCTTCAGTTGCTGGACCTAGATTTTAAACTCTCTTCCCGAGTGCATTTGTTTTCCTCACTTGTTTATGTCATTTCATTCTCAACTTTGTCAAATTGCTTGTAAAACATAAGCTGTCTCTCTAGGTGTACTGATCCTGACGCACTATTGCTTCATGCCTTGTGCAGTAGACAGAGGCACCATAGAATTTGTTACTCAATAATAATAACTTGAAAGACACTGTTCTGGGGTTACAGGATTTACAACTCAAAATGCAGACATCTCATAGATTCAGGACAACTGGCACTTCTGTCACTACTTGATATGTCGGCTGCATTCGACACAGTCGACCACGACATCTTCATTCAGCGACTCTCGCTGTCGTTTGGAATCAAGGATAGAGCGCTCAGTTGGTTTGAATCCTATATAAGAGGGTGCACACAATCCGTCCATTTGGCAGGGGAGGAGACGTCACCTAGGCTGGTAACCTGCGGTGTTCCACAAGGATCAGTGCTTGGCCCTCTTCTTTTTATACTATATACGGCCGACGTGGAGAGAATCATAGAAGCACATGGCCTCCTCCACCACTGCTATGCGGATGATACACTGCTACTGCTTCTGTGAACCATCACAAACCGCTGAGCTGAAACAGAGAGTGCTGCTGTGTATCGAACGCATTTCAGAGTGGATGGCGTCTAACCGTCTCAAGCTAAATCCAACGAAGTCTGAGTTTCTATGGTGCACCACCCTCCGGCGTCGCCATCTACTTGACAGCAGTATCTTCAACCTTGGTGATGCAGAAGTTCAACCAGCTGACACCATCTGCAACTTTGGAGTAGGGACCTGCGAATCACAAATTTCCCGTCGAATCGAATCTCGAATCGAATCGGGGGTTAAGATTCGAATTCGAATCGAATCTCGAATCGAATCAGCAGGTACCAAAGCCATGTTTTGATATTCAAATAGTGTGCATGTGATAGCACAGGCGTGCCACAGTATCAATATCTCAATAACATTTCTGCAGTTTAAAATCAATTAAACTTAACATTAAGCTAATTAACAGAATAACTCACTTAACTTAATTTGAGTTAAATAAGTAAGTATATTCTTTATTGTACCAATTGCATAACCACACTTTGGTGTACATTCATCTAAGCCATGCATGGGCAACTTCTTTTTATAGAGGGGCCCCCTAAGGTTTTAAGGGCAGCTCTGCGACCGTATGCCAATCGCAGGCTAATTTTTGCAGATTAATTTGCCCCAGAAAATGAGAAAATATTAATTTCGGTTAAACTTCAAGTTTAAAATAAATGAAAATAATTTTTATGATGAAAACATAATTATCCTAATGCCTACAGTTCTACACTACAATAAAAAAACAAAATATGTTTAAAAAAACTGTTAGTCTGTACAATGCATCCATTTGCTAGATGTGCAATATTTAATATATAGCCTAATAATGATTAAGGTGAGATCTGACACTTCTTCCCACCACACAAATCCGGAATTTTTGCCTCAATGTTCGAAGTGCTAATTGGTAGTTCATTGGAGAGATTGTCATCTGTTAGTCTGCATCCGTTTTTGCATTTTGTTAGTTTCATCTCTGAGAAAAATTAACTGTTCACGAATTCGCGAATATAGGTGCTTGGAAACAGTGCAACCATTTTCAGGGCATGAAATCTATGTAAAGGGTAAGAATCCTGAGAAATGTAAAGTTTATAGAATTAAATCAGAGGTAGGCCTACTTCACGAAATTTCCTTTTCAATTCACTGTTGCTGAGGGTTTACTGTCGTCGTGTGCCGCGTTGCACGCAGAAATTCAACAACCAATCCACGCGCAGTAAACAATTAAAACAATTAGTTTACAACAAAGGGCTAATCATTTTTCCGAAAAAGATTCGAAATTTTTCGAATCATGACATCATTTTCGAATCGAATCGAATACCGCCGCCCGATTCGTTTTCGAATCGAATATCGAAGCTTCGCAGGTCCCTACTTTGGAGTACACTTTGATAGCTGTATGACCATGATGGACCATGTAAGTCAACTCGTTCGAGGCTGCTTCTACCAACTGCGGTGTATTAAACCATCTGCAGATTCATTCCAACCTCAACTGCCGTCATGTTGGTCAACAGCTTCGTAGTTTCCAGGGTTGACTACTGCAATAGCCTACTGGCGGGTCTGCCGACTTCTCAACTAGATCGAATACAGTCGGTGCTCAACTCTGCGGCACGTATCATACATGGCCAGACATCATCTGATCATGTCACTGATCTGCTGCGCGACAACCTTCACTGGCTGCGCATTCCTCAGCGGATTACATACAAACTGTGCTTGATAACCTATAAAGCATTGAATCACCTCATGCCGAATTATATCTCTGATTTCTGCATTCATGTGGCAGACAACCAGAACAGATGTCGGCTACGATCGTCATCAAAAAATCAACTGCAAGTCCCGCAGTCTTCTAAAAGATTTGGCGACTGTTCATTCTGTTGCTGGACCCACTGCGTGGGACCACGTTAAGAATGCACCATCTCTGGAGTCATTCAAATCGCACCTGAAGACATATCTTTTTAAACTTTCATACGACTGTCATTGTAACTCATGTACAGCGCCCTTTTCTTCGGCCTCGGCTGTGCTACGGCACTATATAAATTGTCTTATTATTACTATTATTATTATTATCATTATTATTAATAACAACCCAATGATTAGACCATCTTTCTTATATAACTGTAACTAGACTATCTTTCTCACATAATTGTGATCAAATGCCATCTTCACAATACACCAGCAGCAGGAACAAAGAGCCTAGTGTTAAGTTAAAAAATGATGAGCATAGTCTTGATGTATACTTCTGGACATTTATGCAGCGCCATTCAGAACCTCTAACCTCGACTTGAAAGCAAAACAGAGGACAATTATGCTCTAATAGATTAATATTCATGAAGTTATAAAAAGATACTCCTAAAAGTAATGCTTTGAAACTGCAGAAGCTAATGTAGCCAGAATATTCCATGTATCTAACTCTCTGGTAATAAAGCATATCAACAGTACGTGGCTTAGAGCTACATGTTACTGTTTGCCTATTCAGGCAGTCTGTCAGTGTGTATTAGACATTACTTTAAACACTTTAACGTGTACTAAAATGTATGGAAAACTAATTAGTGTCAGTGAACATCATACACATCGAAATACATATCCATTTCCACATTGGTTGACTGAACCTGCAATAATGTAGCCACTCAGCTGCTTCTGACCTTTTGCCAGTTTATCTGCAGCATCTTGTTTCGTTATGTCTCCATGAAACCAATCGCTCGCTTCAACTGGATCAACATTTCCATTCTGTCACAGGAAACAAACATAGACTCAGTACCTGCTGCAACAATAACCTAAGAATAGGCACCATATAACTAGGCATAGCATACACACATATTTGCCTTAGTCTATCCACTTCTCATGACACCCTGTCTGCCTTGTAAAAATGTTTTGCATTTTTTATATGGACAGAGGGTAAAGAAGTGGCATTTCTGTTTGGTAAAGACTTCAAGATTATCTCCTACATTTTACATGGATGATAGACCTAAAGCCAGGCATCTCTACAGAAAGTTACATCATCCAATCTCTATTGCTGTGGCATTTTTACAATTTCTTAAAAGAGAACAAGTCATAAAACCACATTAGACAGCTTTTCACATATTTAATTGTAGTTAGTAACTTCTATTGCTACATGTCTAATGCACAAGGCATGAGCCGATGGTGCATCAGAAGATAACAGCAGATATTCTGTAGGTTCATGCAGTTAATCTAATCAGAGACTCTACTCGACAAGGCAGTATCAAAGCACCCCATCCCTTAGCACAGTTAGCCATGCAAGATAAACAGAGTAGCCTAATAAAAAAGTAAGTAATCTTTTATTAGGACGAGACAAATGCTCATACTTTACAACAACAATACATACAGTGGCGAAAAGTAGAAAAATAGCACAATATCAGTAGAAAAAAGAAAAACAGATTCAATATTCTATTCAATTTCATAATGTCTGATTTATATGCAGTTGTATCTACATATATCTAAAGTTATGATCTGAAGAACATAAACATTACTCTGGTCTAATGTAGGCCTTAGTACTCTGTTTAAGTGCAGAGGTCCCCTTTGAAGAAAGTAATATCAAATGGGACCAAGGAGAAGGACAGTCCATAATAGATTTTTGTACAGATCTATGTTCTTTCTGGACAACCCCAAAATCTACCTTTTACTACTTTGAACCCATACTGTACACTTGTGGATTTTTCAACCATACCACTATGATTTGACCTTAAATTTTTGCAGTGTAGTTAGAGGCACAATAAGAGTTCAAGTGCCTGTTGTTCTAGTGCAGTATTTGCTTGCATAATGGGTGAATAAGAGGTGAGCAAGCATCAGAGCTAGTTTGGCCGATTTCAATGCATGTCTTGTGAACTATGTTACAGAGTTAAAACTTGATTCTTTTTCTAATGGCCAACCACTGTGAATGAATGCAATGATATGTAAGATATCCTGATATTTAATTATTTCTGTAAAGTGCTGGCAAGAAAGTTTTGAACCATTTCTAGAAGCAACTCTCTCTTAGAAATATCAACAGTATGTGAGTTGTAACAGTCAAACTGACTGAAAACCAGGACATTAACTAATGAAACAACAACAGCTTCAAGTATTTGAGATCACAGTCCTAATGAATATCGATTACGTGAAAGTGAAAAGAGTTGCACTGGCCTGAACAGGGTCAGTAAAGAAATTGTGGAGAAAAAAATACAATCTAAACTGCACATTCACTACGATCAATGAGTAATTTGCCCAACTGAGCATAAATTATGTAACCCAATCAAATTTACAGACTTGTTCACTTGTGTTTTGCAGGAGGTATTCAGTCTTAGAAGGATTCAGGAGAAGCTTGTTACTGGCCATCCAAGACTGAAATCGCCAAAAACAGAAGCAAGTAGTTAGAGAGCTTAGTTAGACAAGGAGCTATAGGATGAAAGTTAGCATGCAAATATGGTACTCAAGGCAGCTTTCAGTATGTAATGAGACGAGTAGGGTGGTGTGCACAGTAAACAAGAGTGGATCCATTTAAGAACCTTGTGGAACACTGCAGTTCAAGATAGTTGCCACCAAAGCGAGTGACTGACATGGACTGGCTATGAATGACAGCACAGGCAAGATAAGAACCAGCTGAGAGCAGGACCAGGATGGGTTTCAGCTTAGAAAAAAGGAGAGGTAAACCCTATTCCGACACAATAAAATTCTCCACACATGCCAAATGTTCATATTAACTCTTTCACAATTACGTTGTTTTTAACGAATTTGGCCATTATTAGTTAACATAAAAACAAACACTTAAAATTTGTAGAAATATAGACATCCCATATGTCACTTTGTTTGTGTTTTATTCCTCAACAATATGCTGTCATGAAAAAGTTGATCAGCTCATGTATTTACCTCAAAGTAGATAAATATATGAAACATGGTCAGAAATAAAAATCAGAATTATAAAATTAAAAATCCATAAAATAAAATAAAAACTACATACTGTAGCTACTTTTAAAACAAACTTGTTCAATACTGTTTCGAGAGCCTTTAAAACATTGTTTAAATTATATAATTTATTTTTTGGACTTGGCTGATGAATAAAAACAATAGACTACAGAGAACGGGCAAAGACCAAGAAAGGGAGATGACTATTTAAATTTAAATGGCTGCTTGTACACGTTTACAAAAAAAATCACCGAAAGTTGTGTTCTAACTTTACCAAACCATTGGAAAACCGATGTAAGGGATTTTTTCAGCATGTACAATGTTTCTTCTACCAAATGAATATAAACAGAACTATACTACAGCTTATTACAGGCTAGAGAGTTGCGTTTTTATTGTGTGGTCGAAAAAGACCGCTTCGCTGCGGAAGAGTTACTCAGTCAGAGCAATATTTGGTCACATAATTTAGCGACATCTTCACAGCACAAAAAGATGACCATGATTGTTTTCAAGTCTCAAAAACCTGAAATACAATGTGTTCTTGTTTATGTGCTTTGATTGCTTTGGTTTATGTGTCATTCTGCCTGATGCGAAGTGCTCTTATGTACCCCAAAGCTATTAACTTAACATGCCAAACTGGTTAATGTGCCACACAAGAATTGCAGCATAGCTAAAAATAGAATTTCACAGCATTATCCCAGTTTAAGCATGACCTGATTTACACGACATGTCCCCCAATGACTTTGCATTATCAAGTCCACACTACTGTACATGCTGAAGCACAACTGTAATGCATTGTCTGATGAATCTTTAAAACAAGATGCTCATTACAATATCATGTCAGCTGTGGCTCCCAAGTAAAGCGTTATAACAGGTCAGTGAGGTAGTAAAGTTTGGAAGTACTGGCATTGATAGATTAAACCATTTCTTAAACTATAAGTTGCTGCTCACCAATTCCTGAACCAATTCCCTGTTGATGATTCCACTGAGTCCAGTCGACTGAGACGTGACCCAAAGCCAACCATCACCCATGTCGTTATGTACAACAAATATCTCACCAGGAGCAAAGCTGCCACACATTAACAAAGCAATCTACTTAATAATGTAATTTTCATGGTAGTTTCTAACAGCACTCAGAACTGCTATGAATTCCATACAAATATTCATAAAACTAGTGGATATAATGTAATCCAATGCAAACTAATACAACATATTTCCTGAGCACTTATTACACCTTCAGTGACTAGCACTACATTTGTGGGCCAGGCAAAGCCAAAATGGCATATCTCGCTGTTAGCATTGACAAGCATTGCTGAAGCTACCAGTCTCTGTCCGCAGAAGATCTCCGCTGCAGCCCTCCTGGCCGACCTTTCGCACGTTGACTCTGACAACATCTTGGCCATGGACGAACCGCAGGCAGCATGGGACCGCTAGTATGATAAAGCCCGCACCTGACCCGACAAGACTTACCCACTGCGCAAAGTCACAATAACCTTCGTCGACCCGCACTTCATAACTCCAGAGACTAAACTCTACTTAGAAGAAAGAACAGATTGATGCGTGCCGGTCAAGTTGAGGAAGCATCTGCCTGTGCGTGCAGAGTGGGCAAATGCATCGAGCGGTTGACTAAAGCCCATCTTAGAACCGGCGAATTGTGGAGACCAGTCAACGAGCTTACTAAAGGGAGGACCAAAGTTGACCCAGAGACTGCCCCGACCACAGAGGAGTTCAATGACCACTAAGCTCGAATTTCGACAGACAGCCAATATGAACCTCCGACCAAGAGACAAACTGTAACGCCAAACCCTCAGTTCATTACAGAAATTAGAGCCTTTCAGCTCTCGGATCGGCTGCAGCAAGCTGCTGACGGAGCTGATCTCCCAGCATAGTTCCTGTGTCTTACCACACCGGCGTATTCCAACATACTAGTGCACCTTATCAACCTCTCCATCCGCCACTCCCATGTGCTCTCCCAGTGGAAGACTGCTATCATCCATCCAATTCCCAAAATCGATTCTCCAACTCTTCCTTTTGACTTCTGCCCAATCTTCATAGTTCCTGTTCTGTCCAGGCTGGTGGAGTGAGAGCTGGTTCACACTTACATGTACTCCTCCTTCCAGGCTCAACCTATGTCTCTCCATTTTGCTGATGGGCTCCACAAGTGCCGCTCTAATCTCGATTCTCCACCAGACTTCCTCTCTTCTAAAGAAAACGCATATGTCACCCTCATCTCGCTCGACTTTTCTAAAGCCTTTGACACCATCCGACACTTCGTCCTAGCGTGCAAGTTGTCTCACGTTGATCTGCCATATAATGTCTACAATTGGATGATAAACTTCCTTCAGGACAGGAAGCACATGACACGCTTCGCTGGACAGCTGTCGACAGTGGCAACCATCAATGCCAGCGTCATCCAGGGGTCCACAATGTTCATCGTCAATGCCTGTTTACAACCAAAATAGAACTGCCAAGTTCGCTGACGACACCTACCTCATAGTCGCCACAGCTATGAGGATGACGATCACCGAGAGTGCGTCTTTCTGCCCTTCAATCGGTACTTAACGCAGCTGCTCGCCTTATTGCTCATCGTTCTCGGTTCTCCTCCATCTCTACTTACATGACTGATGTCTTGCATTGGCTTCCTATCTCCGCTCGTATCCACTTCAAAATCGTAGCTCTTGTCTCTAAGGCACAGCAGGGTTTAGCTCCAGCCTACCTTTGTGACCTGATGCGCAAACCTCTCTCAGATTCTTCTCATCGACCCCTACGTTCTCTGAATCGGCTTCATCTATTCGTTCCCCCGGTGAGGTCTGCCCTGGCTCAGTCTCGCACTTTCACTGTCGTGGGTCCATCCCTATGGAACTCCCTTCCCTTGGTACTGCGTGGGACCCTACTTACTAAGTTATCTCTCTCTCTTGTTCATCGTTTAAAGTCATTTCTGTTTACGCGAGGCTCACATGCTGAGAGCGCCTCTGAATAGTTCACAGTGTGAGAGGCGCTTTATAAATTCTCAGACACCATACCATACCATACCATACCATCGAGAAGCTAGAGGTGGTCGCAGTTTGGGCCTCTCGGAACAACCTCAAGGCTCAAGCTCAACACTAGCAAGTCAAGGGAGATACTAATCACCCGCAGATCTGGCGGCATATGTCTGCCCCTCCACTCCCCTCACTTAAGCGTGTAACATCAATGGTTGTTCTGAGTGTCTCCATCAGCAGCGACCTGCGCGCAACATCTCACATCGAGCAGATCCTTAACTCGGGCACCAGTTCTCTTCATGCCTTGAGGGTCATGAGAGCCCATGGCTTGCCGCACGAGTCCCTGCAAGTTGTGGCACGGGCAACCACTTTCTCACATCTACTTTATGCGGCTTCATCCTGGTGGGGCTTTACATCTGCTGAGGACTGATCCAAGCTGGAGCGCCTGCTGGGGAAGATGCAGAGAATGTCCCTGCTACCGCACACTGTAGAATCCTTTGAGACGATGGTTGCAGCTGCAGAGACTAAACTACTTCAAGCAGTAATTAGATCAGAGACGCATGTCCGACACCCTCTTTTTCCACTAACTGCCCAGCACCATTACGACCTGTGCCCAAGACCCCACAATTTCAAACTCCCGGCCAAAGACGATCGAAACTATATCCCTCAAATTCTTTACAGACGTTAATATTCATTCATTCATTCATTCTGGACATTTATATAGCGCTTCTTCAAGAGACCTACTCAGAGGCGCTAATATGTTAGCATGCTTGTACAGACAGCACTGACAACTGTTAAACATATTCTAATTTAATCTGCACCCACTGTAACTGACTGCGGTGTGTCAGTCTGGCCTAGCAATAAACGAAAATATCTATAGATACTATATACATAACATAACATAACATAACATAGCGTTTTATTGTTCCAAAACAACAATTGTACATATCGATTATTTTGTTTACATCTGACCTCAGTCATGTTTTAAACCAAAGTAGAACAAAAATAAGCAGAACAGAACCATACTGATCAAACAATCATCACTTCAGTTCGCATGTGACATAGTAAGCCACTTGGCTAAAGTCATGTCCCATACTAAAGCTTTTGGCTTTTCTTAGTTGTACATAGGAGATATACAGTGACTTATGGTCCAATGGTGGGATTCATTTAACGGAGGGATTCATTTGGACGCAAAAGGGAACCCAGAAGGGATAAGATCCCGCTAGGAAGGGTCCCCCTAGGAAGGGGGACCCTTCCTAGCGATGTAACATGGAAGATTAAAGGTCCATGAGACCATGGGAAGGCACTTTATTTCCTTTTCTTTGGCCCTTGAGATGGCAATGGATAAATCCCAAAGTCCAGGGCCAATGCATCACAGGACTTACGGTTTAAGTCAAGCCAAATTCTACAGCTTGGCAGACATCAACCTGCAACCGTTAAATCACAGACCCAGCACACTAACTGAACAGAACACCATGTGACACAATAAATTAAAGCTTGAAAGTAGATTAATTACACACATAACACATCATATATAGAACGACCTAAACTCCTTTGAAACAGATTATGGTACTGGACCTGGTGGCAAGTTTCAATAATTATATGCAGTAAAATATCAAAAACTGCTTCTAAAGAAGCAGCTATCATAGTGACATTGCAGACATCAATACTGTAAAATGTCAATGATCTACTTATTTATTTATTAAAGTAGTTTATATCATGCCACTCCAATAACCAGAGGTGTACTAGTCTAAATGATGTCAGATATTATTATGAATAGAAATATCATCAGTTAAGTAAACAGAACACTAGAAGAGTCACCAGTGGTGGACCCACGCACACAAGTGGAGCCCACCAATGGATTCACATCCAGAGTTGATAGATTGCATCAGGTTCAGAGTCTCTGGACTACATTGCATCAACAGACTGGCACAATGTCAGGTGGTAGCATCTTTAACCGACAACACTGCCACCACCGAGCAGTCCCTTGTGTAGATGATGACACACGTCCAACTATACATCAAGCTGCCAGGTGCATGTTCAAACAGGTATTCATCACCTGTTGGTTGGTACATCGAAGCACCACCAGTGACTAATGGTCAAGGTGATTCAAAAGACCCAAGTCGCTCTCTACTGCCAATAAATATGCCCGGGTACAGATGATGTACACAGCCCATAGTCCCAGACCCGACCGTACATCAGGACGAACTTACTTACCTTAGTTCATCTGTCTCGGGCATCTGGTTGTATGTCAATATTGAGATAACTTTTCGTTTGTCATACACTGGCTGAAAATCAAAACAAACTTCAAATCATTAGTCACATTTTCTTACATAAAACAGGTTACTAAAATGGGGATTACAATCTTCTAAAAAATAAGAACAACAATCTTCCACCTAGCATTTGAGCTGTCTCTTTAAAAGCTGCTAAGTTACTTTTTATAGCTATGTTAAGACACACCTGTTCCGAACCCTTGTACAGCCATGTTATAGGAGGGGTTCCTAAAATGCACTTTATAGAAGTCCAGATAGCTACATTCAGAATTACAGATATATACAACATGTCCCTAGCATATATTCAATCTCATAATCTGCAAGAAGGTTGGGACTGTCCTGCTTACATCTCTCACTGCCCTAATAAACATCATGTTGGGCAATTGCCCAGACAGTATTATACCTTTTTATTTGGGGAACCCTGCTTATCCTGGGAAAGAAATCTGGGGGTCTATATCCTATTGTAATCTGCTACTACTGGCATTGTTAACTTCTAAATGTGTACATTTACCACCACCTCAGATTTTCATTTCTGCATGAGCTTGCATGCATTACAATTTTATAATAATAATAATTCCTATGCTCTCACTTGGTCTCCAACTACTTCGCTCCCTGCAGTTTGGTGTTGGTACTCCTGAAGTCTGCGAGGCTGCCGCACATGATGTCAGACATCTGCTGGAAGATCTTCCATCAGGGTCAGTCCTGGTCAAACTTGATTTCACCAATGCACATCACAGCCTACATCAGTGGGGATGTGGACACTGGTTTCTGAGTGCATTTCTCAGCTCTTTCCATACTTTGCATATGTTCCCATCTGTTATTAAAGACCAAGACTTTTCAATTCTCTCACAATTTGGCCTCCAACAAAGCTACCCTCTCGGTCTTATCCCATTTGGTCTACCCATTCAGCCTCTTCTTTCCAGCCTCTACATTCTCTCTGCATAGGCTACTTTGATGACCTGATTTTAGGTGGGTCTGTCCGATTCTCTCACCACAGTTGCCACTGCTGTCCGAACTCTCATCGGAGAGGAAGGTCACAAGGGCCTAACACTTCACCAACATGAATACATATGGGGGGGTCCATAGAGTAGTGGTAACATCACTGGCGTGAACAGCAGTAGGTAGCGGGATTGCTTCCCGCAACCCTCCCAAAGGTCCACTCAGCCTATCATTCACAAGATGGCACGTTGTTAAAATGAGATGTAGGACGTGATGGCTGCCGTATACAGTTAAAATTCCTGTAATAACTTGTGACCATCCATTCATACTGATTTGTAATCATACTGCGTAATTGTCAGTTTGAAAATATTAACGAAGATGATTATTATTATTAATATTATTATGTAAATTAAAAGTGGTTGCACAGACCTCTGGTGGTGCAACTGGATGCTGAAGTCTCTCACCCTTCAGAAGATCCGAACACATTGTGTAATACCCTATAAGATCAGACATGCTGTCGAACTCTCGACCTCCAATGTAGAAGTCCCCACACATGGCTGTAATCCTACAATGTATAGGCCAGAAGAACATTATTCAACAACAGTTAAAAGAAAGAACAAATTCAGATCATATCATAACAGGCAACAAATAGCATATATCTACATAGGGTCTACAATGACAAATTCACAGGCCCTTGACATGTATGAGTATGTTGCACAACTTAATTACTACTCAGTTGTGGTCTTTAAGAAAATTCTGCAAGTGCTAATGTATAATAGCCATGAACTAGGGAGTAACCAATTCTTGATCCAGAAACTGGATAGCACCGGATACTACAGTAATCCGATTATCGGAATCTGCATTTTATTCAATAAACGATTCAAATTTAGAAAAGTCTTCCTTTTTTGTTTCTTGAAATTTGCTTAAGATTAATCTAAATTAATAAGACATTTTCAAAAATAAGTTTGCTGATATAATTTTTCATCAACCAAAACTTCCGCAACTTCCGCAAAGCAATCGCGTGAGGTGCTAATTAAAACAAACTTGTTTACTCGCCTAATTTTTGTTTCCGGTGACAAGCGTACTTCTGCCATTCGATTGCAACATTAATATTATAATTTTTTATCAACGGCAACTTCCACAAGACTGTGACATTATTATTACAAATTTAACAACACATTTTCAAATATAAGTTTGCTGATATAATTTTTGATCAACAGCAACTTCCACGAGGCAATCATGTAAAGCACTGCTTAAAACAAACTTGTTTACGGACCTCATTTTCATTTCCGGTGACAAGTGTATAACTTCTGCCGTTCGATTGCGACATTAATATTATAACTTCTGACCAACGGCAACTTTTGCAACTTCTGCAAGATTGCAACATTAATATTATAAATTTAGAAAATAATTCAGTTGACCATGTCTCAAACCAGAAGTAAGATCATTTTGCGCTCTAGCGGTTGTCATTTTCACATTCACTGAAACGTTCTTAAAATGCGCAAACAAAAACAACTTCATAACATGTAACGAAATGCCACAAATGTTTAATATATCTGTATATGTAAATATATATTTTAATAATATATTTGTCATCGATGATTGTTGAAGGTTGTTTTGTTCAGTAATTTATACTTTTCGTGATCATCCAGTGTATGCTACTATGCAACATCTGTCTAAAAATATAAAGAAAATTGTTTAACATAACCATCATAATGTCACAAGCTCAACAAATATTTCTGATTAATCGGATCCGGAATCAGCAAAAAACGAGCTAACTTATCAGAATTGGTAATCGGCAGAAAAATGCTAATCGGTTACTTCCTACCATGAACACACAAACAGTTTAGAGGGAAACTTGCAGTCATGCTTAAAATGCTTCAGTCAACAAATACTTTAACCTCAAACTTATGCCACTGAGGACTGTACTTCAAAGATGCTTGTACTCAATACTATTATATCTTGTCATGGTATAAGTCTCCCATGCCAAGAAGAAGCCCAAAACCAAAAGTATTATATTTTCTCAAATTAGAAGTGTAAAATTACCTGAAATGGTTGATACCAGTTTTGCCAAGAAATGACAGAACATAAGAACCAGGTTTGCGATCACTTTCACGTATCAGGTAACTGCCAAGCTGACCAGCTTGACGAAGACGATCTTCTGCAACATTCCGATCGAGTCGACCATGATACCACCTAAACCACCATACACAATCTCAATCACCATAAGTCATTTAACTTATCAGACATTTGCTACCATGCACAGAGGCGGATTAATGCATGATCAATATGATCACTTTTGTTCAGCCAAACAGAGTCCCCACACTTGAGGGGCCCCTAGACATGCAAAAGAACAAAAACTTCAGTAGCACTGTTATTTGTTATTCTTTTACCACGAGTCACTCTAATAGCATTAAACTGTAAAGATGTATACTTTAACACTAGACTGGATAATTATAAGACCTACTGATATTGTACAAAAAGAAAGAAGGCGCGAATTAATAATAGACGAATGTTGATTTGTTGAATATAACACATTTATGTGTCCTTTTGTTGTGATTCTGTGGGGCACTGAACAGGGCCACCACATATGTTAATCTGGCCCTGATTATGCATGACAGAACCCTACCTAACTCACACTAATCAGTACATATGAAATGTGTAACTTAAGATTATTATGCATACAATACATCCAACATAGTACACTATTTAATTCCACCAGACAGCTAAGTTATGGCAAAATTTAACTTGTGATTAACTCTTATACAGACTTTTTACTATTTGCACTAAAAAACATATGGTTTCTCAAAAAAACCTCAGCACTTTCAACCTAATCCTATGCTCTGTTAAACTGAGTACTTAATTTCTTTTTAAAATTTTCAGCTTAAGGAAGGGTTTCTCATGCACATTACCATTCATGCAGTGTCTTTCAAAAGCTCTCAGATTTTCCAGCTGTAGTACCAGAATGTTTCCCAGCAGAAATTAACCCTTTTCTACCCAGTAATTTTAAACTCCAAAATCTGGCAATTGACAAAAAAGCCTAAAAGCCAAAACTTTGGAACTGTGATACTGATGAAATAAGTAACACAAGTGACAATCTGCAGAAAGTATTGCTTAATTTTTAACTGTTTTCAGTATATAATTGTTTATAAAAAACCATCAGGAGTTCCAAACTTTTCCTAACTCAAAAAGTGTTTTAACTTTGAAAACTTTGTCACATATTTCTGTGACAACCAACCAAAAGTGATTGGCATAACAGCAAGATTTATGTTGTATCCAAGCAAGTTTTAAGATTTTAATATGCATACTTAATTTTTCTTTTAGTTAAGTTTTGGGAAGTTAAATACACCTGCAACTTTACACAAAATAAAAACATGTTTTGTATACTACTACAATCCACTTAGATCTGCAAGTAAAAGCTGTTAGATGAGGAGCACCTGTGTTGAATCTTTTGAAGAGGCTCTATATAAATCTGTGATTACAGTTTACAACACAGTAACAGCTGGAAAGACAGATAGCAAATGTAAGACAGGGATGGTAAGTTTCATACTACTGAGCATATGTTTATGATATTTTCTCATGATTTTGAGGATGTATCAAGACTAAGGAAGAAATCGTTAAACTGCATAGCAGTACCACCCAAAACTCCCATAGCCCAACCTCCTTTACCCCAATGGCTGCACCAATGAGTTCAAGTGTTAGCCATGGATATCTCTACATCCAGAAACACAGAGAGGTCTTGATTCCATTCAGCAAATCACGACTTTATCAATTCCCCATCTAATTTAATCTAAGGCCCAAAAAAAATAATGGTGTGTTTCCGGTAACGGAGTTTTAAAAAACTGGGTAGGTAGGTAGGGAATTTTTTTTAAAAATATTTTTATACAATGCCATTTCATAGCGACCGTATCACCTTTTTGTTTTTCTTACGTTTTGAGAACAAGATGCTGTCACTAAATAAACACCTTGCTAAAAACAGTTCAATGTTCTTTAAACTTATCTGTCAGTAAATTAAATTTTAAAAATGTTATCTTTATATATGTTAGAAGGCTAATATTTTCACAAGTGTAGTTCATTGATATTGCTTTCTGGCAGCCATCAACAATAGTCTAACGTATGTTGTATGTGTGTGAGTTGTATGTATGTATATATGATGTATGTATGTATGTTTGTACATGTGCATTTATATGCATATTAATGTACATGTGTATGTATGCATTTATGTATGTATGTATGTATGTATGTTGTATGTATATATGCATGTATGTATGCATGTATGTATGTATGTATGTATTTGAATGTGTATTAATGTATATGTGTATGTATGCATTTATGTATGTATGCATCTATGTATGCATGTATGTATGTTGTATGTATGTATATATGTATGTATGTATGTATGTATGTATGTATGCATGTATGTTTGTATATGTGCATTTATATGTGTATTAATGTATATGTGTATGTATGCATTCATGTATGTATGTTGTATGTATATTGCATGTATGTATGTATGTTGTATGTATGTGTGTATGTTGTATGTACATATGTATTTATGCATGTATGTATGCAAGTATGTATGTATATGTGCATTTATATGTGTATTAATGTATATGTGTATGTATGCATTTATGTATGCATGTATGTATGTTGTATGTATGCATGTATGTATGCATGTATGTATGTATGTATGTATGTGTGCATTTATATGTGTATTAATGTATATGTGCATGTATGCATTTATGTATGTATGCATTTATGTATGCATGTATGTATGTATGCATGTATGTATATATGTATGTATGTATGTATGTATGTATGTATGTATGTATGTATGTATGTATGTATGTATGTATGTATGTATGTATACATGTTTGCATGCATATTGTATGTATGTTGTATGTATGTTGTATGTATGTATACTCCAGTCGGCTCCCAGAATAGCGGACCCCCGGAACAGCGGGCCGGCACCGAGCAGTCGCATTGCGACCAACTGTTCCCCTATAGGTAGGGCTGGTTGCTTAGGAGGCTGAGGCTGACCTTGAGGCTGGTTGCTATAAAGGAAACTTTACTCATACTATGATACGTACGATATTCGTAGATGTTGATACATTGAATACGACGGTTGGATTTGGTTAATAACCCTGGCGCATAAAACCGTGGGAAAATCGACGACTTTCGGGTCTATTGTCTCCCCAACCCTCCCACATTTGTAAAAGCTGACCATGGGAAACTTACAGCCCATTTTTGCTCTAATTACCCTTAGACCTAAGGTCTGCACATCGGGCGACGCATCTCGTTGCTCTAATTAACGGTGTTCTTATTTACATTGAAAGACCGCTGGTTCCCACGGTCGTCTGCGTTAGTAAGTACAGCTATAATGTCGCAATGCTGCACCTCTGGCACAGAAAGTGAGGTTTCAATTGTCGGAAAGCTGCAACTCTGACACGAAATGAGTTATGAAAAAAAAAATTTTCACAAAATTATCCCAGTCGCGCCAAAAAAGTGACTCGGTCGCGTTACCGGAAACACACCATTATTTTTTTTTGGCCTAATGACTTCTATAGCACCATTATCATAATGCCAAACACATCAATCGATGGTTGCTTCAAGTGAAAACGCAATCCATCTTTGAATGCGTCTGCCGTGTGCCTTGCCAGATGCATCGCATCTTCGTTGCATTCAACCGACGTCAAATTGAAACATCCATGTCTGTACTTCAGCCACAATAGCCCACTTAGATGACACAAAAGCAAGTACATCAGACCGGTGGCAAGTAAGGTAAGGTATGCTTATAATCTTTATGTTTATTGCAACAGTTCTCGCAAAGCACTGCTATTCTGAGTCAAGTCAGCTGCGTAAAATATGTTGAAGTGGCCCAAATACTGATTTTTCAGGTGGAAAAACAAAATGAACAGGTGTCTAAGCCAAGCAATCAGAGCCTATGTTTACTACGACACACCCCTAAAGACTGAAGTCTGTCCAGAGGTTGACCATTGATTACATAACTGCTAGGATGCACGATTAGCATACCATGGTCAACCTTGTAGAGCGCCATGCTTATGTCGAGCACAGCAAACAATGCGACACATCGCAAGTCAAAAGCATACAGATGTCCAAGATGAGTCTGAGCAGGACTGTCTCCATGCATATTTGACAACGCAACGTTGAGGGTACCGGCCCGCTATTCCGGGGGTCCCAGAATCCGCTATCCCAGGGGTCAGCTATTCCGGGGATCCGCCGGAATATACATACATACAACATACATACATACATTGCAAGTCAATGTGGCAGCAAATGAAGGCATGGACCATAGTAGTAAACACTGAAGGAGAAACTGATCTTCTTACAGCCCTCAAACGCTCAGGTGATAGAAACAGGAACGTGTCAGGTGGGAGAGGTGTTCAGAAAACGAGAGGGTACATGTATGTATTCATGTATGTATGTATGCATGTATGTATGTCTCTATGCATGTATGTATGTTGTATGTATGTATATTCCGGCGGATCCCCGGAATAGCGGACCCCGGAATAGCGGACCCCCGAAATAGTGGACCGGAACCAAAGTTGAGTCCCAAAATTTCTTGACAATGCATTGGACTGTAGCATGCACAAGCCCTGGATAAAAACCAGCCCTTGATACAGAGTTTTATTAAACGTTATTGGTTTGTTGCACTTCTACTACATAATACACCCACACACACACGCATTATTTCGGTGTTGTTCGGATTTATTTTATATATCTTCACAATAATATCGTCACAATAATACACCATCAGTAGCAGCAACATCAATAGCATCACTTCCATCTGTAAAGTTCCTGCAACTACTGTTATCAAACCAGGCACTTGCTAGTTGGCAAAAAACAGGAGCTATAGAAACACATTAACATGCCTATTTCCCCGCCTGTGGGCGGCCTAGGGTCAATACTCACTGGCTTTCGGGAGGCGCGGAAAGATCTACATCCAGGTTTTCCTCGACACATTCTACCACTCCACAGAATGGATCGAAGTCATCTGTTGCATCTATACTCTGCGCCTCCTCTACCACCAACCCGCTAGCCTCCATCAAACTCTTACAGAAGTCTTTGTTTTTGTCCGACATATTTGAATAGCAGCTCTGCAGCAAATAAATTAATTTGATTTTTCTAAGTTTCTAATCAGTGTTAGTTTAAACGTTTTAGACTATGTATTGTTTGTTTTTAAAGGTATTTAATGTGAAAATTGATCTTACAATATTATTACGTTATTTTTATTATAACATTTTCTGCAGTTTTTATTCAGTGCGGAGCTTCTACTGAACGCGCACTACAGCCTGTCGCCGTCTCCTATCGTCTCTTTGGCTGTCACATCGTTAGGCTCCTAATTCTCGTTTTCAACTGTCGTTTGCTGGTAAACACCAGATGGTTGGTATAACATCCCGACAGGATTGTTAATTGGTCAGAGTGCAGAGTGATCGTGAATTAATTGGTCCATATGGAGCCGGCTCCTGCATGGGTCTCTGAAGATTTCTTTTCCTGGATCCGTTTTGCATGTATGGAGTCTGAGTGTCTGTGAGACTCTATGGACACAAGAGTGCATGGGCGGCGATCCTGGGGGCTCGAGGGGGACAAGACCCCCCACCTTTAAGAGTGGGGGGGGAGACGCCATACATCGGACCTCCCAAATTTTGAAGATACACCAAAAAAGGTCAACAAATGCAATTGTGTGTGAGGGCGAAAATGAGTTTTCAGTGCCTTTTAGACGAGATAAGTTGTTTTGAGAAGTGTCCCCCCTAAAATTTCAAGGAAAAAAGTAATAAAATTGTGTAAGAGAAGGAAAAAAGGAAGGAAAAAGGTAAAAATATTATGTGGAGATGAATTATTGCTAAAAAAAGGTCGTCAGTTATTTTGAAGGTATGATTTTAGAAGAAGTAACGAAAGTAGGCGGAGGACTAAAAAAAGTCATCAACTTTTTTCAGACATGAATTTGTAGAAAAGTCATAAAGATTTTGTGGAGATGAATTCCCAAAAAAGTTTGAAAATGGTTTCTTTGGGACATGAATTCCTAAAAAAGGTCATGGACCAGACTATGGCCGACTTTGTCCCCCACCTCTCAGACAAGATCGCCGCCACTGATGAAGAGGATGATGGAGGACGGGTTGCAATGATGATGGAAGAACCGAGAATGTGCGGAACTCGGGAGGGAGTTTTTTGGTGTTTCCCAGTGTTTCTTGGTGTTTCCCGACACTCCTTAATGTTTCTTGTTGTTTCCCAATGTTTCTTAATGTTTCTTGTTGTTTCCCAATGTTTCTGGTTGTTTCCAATGTTTCTTGGTGTTTCCAAATGTTTCTAAAATGTTTCTTGGTGTTTCCAATGTTTCTTAATGTTTTTCGTGTTTCTTGAATGAATGAGTTAATGAACAGATGGAAAAAAGGAAAGAGGGGTGATAGATAGTTAAAAGAATGAAAGAATGATTGAACGAATATAGTGAAGGGATGAATAGATAGCTGGATGAATGACTGGATGGATAGAGGATTACGTGGATAAATAAATGAATAACTGCTTTTCGTTTCTGTTTGTTGTACACCAATAAATGAAAACATTTGCAAAATTTCATCCAGAATCTGTCAGAATGACCAGTCATTCAGTTTTCGTCAGCATTAAAAGCCTCTATCAATGTCTCGACAAAGAATTGTCAACATGTGGTTCTCGTTCAGTTTCTGAGTAGCGGTTGTGGACTAGCGGATGCCTGTTTGTCGATGATTTGGGATTTGATTCCACATTGTAACTTTTCCTTCTGATCCACTCTTCTATCAGCCTCCTTCTTATCCCACGGCTCATTACAACAAACGGCAAAATAAACCACGACCAAATAAACCAAACAAACAACACACGACAAAATAAACAACAAAACAAACAACACACGACAAAATAAAAACAAACACACTACAAAACATTTAGATTCTGCATTTGTATTTAGTTTAACGACAAAACAAACAACAAAACAAACAACAAACGACAAAATAAACAACAAAATAAAAAACAAAACAAACGCGAAAGTAAACAACAAACGACAAAATAAACAAAATAAACAACAACACAAACAAGACAAAAACACAAAAACTACACAAAGGGCTTACGGGAGATAAAGCCACGCCAGGGGCCCCCCTGCCTTAACGAGCTTACGGGAGATTAAGCCACGCCAGAGGCTCAGCAGGGGTATAGTTTTTGATTATTTTGTCTTGATTGTTTGTTGTCTATTTTGTTGTATATTTTGTCATTTGTTGTTTGCTTTCGTGTCTGTTTTGTTGTTTACTTTGTTGTTTACTTTGTCGTTTGTTGTTTGCCTTGTTACTTGCTTTGTCGTTAAACTAAACACAAATACAAAAATCTAAATACTTATAAAAAAATAAATACAAATACACTACAAAAAACTAAATACAAATACAAAAAACTAAATACAAATCGAACACAAACCCCACATACAATCGCGACAATAGAGAGCCACAGTGCAACCATCCCATCGCCCATTGCCCCACATACAATCGCAACAATACAGAGCCACAGTGCAACCATCCCATCGTCCATTGCCCCACATACAATCACGACAATACGGAGCCATATTGCAACCATCCCATCACCCATTGCCCCACATACAATCGCGACAATACGGAGCCATAGTGTAACCATCCCATCGCCCTTCGAGCAGAAAACTTGCTGCCAGAAACTCCAAAGGCACCTATCGAAACACAATAAAATAACAAAGGTTATTATTATTGCATGTTACGACAAAATAGTAATATGAAATGAAACAAAAATTCGTCTTTTTCTGGGGCGAGCCCTGTTGGTCGGCATCACACTGACATACATCAAGAAGTTTTATGTTCGAGTCTTAGGTTGACCAGGTCTGCGATAGTTGCACTCATCTGCATGGGGAGATATGCAGGTGCCTCGCATCCATATATAAACTCAAGCCCATTGTAATTGTAATTGTAATTGTAACCGAAAACTTATATAGCGCCACTCAAATCAGCGGCGCTTTCAACCCGCATCAATGCCGGCACCGGCAAAAAGGAAAGTTTTCAGGCGTCTACGGAACTGGAGAGGGGAGAGGGCAAGAAGCTCTTGGCGGAGAAACAAGGGGAGACAGTTCCAAGCAGAGGGGCCAACATAGGCGAAACTTCTGGATTGTGCCGTGGAAGATCGCATGCGAGGGACAACCATAAGGCCGCGAGCCGAAGATCGCAAGGAAGCCCTCGCAGGCAAGGAAGAAACTGGGTTGCAAAAATTCATTAGGTTAGACGGAGCAGAGGCAGTAAGGCAGTTGCGCATGAGAGTGAGGGTTTTAAACTGAATTCGCTGTTGAGCAGGGAGCCAGTGGAGGGAATCACGGATAAAGGCAGAAATGTGGGCACACTTAGGAATGTCACCTATAAGCCTATCTTATGACTCGGATCTCTGACTCTAGGAACAGTCTTCAGCTTTACATATGTGCTGTTGCGTTTAGCTCTGTTCCAAAATGTCTTAAAATGCACTTAAATATCTAGATGAGTTAGATAGTCATGCACGCAGTGCCTTTGTGAAGTATCTGACTTGAAAGGTGCTATATTAAGTGGCTTGATACAAGAAAACAAACAAACATACATACATAAATGCACATATACATATATAGAAGCAATTCTGTTAAGTACATGTACTGATATAATTTGCAAATTTATATAACATCGTTTCAAAAGAGCCTACATTATTATTATTAATTAGTAACTTCTATCGCACCGGTATCTAATGCAGACGGCATCAACCGATTGGACATCAAAACCTATATGTAGGACATATGAGCCCCATATAGAAATGCATGTAATGTCATGTTCTAACAAACTCTATCTTCAACATATCAACGTAGCATTGGGATGTAGTCTCAAATCAACTTTAGCAGCTTTCTAGAGCATTTAACAATTCACAATGCATAAATTCTTAATTAAATATAAGTAAAAATGCACATATATTAAAATAAGTTCATACCACAAAATCAGAATGGAAAAGACATTCATATTCATTTTCTGACTGAGAAAATGCTCATGACATTCAGGACAGAATCAACTCGGATTACATCACAGAAAAAGTGGTATTTATGTAACAAAAGCCAGCGACAGACCTGGTGGAGATGGTGCTCTCCCTCCTCTTTGTTTCTCCTGTCTTTTGTAGAGACCAAGATCCAACTGGACAGTTGAACCAGGATTCGTCACAGCAGAAGACATGCATTCTCCTTTCTCTTACCCCTCCATTCATATTCAATGCTGCTGAATCTGATTTATCGAGAGATCCAGCAAAGACAAGTGGATTTCATAGATTCTTCCAAGGGGGAAGGCGACATTTCTTCAAATCCGCTTGACTGAACTTGACTTAGAATGGCCAATTCTGTTAGTCCGTGGGATTGATACTCTCCCATTCCTTCACACTGTGAAGGTTTTTTGTCTGTTCACTTTTTCTTTTTCTTTTTCTTTTTCAGTTTTCACATTTTTTTCACATTGTGAAGGCGACATTTCTTCAAATCCGCTTGACTGAACTTGACTTAGAATGTCCAATTCTGTTAGTCCGTGGGATTGATACTCTCCCATTCCTTCACACTGTGAAGGTTTTTTGTCTGTTCACTTTTTCTTTTTTCTTTTTTTTTTCAGTTTTCACATTTTTTTCACATTGTGAAGGTTCTTTGTTTCATCAGCTGAATTGCTACATCTCCAATTCCCTCACCACGTGAAGGTTGAATAATACCAGGTACCTGGGGTGATAATCTAACCGAGTTCGACACCACTCCTTGTCAGTGAATGCGAAAAACCAGGAAGACGTGGTAGTGGTCGAACCAGTCGTCCGGGTACTGTCCGTCGTCAATGGCAGAAGAATTCCAGGCGGTTGTGGAGCAGGGCATTTCTTGGATGCAATTGCAACTGGGAGGCAGTTGCCATGATGCATATCTGTCATGAAGGTTATGCAAGCATCTGTGTGCTCACAGCTGGCTGTGAATTCCTGTCCAACTGTGACTATGAATTCATGGAGTATTCGGCTCTTGTTTTGATAGCGTAGCTGTACTGCCAGAGTCTCTGGTGTAAGTTCTGCATAGAACCACCCTAAATATTTAACAAAAACAGAGGATTTTAATTTCAGAGTTAGTTCCTCTCTTTTAGAAAGATGTATTTTAGGATTATGATAAACCCACGGAAGGAAAACATTATTTGCATAAGTAATTTGTGTCACAATTCGCTGAGCATAAACACTAAATTATAATGCACAAAACCAAGCCAAGGTTCAGCCAAATTCAAATGAAATAATCACCAAAGATTGATCTTCAATCGGTCAATGAATCAATTGTTTTACTGACAAACGACATAAAGCAATCATAGTAACAAACATTGTAACATTCAGAGAATCAGAGTGGCCCACTAAGGATACGGTTGGCTTATTTACTGTTTATTTCCATTTACTCATTTACTTAAGAGTCTAGTAAAGACTCATAAAAATAAATAAAATTATAAATATAATTGCAATCTGCCAGATGTTCAGATGTTGCAAGCAACAAAGACCCAGATTACAAGACAGAGCAACATGACTATGGTAAATTTAATGCACTCTTTCTTGTTTCAGAATCCTCGATCATCATTACATGAGCACATATCTAACTTTGTGCAAGAAAGCTGTGTTGACTGTCCATGCTCAGACTAGGTCACTAGGGGATATTACTGGACTGGAAGACAGGTGAGAATCTATATGAATCTAAACATCCGTTCAAGAAGTTCTGATACAAAAATCAAAGTTGAGTTTGATCTGTTTTTAGAGAAGTCACCGGGGTCAAGAAAAGATTTCTTAAGTAGAGGATGAACTATGGCAAAGGCAGAACGAAAGGATCCTTTACCAAAAGAGAAGTTAATACTTGAAGTAATCGTTGGATCTAAGACATCAAAACACTCTATCAAAAGAGATGTAGGAAAGTGTCATGATAGTGGCTTTGTTTGGCTAGGAAAAGACGAGTGTACGAACGCTTGCAGTTGTTGTTGGATGAAAGTATTTTAGAACAGAGGGTATCGACTTAGGATAGAGAAATTGATCAGAAGCAGAGGTTCCAGTAAATTTTAATCTGATACCAGAAATTTTATCTGCAATGAAATTCATAAATTCTTTTTCAAGATCATGGACAGCCAAGTACATTGTAGGGGCTACATTTAACTTATCAGAATGTATTCACTTATTTAAAGCCATCCAGGTAAGTTTTAGGTGAAGCAGATCTCTCAGGTATTAAATTAGTTTAATATGCAGACTTGGCATATGAAACAAGCTTTTGTACAAGTTTGCATAAATTGCATTGTTGTTTAAATCTAACACATTCACACACAAGAGAAGACAGAGGTGGCACCAACGTGCAGACTGACTTCTGCCATACCCCGCTTCAGAAACAGCAGAGGCATATGCTCAACAACTTTCTTAGTCCTAAAATGCATTTGCTTATCAAGAAGCTAATTTAACACTTTAACGAGGAGTATGTACTAAAATGTATTGAAAACTAATCCCTCTCATTGTTAAAGGGTCGAAGTACACTGAAACTGCAGTCAGCTCATTAGCTGTTGGTGATGGAGATAACCATAAGGATTGGCCAGGACTAGGATATCTTATTGTTTCTCAAACTAATACAGCATCACTGTTTAAAAATAAGCATTAACAGTGTTGAGAATGTTTGTGCATGTGCATCTGTGTATGAACAGCACAAACATGCATACAAAAAGTCAGATCCAAAATATTACGCTGTCCAATTTACCTTCAGAGTTCGTAGCTTTTCTGTTCTTTCTGCAGATCGAGCTGCATGCTCACTGATTCGGTCAAGGTCTCTGAGCAGTTGCTCATTCAGCTTCTGACTTCGCTTATCATCTTCACACAGTTTCCTCCAGGGGTAGTTTTGAAGTTGTGCGACTCTTATGCATGTCTGACTGGGGAGAGAACAGAATACAGAGCTATGCAATGCAAAATACAGTTAAACCATTTTGTGCATAAAACTCATGCATGACTTTGCTTTAAGAAGGTCTGCATTGCAACACATAAGAAAAATATTGCATATTGGATAGTCAAATGCACACACATGCATATTTTTATCAATTGTAAACTGTATGAATGTATCTCTGTACATTAGGGTGGCCCTTATATTTCATTTTCAAAATTTGTAACTCTCAACCTTTCAGATGGTTTCATTTCAGTAAAAACATTTCATGTAAACTATAAAGCAGATCGATCTGTTTTTAGAGGTGGCTCACGGGGGCCAACACTCACTAGCATAAACACTCGATCAAAAATAAAGACACATGCAGTTCAACAACATGTTTCCAAGTGCTTCAAAGTATGATTGAATAATCGCTTAACTGCTACACATGCCAATATCCCCAAGACTATTGATTCCTTTGCATACAAGTTCACTTTAAGCATGTCACAAAATAGTTTCTACAATTAATCCAATTGACAGGTTACTCCAACAAATTGTCTCTACCATCAATTGATTCTCCCAACACCCACCTTAATTTCTCATGCATCGTGTGAATGCATCGTACAAGTGGTGATGGTTACTGACTGCGGGCTGGTTTCTTCGAACTGAAGTCATTTCTTTAAGTTGGCTTCCTGTAACAGAAGGCTGGTTCCCTTCTTTCTCTGAAAGTCTTTTGTAGGCAATCTGTATAGAAGTGTAGGCCTATTTTAGTTGATTGCAATGAAAGATTGAATGAATGAATGAACGAACGAATGGAATAAAAAAATGAATCGCCCTCACCACCATACACATCCTCTACCTCAACATTATTTCACGAAATCAGATCTGGCCAACATTATCCCAGTAGGTACAGACGGAGTATAACTTAATGGCCGACTAGCAGTACCGTTGCTATGATATGAATTAGATTGTGTTAAATTCATATTACATAGGCTACTTGATTGTTTGAGATTAAGCTGCATAATTATCAAAGCATGCATGACCCGGGACCTCTGAAAGTAGGCCTAATTAATCGATTGATTGATCATTTAGTTACTTTATTCATCTGTCTTCAAGAGGAAAATTCTTACGTCTGGCTTCGAATTTCTAGTTTTCTGAAACGATGATTTTCGATGAGTTTTCTGCTTGAGATGATATTAGCACGAATCAGTCAGTCATTGCTTGTTCTGTGCTTTAACGTAGCACACTTCTCCAGTAGATCATCCGATTTCTGGCTCTTTTCATCGAAGATTTTCTCTTCGGAACGACCTTAATTCCTTCCCATCGCTGCAAACCCGCCATTCCAAATGAAATGAACTTCGGTTTATGCCCCGCTTGTATCCATGACTCGCAACAATCGGTGGAGGATGACGTCATCTCAACTAAGATATGACGTCATTGTAACAAAAGACGTAATCGCAACACTCGCAAACACTGATGTGTATTAATAAGCAAAGCCATATACGTCTTGTAATTGTATTGTATTGTATTGTATTATATTGTATTGTATTGTATTGTATTGTATTGTATCTAGAAATTTATAAAGCGCCTCTCGCAGAATAGCTATTCAGCTACTCAGCACAGAAGCCCCGGGGAAACAGAAATGCCTTTAGGGAACACAATAATAATAATAATAATAATAATATTTATTCTTTAATCAAGCGCCTGCAAACGCACTGCGCTGTACATGTACATGTTATGCGATAAACCTTAACTACTAACAGAACAGACAGCCTGCAATACACGGCGCAAATTGCAGCCTACAAAGCATGTCCGCCTATGGGACTCGATCTCTGTACCTCTCGCACTCTACGCCAGATGTTATCCAATGCGCTATCGGGCCCCCCAGACCGATGAGGAAACGTTTAGTTTGGCCCTGAGCAGAGGGGGAAGGTCATTCCACATCGTGGGACCCACTACAGCAAACGCCCGGTGCTGGGCCAAGGCAGTTTTAGCCCTGGGAACAAAAAGATCAAGCCGATTCACAGAGTGCAATGAGCGAGAAGATGCAGATAGCGGCTTTCGCAGATAGTTCGAGAGTTATATCGGGGCAGTAGGCCTAGCGTGCTGAGATTTAGAGACGAGGAAAAGGATCTTATAAAAGATGCCCGCAGCAATAGGGATCGAGCCAGTATAAGATGCAGTGGCGGCGCCACGATTTGAAAAGTAGGACGGCAAATTAGAGGGTCTGGGTAAAAGTGTATGGCAAAATTATGTTTTTGCCGTAAAACCTTAAAAATTGCATAAAGATAGGCGGCGGCGCCACTGATAAGATGTCTATGCGCAAAGCTGCCGTTTTCAACCACCAAGATGAGATCAAATTTACTGAGTATACGCCTACTGTATCATTCATATTGCACGTGGTTTCTTTGACCAATGTGGCTATGGTAATCGTTTTTTACTTGCTTTGTTGCTGGACACAAAATCATACAAAATGTCTGGTAGAATCCAATGTAATGTTAATCGCTGAAAATTCTAGACACGACATAAAAACTGGGTCACGATACCAGCCTCTTACCGGGTTTAGTGAAATCATGATAGGCCTAGCCATGGCTGTTTCGCCTCTCTGGAGCAAATTCCCGCCATTACGCCAAATATTTATCTGATCCATCTACGAGCTCATCAAAACCTCACCTCTTATTATCTCTCCACAGGTCTTTCACTCAAAATAGGAAGACATTGCTCTTTCACAAATCATGTCCTGACCGGCATAGGCGTGATTTGTGGGGGTACGAGGGGTAACCGTACCCCAATTTTTAGAAGGGGTATCGTACCCCCAATTTTTGAACAATGCCAATCAATATTTTATTATTGTGCCTTCCCAGAGATCGCAGTCTCAGCCTTGCTTCATGTATGTAAGAAATTGATACCCCCACTTTTTAGACCAAAGTTCAGGGCCGAATTAAGACTAGTGCGGGCCCGGGTGCTGTGACTGGCAAATTTCATCACAGAAAAATTTGATGACCTATTTTTGGAAATTTTTGATGACTTTTTGGGGAATTCTTCTTACACAAACTTTTATGACCTTTTTTGGGAATTATGATTACCTTCTTTTGAGAAATTTGTTCTTACATTACAATTTTTTATGTACTTCCGAAAATGCGGGCCCAAAAATCTGCGGGCCCGGGTGCTGCAGCACCCCCTTAATGCGGGCCTGCCAAAGTTACGCCCCTGCCATGGGCGGCGATCATGATGGGGGTCGAGGGGGACAAGACCCACCACCTTTAACAGTGGGGGACACGCCATACATCCCACCACTTTTTGAAGAAACCCCAAAAAATGTCATCAAATTTTTTCGCACGTAGCGCGAAGTTTTTTGACCTTTTTTGACCAGATCAGTTCACGGCGATCAATTTTTTTACCTCTTTTTGAACAGATCAGTTCAAAACTCTTTTTTGACCAGATCAGTTCAAAAATGTCCCCCTCACCTGTCAAACAAGATCGCCGCCACTGCAAGAGTGGTGCCGATGAAGGTTACGAAAGGCACGACGACCAAAAAACTTTGAACTCTGATCAACTGACGATGACGGGAAGAAGTGAACACCATAGCAGGGAAACTGTCAAATGTCCCATTTCCAGTCTTGTTGTCAAGACCTTAAACCTCAAGACCAAGACCAAGACCAAGACCTTGAAGCTCAAGCCCAAGACCAAGACCAAGACCTTGAACCTCGAGACCAAGACCAAGACTTTGAACCTCGAGACCAAGACCAAGACCAAGACCTTGAACCTCAAGACCAAGACCAAGACCCAAAAAATCGAAATCAGGTCAAGACTTCTAAAAATTGTCAAGTGGGAATATTCGCTATTTTAATGAAAACATGAGTTATTTTATTCAAGCAAATTAACTTTAAATGCAAACTGCAGAGAAATCCGAATTTGTATTCAAAAGTCCTTCATGCAAACTCTTATGCCAAATGCCTTTTGTATTTTATAAAAACCAATTCGTTCAGAATTTTCTGACCAAGACGTGCCTGGTGGGCCTCATAAAAATTCCGCCATGTGAAAGAATACGTTCTACAGGTGCTGAAGTCGCTGACACACACAGAGTAGCTATTCAAGCACTGGATATAAATGGTTGGATGGTCGTGTACAGATAGTGAGTCCTTTTGAAATCTTCCCATGGTTTATCATACCGTCTGATACAGAATAACTGTTGCCGCTGCCAATGGGTTTTCCTGACCAACACGACTTGCATCCATCCATAGATATTGGTCGTATGATGCAAGCAGGCTTGAAACAGAATTCTTGAGTTCTGTTAAATGACTGTTCATATTAACAGCCGGTCTTGGTCTTGGTCTTGCGAGACCAAGACCAAGACTTTGAACCTCAAGACCAAGACCAAGACCAAGACCTTGAACCTCAAGACCAAGACCAAGACCAAGACCTTGAACCTCAAGACCAAGACCAAGACCAAGACCAAGACTTTTAAAAACGAACTCGAGTGCACTCGAGACCAAGACCTTGGTCTCGAGGACAACAAGACTGCCCATTTCACCCTCGGACTGAAAGCAGGGCCGGATTAACCATTATGCTCAATATGCTTTAGCATATGGGGGCGGGGCCCCGTCCCCGTTTAGAGAGTAGAGACCCCCGACGGAGTCAGAATACTGTAGGACAAACACAGAATTTATTACACCAAGTAATTATTTGTTCACAAGAAAGAGCCTTTAGGGCCTAAGCTTAGTTTCAGTTTATGCAAGAATTTTCACTAAGCAACTTGCAAATTTGACATGTCAGCCGTGCAACCAACTGTTGTGTATTGTATTGTATTGTATTGTATTGTATTTGGATATTTATGAAGCGCTTCTAGCGGGAGGGCCATTCAGAAGCGCTCCCAGTGCGAGAGACCCCGAGAGAAAAAGCAAGTTTTAAGAAACTTAAAAGAGGAAGAGACGTTACCTGAGAGAATAGAAGAACGAACGTACGGAGGAAGCTCATTCCAAAGAGCAGGGCCAATGGAGGCAAAAGACCTAGATTGAGCCAGAGAAGTCCTGACACGGGGAACGAGGAGGTCCAAGCGGTCAGATGAACGAAGAGGACGAAGAGAAGCAGCAGAGTGAGGGCGATGAATTAAGTCACATAAATATTTTGGAGCGAAACCAAGTTGAGCCTTACACACAAGGATGAGGACCTTAAATTGGATGCGGGCAGAAAGCGGGAGCCAGTGGAGTTCTTCTGTCATAAAGGTGGTGATATGAGAGAATCGAGGAAGACGGGCAATTAATCTAGCAGCAGCATTGAGAACGGACTGAAGAGGAGCAAGACGGACTTTAGGAAGACCAATGAGGAGGGAAATGCAATAGTCAAGTCTAGAGCAGACAAATGCATGGACAATTGAAGTGAAAATTGGAGATGAGAGAGAGCGACGGATAGCTCTGAGGCGCCTTAGGTGAAAATAGGAAGTGCAAGTGAGTTTGGAAATGTGTTCAGTAAAGGTCAGAGAATTGTCAAGGGTCACTCCTAGATCACGAACGCTAGACGAGAAAGTTAAAAGCGGAAACCTTTGAGACAGCACAGCAAAGTCGAGTTTTAGAAGTTGCTGAGGAGTGCCAAACCAGATATATTGGGTTTTGGACGAATTAAGGGAGAGGCGATTGCAAGACATCCAGGTATGAAGATCATGAGAAAGAGCTTCGATGCGTTGAGCAAGAAGAAGCTGAGAGGAAGGAGGCCCATGGACATAAGCCTGGACATCGTCAGCAAAGAGATGGCCTGAAGCCCCATGGATGGGGAGCAGAGATGGGATACCGGCCGTGTACAAAATAAAGAGGAGATGGCCTAGAACAGAGCCCTGCGGAACACCCAGTTTGATAGGGACCCACAGAGTTCTAGATTCACCAGAGATAACCATCTGAGTGCGATCAGACAGGTATGACCGGAACCACTGGAGAGGGGGCCCTTCAGACCGCAAGAGGTTTCAAGGCGCTGAAGAAGAATGGTGTGGTCAACCATGTCAAAGGCTGAGGAGACATCATATAGCGCCAGAAGAGTGAGTTCGGACCTATCAACAGCTGAATAAATTTCAGAAAGCAAAGACAGGAGGCTGTTTCAGTGGAGTGGTGAGCCCTAAAACCTGATTGAAAGGGAGGTAGAAGTCCAGATTGTTCCAGATAGGTAAGAAGTTGAAGAGAGACAAGGCGTTCAAGGGTTTTGGAGAGAAATGATAGATTAGAGATAGGACGGTAGTTTTGGGGGAGGTTTGTGTCAAGATTGGGCTTCTTGAGTGAGGGAAAAACAATGGCCCTCTTTTGCGAGGCGGGGACACAACCTTCAGAGAGGGACCTATTAAACAGATAAAGCAGAAATGGGGCAAAATCGTCTAAAATGTCACTAAGAATGAAAGGGGAAGAGGATCTAATTCACAAGAATTTAAATTAACTGATGAAAGAACTGTACGAATGTCCGAGTACAATATGGGTCGGAAATCGTCAAAAACAGAAAACGTTGTGGTAAAGGTCGGTGGAGGAGTATCCGATGTGGAGGCTCTAAGTCGATCAGTCTTTTCCGTGAGCATAGTCAAGAATTCATTTGCGGAGAAGGCAGGAATTTCTGAAGGGCGAGAAGTTTATGCAAGAATTTTCACTAAGCAACTTGCAAATTTGACATGTCAGCCGTGCAACCAACTGTTGTGTAGGCTACGGTACACTCTTATGGCTCAACTTTTTCAGGTAATAACTTAATATATAAATCTATGCTGAAGTCACTTGATTTTATTCCGACGTGATTTGTTTCCTGGAGGCCTGGCATAAACATAGCTCAGCGAACTCATCTTGCAAGGAGAAACCATTAAGTTTCGTGCTCAAATTTATTGGTTACTAGCTGGTTTACCCGGCGTTGCCCGGGGTTATAAGTTTCAATCCCTGTAGCGAATTCGCAGTGTTGTATAGGGCCTACGCCTTGTCGCGTCTTGCGACCTCTGCCGTGGACTGACTGCTTCGCAGTCGCCCTCTCCCGTGGACTGACTGCTTCGCAGTCGAAGAGGGTGAACCCGGCGTTGGCGGGTTAAAGAAAACGCCAGAAATCTAGCCGTCACTGCCCTTAGTAAAGCAGAGTCTTTGAACATACAATTTTGCTGTAAAACGATGAATATAGTTCGAATCGGTCGTAATTAAATTCTGTGCGAAAGTAAACAACGTCGTTATGCGCATTATTAATGACGTTGGGGAATACCCGCGCCATAAATAGAACCGCTTGGCAGTGAAAGAGCGTTATGCGAATTATTAATGACGTTGGGGAATACCGGCGCCATAAATAGAACCGCTTTGCAGTGGAAGCGTGAGGGACGGTCGGTTGGGTAGAGTTTTGGGGGATTTCACCATGTTAGCGGTGAAAAGGGGGTACGCGAACCCCTCCACTGGGTGTCCGATGCCGAGGCCGACACAGTAGTGACGGTTTCGAGTGAAAAGGTGCAAAATTGTAGAAGTTAATCCCGGTCAAACAGACAGACAGACAGACAGACAAAATTCTTGCTTTATTTATATAGATTTATATTGACGTCGCTAAGGCGGAGAATTCACGCTTACAATGAAGTTCGTTATGTATCGTAATCGTAATTGTAATCTGCAGACTTCTAAAGCGCCACAGTCGGAATTGGCAATTTCATGGACCGGAATCAGGTCCGTATGTTACTGCGTACGCGGTGGAATGCGCGGTGGCATACGCGCACGACGAAAAAAATAGGTGGGACATTGTTTGAAAGGGATACAGGCAGTGGCGTCTACCAATGGTGGAGTGTGGAAAACGATCTCCATCAAACTTCAGAAGTTTTACATATTTTGACTGAAAGTGGGTGTTGCATTTTTTCATGATAGCTCTTTTGTCCCGTGTGATAATATAGCCAAATCCAACAAAGCAAAAATATATAAAATCCCAAAAAGGTCCAAAATAATTGCTTTGATTCTCTTTGGGCACTCTCAGTCTAGACGTAAACTCAGCCCTGTTACAGTAGAAAACATTCAGCTAAGTCATCCATTAATTCACTAATCTGTAGGCCTACCTGTCTATGTCTTCATTGATGTCGTGTTTGGTGTTCTTGTTAAAATGTTTTCGCTGGCAGAATTATCGTCACTTAAATATTTTGCCTTTAAATTTTCTGTCCTAAAGCCATCAGAAGCAACAAATCCTTCTCTTGTCTCGGTGTCTCCCTTTCAGTTACTCTATTAATTAAATCAACTAGATGGACAGTTGTGAAATAGGGCTTTGATAAAAGTTACCCTTTTTGCTCGTTGGGTGGGTAATTAAGATGTTGTATCTCATTAATTAGAATTAGCATTAATTGAAATTTCATAATTAAAATTAGCATTTTTAGAAGAACTATAGCCTAATTCATTAGGTTTAAAATTAGAGCTCAACTAGTTAATTAGTATTATTAATTGTTGACGTCAAATACCAAACGACACAAATATGCAGTTTAGGCCTACTAGTTGGCACAGGCCAACTATTTCAAATAAATTACGATAACTCAAAGTTTAAACTTTCCATCCAATTTTGTTCACAAAGCGCCGTGGCCACGAAGTGTTGTGGTCAACACGATCGTCGTGATCGGGTAAAAGTATTATGAGATCGAACCGACTCATGTAGACCTAATCAGTAGATCCATGGTGTCTTATTTGCATCCAGACGACGTTGAATAGGCTATCCGCGAATAACTCGAGCAAATAGCAGTTGAGTGGCAAGTCAGATGATTTATGGGAATTGGCGTAATCTACGAATTAAGACAACATCTGATAGTGAAGTTCAGCGTAGTTGTTGATAATAGACTATTGACTTTTACCTTTTACCCGATCTAACTATCGATCTTTATATTATAGGCGTATAATTATCAGGCCTACAGTGCACCGTTCGAAGACAATGATAATAATTAGACCTGTACTGGTAGTTAGACTAACACATCGTACTATGCTTATGCACCTTGTCACTGAACTAATCAGTAAATCGACTGTAAATGGCCTACTTTAATATGTCTGTGTTTCTATTTTAATAGGTCTGTGTTTAGGAGTCAAAATATCTGCGCTCTGGAAGTGATTTCATTAAAATATACGTGTATACGCCTAAGTGTCATTAATGTCAGAATTATCGGTTGCAGGGACATTGGTATCGACTACACGTAAAATGAGACAAAGCACTGGATCTGTAGGCCTATAGGCCTCCGACTAGCTGCAGCATTATGTTAGTCGACGTTGTCTGATGCATCCCGCTGGACAGCAGTGTCTAGTTGTCGAGCTCTGTTTCAGCGGAAACTATTTGCAAAAAGTCGAGAACGGCGCGTTTGAGGATTAGTAGCGCTGGACACATCCTGACATATTAAGTGTTCATACTTTACGTAAGACGCGCCTTTTGTGAATTTCTCGTTCACTCATCCATTTCTTCGCTGTCTGGACAGTGTGTCTTGGAAGGAGGTCGAAATTAATCGTCGATCAGAATGCGCCTCGGTCTGATATCCGACGTTTCTAGCATTTAAAACACTTCATCGATCATGTCATAGGCCTATCTTTTCTTTCTCTAAGTGAGCCTCCGTTGAAAATAGACGTCATCTGAAGAGCGAGGTGCAATGTCGTCGACCGAACAGGAAACAGAAGTGGATGAATGGATTTACCAGCAGTCCAAGGACAAAGAGCGTCGTCAGATTCAGGCAGAAGACCTAGAAGATCACATAGGAATGAGCAATGACGGACCATGCTCAGCCAAAACCGACCAAATGGCTGAATGCTTTGTGGGCGAATCTCTGGAAGACGTTGAGCAACTGATGATAGATGAACTGATTCTTCGCCTTCCAACAATCATTTCAAAATGGCTGAAGATGATTGTTACAGCAATGTTCGTGCTCGGCATAGGTGCCTACGTTTCATATGCGCTCTATTACAGCTTTAACGAAAACGTTGCCGTTCTTGTTCTGGCCGTTCTTTCTGTTGTCGCTCTAACTGGTCGACTTGTGTGGCGAATCTTGGCCGACAGACTGACCAATCTATGGGCAACAGTAAAGTCCAAAAGACTAGCCAGGCACCGGATGGTCATCAGTCGGTCAGTATAATATTATATAGGTCAAAGTGCTACCTTTATTTTGTCCTTTAACGACTAACGAACTGACCCAATCCATCAATTAATCATTAACGACTTACCATTGGCAATTTAAGGAATTCATGATTAACAAATGCTGCAATGTAGTAAATCCCTGATATATTAAAGCTGGATGAAAAAATATATTTTAAATGGCGATTTAATTGGTCTAGTTGAAAGACAGTTGATCACCCAGTGCCTTTAAAAATATCTTTTCTATCCATCGCAGCTTTAATATTTCAGTGACCCATACATTGCTCATTCTGGACGTTTGTTACAAAGTGCTTTTAGCTTGGATATTTTTAGTGCCTATTTCTTTATTTCGACAAATCTATCTATTCGCCTATCGATGAATTGAAATTTGACCAACTAAATTTAATTTTCCTTCCGGCCTATAATGCATTCGACCAACTTATGCTAACTGTTTTTTAGCCATTTTATAGCTTAGCAAGGTACCTGCATGTAACTAGCCTTATTGCATGGACGGCGATCATGGGGGTCAAGGGGAACAAGTCCCCACCTTTAAGAGTAGGCCTAGGTGGACACACCATACATCTGCCCCACCACACTTTTTGAAGAAACCCCAAAATAAGGTTGTCACATTTTTCCCGAAAAGTGGTTACAAAATATTCGCGCGTAAATTTTTTGACCTCTTTTTTGGAGCAGATCAGTTCAAAACTCTTTTCACCAGATAAGTTCAACAGTGCCCCACCACCTGTGAAACAAGATCGCCGCCAGTGCCTTATTGTTTCAGTTTGACATTATTCAGCAAGGTAGTAGGTTTGAACGTGTTGTACTCCTATATTATAATAATCAAAGATTTTATTTTGTTTAAATATGCGCAAAATCGAGGGGGAGCAAATGCTCCTCCTTGCCCCCATGTGGACGCCCATGTAAGAGAGTCGCGAGCAAGAGCAGGTGGAGTTTTATCTGTTGTTTTGGCCAACTATACGTCTTCTGTGTTCAGGAAATCAAATTATAGCATCGTCTTAACCGTGGCCTTTTAGAAATTTTGAGTTTACGATTACGATTATAATTCTGCTAAACTGATGCAGTGGTTAGACGACTGCGTACGTATAAGTCGTTCACAACTTTTCGTTCCACGGGTTATTATATACGGTATCCTATCAAAAGGGCGACTTCGAAAGGGCGACCATCAAAAGGGCGCGTTCAAAAAGGCGCCGCTCATAAAGGCGCGTGTTTAAAAGGGCGCCGATCAAAAGAGCGCGCTATTAAAAGGGCGACAATCGAAAAGGCGAACAATAGGTTTAAGTTCTGTTCTTCTAATGTTAGTACGTAATTTTATTGATATTTCCATAGTTATTACTACTGTATTTAGAGATAATAATAACAATAACAACACTGTAAGTTTTTCATTTTAAACCTTCATTTATATATCGTCCGACCAGAGTAAAATATATACCATAGCCGAGGTTAAAATACTGTCTGTCAATATGAGAGAATTGTTTCTTAACATGAAAAAATCAATCGTCATCAAAGTGTCATACAAGATTTTGTATGTGCGAATTGTTCTTTGGCTTGAACTTTTAGTTGGTTGACTTGGTTCCCAATTTTATGTTTTAAAGTCTATGGTTCTTCCAACTGCGAACTTTCTCGCCTTTTCGATTGTCGCCCTTTTAACAGCGCGCTCTTTTGATCGGCGCCCTTTTAAACACGCGCCTTTATGAGCGGCGCCTTTTTGAACGCGCCCTTTTGATGGTCGCCCTTTCGAAGTCGCCCTTTTGATAGTAAATCATTATATACATAGGCTCCCGCTGTTTAATCAAAGAGGCAATTTACTTCCCATAGATAACATCGAACCTATGCGATCCGTCGCTATACGGGAAAGGGGAAACTAACGGTCATGACCTCTGAGCTAAAAGCACAAACATGGCCATGTACCCGTGAGGCCCCTGCCCCTTTGAATGTTCTAGAGACGTGTTTGTAGGTGTGCCTGGGCATTGGTCGCTGTATTCGTCGCCGTAGTAGTTGGTCTGAGTGCCTCAGAAGCTCCAGAGAACCTCATTTCGCTCGCTGGACTGGTCACTCTGCTCATCATCAGCTTCGCCGTCTCATCTTTCCCAGCGAAGGTCAATCAGTGCTAACTATAAGCGGACTTCCTCGACCTCTGTCTTGTCTTATCTGTTCCTCTGTGTCTCTCTGTATTTATATTGGCTTGTAGGTGGAAGCTAACCTAGTCTAAAATGGCGGATTAGTGTTGCTCAATTCAAAATGCAGCACCAATTATATACGGCCAGATTTATTCAGCGTCCGTTATCTGCTGCCGATTTCTTTACCTCGTCAGAACGGGAATGTCTATAAGAAAATGAATTTGAAAATGTTCTAATTTATGTTACATCACCAACGCAATTTTTTAAAGTCTACAATTAAGGCTCATCGGCCTATACTTGATCGGAAGCTAATCGGTAGATCGCTCGCTCTATGATCCAACGCAGGCTGTTTACCCGGGGAAAGTTGTTAGCTAAAGATTGCCTCTGTCATTAAACAGTAGAATTAGATACCGGCGTCAGCTGGTAGCTAAAGTGGCAAATCCTGGTGTCAGTTTATCCCGCTCAAGGAACCCTAATTAAAAAATTTGTATATTATAGACTGGCAGAAGATACGAACTCCAATCATGCAGCTCTTCAGCCAGGCCTACATTGATTGCATGCACTGTTTACAGTCGATCAACCACGAAATCAGTTGTTGATTGGTTGTTGTTTTCAGGTGCCGTGGAAGGTAGTGTGTGCTTGCTGTCTGATTCAGCAGGTGATGGCGGTTGTGGTGATGCGGTGGGAGGCTGGAAATGATGCCATTTCATGGCTGGCTAATCTCATCACGTGGTTCTTAAACTTTGCTCAGTATGGAGCCAGGGCCGTCTTCGGAGAGACCTACACAGACCACACGTTCGCCATGGCGGTAGTAATGCTCTTCTTCACAAGTTATTATCAAAATGTAATCGTAGTCGTAAACAAAGCCAGTGCACTTTAAGCTCAAAGGCATATAGGCCTACACTACCAATCTAATACTATGCGTAATTTGCACAGTGTAAGCGACTTAGTCAGTCGATCAGTCTAAGCAACTTAGTCAAAATATCAACAATTGCATCAACTATAAATCATTTATTTTCAGTATCTTAACTTCTTAAGTTTCAGAAAACGATGGATCGGAGTGACCTAGCTAGGTTATCGTGCACGTCTATCGCCACTTTAGGCAATATAATAATAAGTCTACGATCAAGCTTGCAAGTTTACCAGTGATGGGCACTTTTAACTACTGTAGTTACTAACTAGTAGTTATAACTACTATAAAGGTAGTTGTCTAGTAGTTATAACTACTTTTTAAGAAGTAGTTTAAAAAATAGTTATAACTATTTTTATCAAGTAGTTTGTAGTTAACAACTATATTTCGTATTAACTACATTTTTTCCTGTTTAGTATTTACTTTACAAGAACTTCTGTAATTTGGACGTTGTCCATAAATATTTTAAGTAATAGTGCTATATAATTTTGCTGTTAGCAATTTGGGCTTCCAATCTTGAATTGCGTGTGGTCATTGGTCTGTGTGACAATGCATTGCCTTCTAGACAGCACCTAAAAGGCGTTGGACAATGCCCACTTGCCCAGTAATCTCTACTGGTAGTTACTGGATAGCTAATGGGCTGTGAAAGTTTGGATTATCGCTAAGTTAAGGCAAACCATGGGCCAAATAGAGCAGACGACAGAAGACTTGTTAAAGTTTTTTAAAATTTTTTACTTGAATCCAGAAATCCATTTGAATAAAATTTTCGAAATATCGTAAAATATAAAGTATTATATAATTTCGCTGCTTACTTATACGTAAACAAAGACTTTCTGCCCTAACATCTGATTCGCTGCGGGCCATTAGGCCAATGGCTGAAGCTTTATCAATCCAGTAGTATTAATACATTTTAGTGACAATGCCAGTAATAACGGTTTAGATTCACCTTAACATCAACAAGTTAAAATCATCGCCATTCCAGAAAGCCAATTCAATGCTGCCGAACAGCGCCGCAGTTGAACGTCTTTTTTAACGTTTCTGGCATGATACCCCTAGAAGATGCAGAATGTCGGACAAACTGTTCGACAGGATGGCCTTCTTGAAGAGCTGTTCTAGCGGTATACCATCTACGTCCTCTTAAATGTACTAAGAGTTTTAACAGTTGCATACTTTGTTAGTTAGACATTGTAGTAGTTATAACAATTTGGCATTTGTTACTGTTTAGACAATGAACACATCAGGTTGCCTTGTAGCATGTTCTAGCAGTTCCTGGCCCTTGTTTGTTTGTTTGTTTGATATATGGAGTAATTCGTTACAATTAGATTTGTAACTTGCCACTTGGTTTTGTTTTTTTTACCTTTTTTATTACTTGTGTTGAATATCCCTAATTAATACAGACAATAAATTCTCATGCAACTAGGTGAATATCAGTGCACCATAACTATAGAAAAGTAGTTTGAAAAGTAGTTAACTACTTATCTGGTAGTTAGCAAAACTAGTTATAGCTACTTGTCATCTAAAGTAGTTAAACAGCAGTTATAACTACTTATTTCGAAAGTAGTTAGGAAGTAGTTATAACTACTAGGTAAGTAGTTGGTGCCCATCACTGCTAATACAATTGCTTTAGTATTGACACGGTGTGAGTGAGGCTTAACTGTTGTTTTGGACATTTATTTTGACTTCCGGTTATTTAACATGGAATGATTTAAAAACAGACTCACAATTTGTACATTTACATCCGGTACTTGAAAAGCTGCTCTGTGTGCCAGTGAATTCAGCACTGTAGAACGTATTTTTCACATGGCAGAATTTTTATGAGGCCCCACAATGCACGTCTTGGTCAGAAAATTCTGAGCGAATTGGTCTTTATAAAAAACAAAAGGCATTTGGAATAACATTTTGCATGAAGGACTTTTGTAAATACGAATTCAGAATTCCCTGCAGTCTGCGTTTACAGTTGTTTTGGTTGAATAAAATCAAAGATTCATGTTTTAATCAAAATAGCGAGTAGTCCGACTTGACAATTTTTTTTAGTAAGGAATAGAAGTCTGGATATGGTTGTTTTTTGGGTATTTTTCTCGGTTTTGGTCTTGAGTTTCAAAGTCTTGGTCTTGGTCTTGGTCTTGAGGTTCAAGGTCTTGGTCTTGGTCTTGAGGTTCAAGGTCTTGGTCTTGGTATTGAGGTTCAAAGTCTTGGTCTTGGTCTTGGTCTTGAGGTTCAAGGTCTTGGTCTTGGTCTTGAGGTTTAAGGTCTTGACAACAAGACTGCATAACAGCAGCAGTAGTGGTAATAATAGCAATAGGACAGTAACGCCAAGGATGAGGAGGACGACGACGACAACCATGAGAACAACAACAATAATACGATTTAGCGCATGCGCAGTTAGCTATTTGTCTAATTGGTTGACGAGATTGTGTTTGTGTGTTTCTACTTTTTCTGGCGCTGGTCGTCATAATTCGATGGTTCAGGTGATGCCGGTCTTGTGCTTCTTCATGGCTGTGACGTCTCTTCTAACTCAACTGGGAGTGCTACAGGTGGTCGTTGGTGCCATTGGTTCAGTCCTCAGCGTCATCACTCGGGTCACAAAGGCCGAGACATTCGTCTCTATTGCCGCTGTCTTCCTTGGACCGGTGAGTTCCGAGATTATTTAACTCTTACCACGATCGGCCTATCAACCTGGTGCACTGCAGGCCACCGTAGTTCATTAAGCCACTGCAATTCAGACTATCGATTTGGAGCTTACTTAAGATCAGATAAAGTAGGCCTATAAGCACAGTAGGCCTACAGCTCCTTAAACCGGCAATGGGTCGAGGTGTCTCAAAAAGGTGAATGTAATTGCTCATTAGTTAATATGTGATAAAGACTAAACTAGGCCTACCATAGAGATGCCAACATCTTATGTGCTCTCACATTTCTAGGACGGATATTAAAATAAGTTTGAATCTATTTAATAAATAATGCTTTAAATTCTGCTTAAAACTATATGTATCAGTTATGTAACTGTTATGCAGTCTTGTGATTCCATAGATATATTTTCAGTTGAACATATTATGCCCGTCTAACTTAAAATTCTGAGATAAATGCAAATGTGGGTGAGCCGCGTAGACCTCCTTGGCATTCTGCAGCCCTTAAAAAACCTTCTCATTCGTTAGTGTCTATGAGAATAACTGTGTCAACAGTATTTAAAATGGACACAATGACCTAATTACAAGCGATGTCTATAATAATAATAATAATAATAATAATAATAATAATAATAATAATAATAATAATAATAATAATAATAATAATAATAATAATAATAATAATATTTTTTTATACGGTTTGCTTGGGGCGCTGACGGCGCTCGTCAATCTTTTACTCGCCGGCACCTGCCCGCAGGAGATGCGCTCCGTCCTGTTCGGTGGCACGCTCTTTGCTTTGCGTAAAAATTCTGGCGGCCTGAGACCGATAGCAATTGGATACGTATGGCGCAGATTGGCCTCAAAATGCGCCAACGCACACGCCATTCTGAGGATTACACCGTACCTGTGCCCCAGACAGTTGGGAGTGGGCGTCCCCGGGGGTTGCGAGGCGGCGATCCACGCCACCAGACGTTTTCTGGCCAACATGAGCTCGGAATCTATAATAGTCAAGTTGGACCTATCAAATGCATTCAACAGCCTACACCGGGACAGCATGTTGGCATCGGTCACCGAGATTATTCCGGAACTGGCCGCGTACTGCAACCTAGCCTACGCCGAGCCCTCGTTCCTCCAATTCGGCCGATTCACCATTCTCTCGCAAGAAGGCGCACAGCAGGGGGATCCCCTCGGGCCCCTGCTTTTCTGCTTACCACTCCAGCCGATTCTGGCCAGGCTAGAATCTCCCCTGGCCTTCGGATATCTGGACGACCTCACCTTGGGCGGCAGTCCTGACGGGGTGGAAGCGGACGTGGATGTAATCGAGAGAGGTTGCTCAGTCCTGGGCCTCTCGCTCAACCGCGCCAAGTGCGAACTTATCACCGCGGGCTCCGGGATCAGCGCCGAGAACGCCCTGATGCAGTTTGTCCGCGTGAGCCCATCAACAGCCACACTCCTAGGGGCCCCGCTTTCATCAACGGAGGCCCTCTCCTCTACCCTCGACACCTGCGTGGCCAACCTCAGGAGGGCGCTCGACAAACTCCAACACATCGACAGACAGGGTGCTCTGCTGATACTCAGATGCTCCCTCGGATCGCCGAGGCTCATGCACATATTGAGAAGCACCCCCTGCCACGATCAACCGCTCCTGGGAGTTTATGATGAGCTGCTACGGGCAGGAGTCGGCCGGATGCTTAACGTCACGATGAACGACGACCAGTGGTCTCAAGCCTCTCTTCCGATTAGGATGGGTGGATTGGGAGTAAGGAGGGTGTCCTCGCTGGCACTTCCCGCCTTCTTGGCTTCGGCCGCGGGCACCCTCCAAACCCAGTCCCTCATCTTGGGTACTATTTCGGTGACCCCCGACGCGGCACATGACTCGGCGAAGACTACCTGGCTTCAGCTTTCTGGGGTCCCGATCCCGACGGTCACGACCGTGCGCGGACAGGCACACTGGGACAGTCCCCTACTACACGCAGCCCTCTCGGCGCTCGAGGATAAACTTCTTGACCCCTACGACCAGGCGAGACTGAAGGCCTCGCAGTCACCGCACGCCTCGGACTGGCTACACGCCCTCCCGATCGCTGCTCGCGGCCTCAGACTGGATGACGAGACCATGAGGGTGGCGGTCGGTCTACGATTGGGTCTGGCAATCTGCGAACCGCACAAATGCGCATGCGGCGCCAACGTCTCGTCCAGAGGCGCGCATGGGCTGTCGTGCTCACTGGGGTTCGGCCGACAAGCTAGGCATAGCAACATCAACGACCTCATCCACCGCAGCCTCAACAGAGCCGGCACCCCGGCAGTCAAGGAGCCGTCCGGCTTATCCAGGTCGGATGGTAAGAGACCGGATGGCCAGACCCTAATACCGTGGAGCGACGGGCTGTCCCTATTGTGGGACGCGACGGTGGTGGACACGGTGGCCGCCTCTTACATCACAGCAACGGCGGCCACGGCAGGAGGGGCGGCGGAGGTGGCTGCCGCGAGAAAGTACATCAAATACTCTGAGCTACAGAAGCGATACATCTTCATACCTGTAGCTGTGGAAACCTTCGGTCCCCTTAACAGAGAGGGCCTCGCCTTTCTATCGGAAATTGGTCGCTGGCTGTCGAAAACCACCGATGACTCCCGCGAAACAAACTTCCTATTCAAGAGCCTATCGGTGATGGTGCAGCGTTTCAACGCAGTGGCTTTCCAAGGCGCCATGTCAAAGCTGCCCGGAGCCAAAGAACAACAAAGCCGTCGATATCCATCGCCTTCTTAACGGAGGCAGCGGCGTGGAACTCGATTTTATGAGTGAACAGAACCTTGACATAATAATAATAATGGTGATAATAATAATAATGATGGTAATAATAATAATAATAATAATAATAATAATAATAATAATAATAATAATAATAATAATAATAATAATAATAATAATAATAATAATGATAATTGAAACCTTGGGACCAGCTAACGCCGTGGGACAGGCGTTCCTCTCCGACCTTGGACGTCTTCTGAGCCAAATCTCGGGAGACCCAAGGGAAACCAGCTATCTGTTCCAGAGCCTGTCCGTTGTAATTCAACGTTTCAACGCAGTCGCCTTCCACAGCACTTTTGTTCTCCCGAATCTTGACCAGGACGGCCACTCCAGAGTCAACATCATTAATTAGTATCTTGCACCTGAGGGATCATAATATACCTCGGGTAAAAAATAATAATAATAATAATCTTTTCTTTATTTAAGCGCCAGCTAACCGCACTGCGCTGTACAGTGAACATACATATAGTAGAAATGGCAACCACACAGGGCGCCTTACACAGGCCTACATGTATACAGTAGAAGCACATGATAACAGTTTTACAGGAGTCGAATAAAACCATTTATACGGCAATCAAGGCTTACTATTCATTTAACCACCGCTGCCACCTAGCGAGTGGAAGGCTGAATAAACCTTACGGGATCTACGGGGTTCGATCTTGGTAACTACTGCTCTTCACGCCAGTGTGTTATCCATTACTCTACGCCCCCCCCCATATGTCTACGTTATCCGAAGTACGATTGCCAAATTCAACCCAAAACCATATAGGCTCATCTTATGACGATTAATGTGGTAAAGTCAGTCAAATTTAATCCTTTAAAAAGTCAAAATATTAGACTTAAGTGAAAACGTAGCCTACATGTATATGTTATGATATGTTTGATGAAACTATATACAGGGTGGTCCAAAATAAACCGCACAATGATAAATTGATAGTACTTTAGTCAGACCAATTCAAATATAACCGTGAAAATTCACAAAAACACAGCAATTATTTTTACTGTAACATTACATGGATGGATTTCGTTACATAAAATGTTCAATGTGTCCTCCTTGCTGCTGGACAACGCATTGAAGCCGACGACGCCATTGATCAATTGCGCGGTCAATGAAACGCTGTGACAGCTTGGTCCACTCTGTGACGATTGTTTCTTTCAGCTGATCCACTGTAGTGAAACTTCTACGACGGTATACCATCTGTTGAAGGGCGCCCCAAACAGCGTAGTCGACTGGATTCAAGTCCGGGCTGTTTGGGGGCCACATGTCAGGCTCAATGAAAAAAATGTTCTCACGTCGCAGATACTCCATAGTGTTCTTGGCGGTGTGTGATGGAGCGCCGTCCTGCTGTAGGGTCCAAGTGTGGTGTTGGCATATTGCACGGATGTCAGGTAAAAGACCATCACCAAGAACGTGCTGACAATAATATTGACTGTTCACCTTCGCACCTGGCTCAATGACGACAATGCGTGACTTTCCCATTTTTGATATGGCGACCGAAACCATGACGTTACGGCTGAAGTGCTGGCGCTCACGGATAAGTCTCGTTGATGAAACATCACGTTTCTTCCTTGCTTGTGCGTATAAGCGATCGTTCTGTGTATTTACAGGTGTAGCAACAGTAAATGTTTTTTCATCAGTAAACCAGATGCTACGAACTCTACGATCAGTTGGAAAACGCTGCAGAAGTTGCTGACTGCGCTGAATCCGTTTCATCTTGCAATCGCTGTTCAACTGCTGTCCAACTTTGCGCCTGTACTGGTTAAGTCCGAGATCTTTCTTTACAATACGTTTAACTGTTGAACGTGAAATGCCGGTTTCACGTGCGATCTCCCGTGGGCTCTTATGGCTTAGCGGTTTGTCTTCCTGGCTACAGATAAGGTCGCTTACCAACTTGATATTTGCATCTGTTCGAGCTGATTTCGGACGTCCGCTACCCGGCTTCCTAGCTGTGGTACCTTCGGTATCAATTTTTTTAATGAGGTCATCGATAGTACGACGTTTCCATGTCTTATTTGGAAATTCTTTCATCATACGCAACGACCCCCAATGTTTCTGAGTTCGTAGATTCCAAATTAGACAACGGTCATTCTCAGTTAAGCGTCCCATGATCACAATCTCTTATAAACAACAACTTCTTTACCATAAACTATGATAAACAATGATGAAGTCAATAATGACGTCAGAGAAAATGTATAAATAAGTAAGAAAAATGGCATTAAACATTGAATTGTTATACATTATATCAAGGAAACTGTCACTGTGCGGTTTATTTTGGACCACCCTGTATAAGAAAGTCAGCAGGCCTGTGTGTGATTTCAACGTAAAACCGTCTAACCTCGTTTATGAAAAATCACTTCGTGCGTCCTATGGGACTCATTTAGCGTCAACGATCACATAATGTAAATTATGAAGACCTACAACATGCACTACCAACAGAGAGAATCAACTCCTACTGGTGGTAATAATTTAATTAAAATAGTGCAGAAATTAGTTGTTAGATTCGTTTTATAATGTATACCTATTATTGTAGTGATTTATTAAATCAGTGTAATAATAAAACAGGTCCTAAGGCGGACACTTCCGAGCATGGAGACGATATTCTAGTAGGCCCTATTGCTGTTAATGTTTTGCATGAAAAAGCGTTCTCCAGTACGAAAACAGTTTAATGTCTCTCGTGCCAGAGTATAGGCGTACGAAATCACGTTGAATACAAGAACGTTTGTCACGCTGTAAGCCTGTAACTATAGGCGTTAAAGAGGGAATCCGAGCCAGCTTGGGCCTGTAGACAGAAAGTTATTTTGTTTTTATAAAAGAGAATCTGTAAAGGCTTCATCTGTGGCCTAGGTAAATTGGACTTACATCATGTAATTAAGAAGCGTCGCATGCATGATGTTCTTTTGGCGACTCGTTCATTCCACATCTAACTTTCTCCAGAATATTTTTTTGTGTTGCCTTGGTGAGCATTTTCTTTATGACTCCGAACTCGTCGTCATCTTGAATAGTAAATCTAATTTTATAAATGACACTTGCGAACATTTTCACAGTTTGTACGATTGACATTATGTTATAGAGCATTGCGCAATGCGCATGTATGTTGTACTGCTGTGACGTTTGATTTATTCTTTCTGCCTTCGGGCGTAATAACTAATTGCTCATGTGTAGACTGAGCAACATAGTAGAATGAGGCCTAACTGCAGTCGTTTGAGCTTTTACGTGAAGTGGCGACGTTCATTTCTGATTTCTAGTTACCTGTTAGTGGAGCGATTTTGTGATAAGAGCCTTAATGCATACATCCTTACAGGCTTATATTACGCATACGTTCATGCACACTTGCATAGGCTACATGCATACATATAATAGGCCTACATACATATTATATATTATAGGGGTTTCTAAATTTACATAGGCTTTTTTGCTTTCTTTATCTCCCACCCTCCCATCCGGTGCTCCTCCAACAGAAACTAATTCCTGCAAAAAAAGGAAGACCATCCTCGCATCCTTCAATCCTCCAATGATCGCTCTATCGTAGAAAGATCAGTGACCGTCGTGCAGTTAAGACTATTGCCATCGTAGTAGAAGATTTCTCGGCGAAGCATTAATCCAGAGGTGGCCAACCTTTTCTTGCATTCGGGCCACTATAATTTGTGGTAGGCATGCGGAGGGCCAGCCGCAAGTGATTTTCTTCGGTGCCTTGAAAAAAATACAAATGTTTAATTTATATTCTTTAAAAAAAGTCGAATAACAGGTATTATTAGGTCACTAGAACTTACAGCTCTAAATTTCCTTCCAGTTTAACTGAAACAGAGTCATTTAGTCGGTGTGAAACCAGGGCTTGTGTGCCAATTTTAAGAAGTGGTCGTATAACATACAAAAAACATTAATTTAAAAAGTGGGCTTGCGGGCCGCCAGTCAGCAGCTCGCGGGCCGCATTTGGCCCGCGGGCCGCGGGTTGGCCACACCTGCATTAATCGGTCATCGATTCGGCCGTCAACTGCATAGGGCTATGCAAGCAGCAGAGCAGAAGGCTGAGTTCAACCTAAATCATTGTTTCAGGGTCTGGCATGACCAAAGCTGTAAAAGCTGCTTTCTGGAAATGACCAGGCAATGGCAGATGCAATGATTAAAGCGATATATGATTGGAGTATCTAAGTTCAAGATCTCGGTTTTGATATAACTTCAAGTATATATATATATATAGGGGTTTCTAAATTTACATAGGCTTTTTTGTTTTCTTTATCTCCCACCCTCCCATCCGGTGCTCCTCCAACAGAAACTTATATATATATACTTGAAGTTTATATATATATATATATATATATATATATATATATATATTCCAGAATATATAAACCCGGAAACCCAGAATATATATATATATACTTGATTATATATATATACTTGATTATATATATATATATTCCAGCGTTCCCACATCGGGCCCACGTTTGATCTGACATTTCTACCCTTACGGAGACCCTTACGGAGCCCCTAAAAACATTAGGACCTATATGAGAATATACTGACAGGGTAATATTTCCAAAATGGTCTCCATTCGAAAAGCGAAAGTGGAGAAGAAATTGGTACCCAACTTTTTCGACCAAAGTTACGCCTCTGAGTTTAGGTCAGCCGAAAAGAAGTTTGCGCCGTCGTTTAGTCAGAGGTTGTTTGAGCGTTAGTCAGCGTTCAGAGTTATATCGCCGAAGTAGTAGAGCTGCAGACATTAGGTTTCAGTTGTAGTCTATCAAGTGATTTTGTTGTTGAGCAGCTTGTGTTATTTGTACGTTCTGAGTCGATAGCCGAATAAAGACGAAGTCACGGAGTTAGGACCCGATAAGCAAAAACCTTGGCACTGCATGCACTGTTGCTATGTTGTACTGTTGTCATGCTGTAACTGTTGCCATTTATGGTCGTTGATGATGTTGAATAAGGATACTCCGATTGTGATGATCAAGTCGATGCTTCGAACGATGACGACTTCACAGCTGCACACCCTCTTCTGCACGAGTCTGGCGACGATCGACGCAGGCATGTTCCCAGTCTACGAATCGATTGGGGTAAGGAAATAAAAAGAAGAAGAAGAAGACGAAGAGGAACAGAAAGAGGATAAAGAAGAGCAGGGGAAAGAGAAAGACAAAGCTTGAGAAAGAAGAAGAGTGTGAAAAACACGAAGTTTGTAGCGAAAGATGTATTGGTCTGGCAAAATGTTATCCAACATTTCTGTTCACCAAATTCAGATTTTTGGCGTCATATAGGCCTAGGGCCTATCTCTAATTTGTCACTGGGATAGGCCTACATATGCACACAATTACAATAAAATAATACGCCTAACTTCTATTGCACCACTGCTTGAGACAAGACGGCGAGCGAAGATCTTGAAATTGAAATTCTCAGTATTCGACAGGTTATCGAGAGCCATAAGAGGCGGCGAACTTGTGTGATAGATTGGGGGAGGGGTGAGCGGATGAACATTTATTCGCGCGTGAGAACTCTTTTTGTGCACGGAAAATTCGTTGAAAAAAATCAAGGGGCAGACACTTTGTAACGGCATGTAGATATATTTTCATCAAATTGTATAATCATAGGCAAACTAATTCAAATCTAAAGTTAATTTATTAGTTAGTAACATAGTGCGAAACAATATAAACAGAAGAATAATAAACAAAACTCATTAAGTTTTGTCAGCTGTTGGTGGCAACGTGTTGAAGTGTCAGTTACCTGGTCTCAGTGGTCAAGTTTCCACTTGGCAACTATTTAACACAAATAGCAATCAAAGAGTGTCTTTAAAAGTGGGGGGGGGGGCAACTGTATGCTGTGTCTCTCACACTGTTAAAGATGGAGCGGACTTGTCCCACTAGTTCCCCATAGATCGCCGCTCCTGGGAGCCATCTACTTGAGTTCTCTGCAATTATAAATTTTCTTAGGGCTGTCCATAAATGGTGATTACGTCCTAGAATAATTGTAAGCTACAGTAATGACAACAAAATAATAAACGTCACAATTTAATCTTTTATATGAATCACATTTTCAAAACTATTTTGCATTTTAAGTTAAACAGCTCTGCTAACAATATAGTATGAAATCAATTCGTGTATTATAGACATTTTGGTGGTATGTTTATTGAATGAAAGACACGACTTAGTTCAGAATTATTTAAAACTTATGCTTCTTTTCCTTTAATTAAATATAGTCCTACTTTTAAGATCTAGCCTACAAGGGTTTGGCTGCTCGACTGAACGAAACTTAAAATGCCCAAACTGCTCGTTAATATGGGAGTAAACTCTCTAACATAAGAATTAGGTCTAATGAAAAGACCATTCTTAATTGCGTAACAATTAATCAACTTAGATGTCTGCGATGAATAATTATTTTGTTGTTACTATAACGAACATTTTTGACGCGCGCAATAGAGATCGGCTCTCAAAAGACAGTTGAGAGGACAAGTCTTAAACATAACTGAGATTCGGAGAGCGCATGATAAAACGTTGCATATGATAGTCAGGTCGTCACGCTGTGTAATACGCTATAAATAAATCACTATCAATAAGAAAATCGTAGAAAGGACAGGCGGGGCGTCGTTGTAAGAAGCGCCGTCACTAACGAGAGACGCCAAGGAAACCTAGAAGAGACATTAAACAAGAAACCCAACCAAAGACCGCTTGAAAGCACCGTTATAAGACCAAATAATGTTTGGATGATTGGTGAGCAGCAGTAGGCCTAATCAACATATTGCGCAATCATCTTTAAAAAATATCACAATGCATTGGCATGCATTGCACTGGCTGTCTGTTGACCAAAGAATTCACTTCAAACTCTGCTTTACAGGTTACAATGTACAACTTTTTAATCAGCCTATCCATGTTCCGTGCTCACTGCTCACCCTTTATACAAGTAGATATTGCGCTCTATCACTGGACACTGTGACTCTGTTGGGCCCCGCATCCGAACACTGTAGGGCTATCGGGCCTTCTCAGTAGCTGGTCTAAAGCTTAGCGCAGATCGTTCTGTAAATTCTTTGATGTCATTGAGGTACTTTACCCTAAGACTCGTCTCTTTCAACTTCCATAACCACAAGAGCCTGGCATCCTCTTTACCTGATTGGATTTCTCTGATACATAATATATCTTCTCCAGTGCTTTATGGGTTGGATTGCGATTTGACTCCTGTTGAACATCGATTGACGTCAATTGGGTCAATAAAAGACTCAATATATATAGAAACGACGCATTGAACGTCTTTAGATTAGATTAACATATCTATCTGTCTGTCTCTCGCAAAGTGTTAGGCCGTCTGTCTTTGAGTCTGTCTGTTTGTCAGTGTCTCTCCATCTATCTTTGCCTTTGCCCGTCTGTCTGTCTGTCCATCTGTCTGTCTTTTACTCAGTTCATCTGTCTCTTCTTCTGTCTGTCTTTGTTTGACTCTGTCCGTCTGTGTTTCTCCATCTGTCTGCCTTTTACTCTGTCCATCTGTGTCTCTGTATCTATCCGTCTTTTAACTCTGTCCGTCTGTCTCTCCACCTGTCTGTCTTTGACTCTGTTCAGAGTTTTATATATAGTCTGATGCACACCAATAGTTTGAGACTGTATCGGTCTGTGATCTTTTCCCTGTGCTTTGTCCTTTGTCTGCCATGGCAGATCCCAGCCAGTCAGTTGATGTCGGCATCTCTAATGTCGGCTCCGGCAGCAATCGTCTTCTCGAAGCTTCTTCTGCCAGAAACGAAGAAATCCGAACTCAACAAAGAACTTATCTTCGAAAAGAGGTAACCTTCCAGCATCAAGATCTGTCTATATCTGTCCATCCATTCATCTGCCATTCCATTCCATTCCTCCGTCACTTTACCACCCTGTGCCATTCGTCCACCTATTCTTCATTCTTCTGTAGATATAGTAAGTAAGTTTAAGAACTTCTTTAGCGCCACTCTGCTAATACTCAGCGCATCAGTCGATGGTCGTTAAACAAAATCGTTGTGCTTATAAATTCCTCTTACTGTTCGTCATCATACTCTTTACCTTTCCCTCCATCCTACCATAATTAGGGGGCCTACTTTTGTAGCACCAAAAACCTAATTCCCAGGTCATGCTGGTGGTCTCTTCGAGTGAAACCGTAGTTAAAAATTGTAACCAGAGAAGTCAGGTCAAAATCTCATCAGTGAGGAAACAAAATGTCAGCTAAGTTGGAACAGGTGAGTCTTCGGTTCAGACTCGAATGACATTATTGTATCGGCATTAGCCTACATTTGACGGACACTTTAGACAGGCAAGGCCCCAGTATATATAACGAATTGTGGTTGTTGTAGCGCATTGATGTAGAGAGTTGCGCTATCGAGTCTGACAAATGTAGCATAAAAGTCGGAAGATACTCAATGGAGTAGAGCACAGCAGCGTCATCGTTATTCTGTTAGCTAATACATAACATGATGTCATGAAGTGCGTGTAATTTAGTGATTTAGCGACAGCGTGAAGCTTCGTATAAGCATATTAACGAAATGGCAGCGGCTTTGCAAATTCATCTTCGAGTACCCTTAAACACAACGAATTTTGCCGGCCAATGGAAGCGCTTCAAAAGGCAATGGATGAATTACGTAAAAGCAGCCAAGTTAGATGGCGAGGCGAACGATTGCCAGACGGCAGCCTTCCTTGTATGCATAGGATTGGACGCTTACGAAATCTTTGCTGCAATGCAATTCTAGCAACAAGAAAACAAAGAAGACCCTGCGATGCTCCTCGACACGTTCGAAAGCCACTTCAATGGCGAGACAAATGAAGTTTACGAGCGATATTATGTGTAGTATACGTCCTACGCTGTCAACAAAAAGAGCCAGATGAGACTTTAATTCCTTTCTTGGCGATCTGCGACGACTCATTAAAGCTTGCGAAGAGTCAACAACGCGGGACCAGATTGTTCTCAGCATACACACAGACGCCAAGAGAAAGAAACAACTCCAGACAAGCAAGTTAACTCTCGCTCAAGCCATTGACATCTATCGCTCAGCAAAGGCGACAATGCGGCAGTTGAAGACAATACGGCGCCAGACAAAGTCTAGGCCATGACTCACTGACGACGCTCATCGCCAACCACGTATGCACAACGTCAGCCGCGAATCTCTACAGCCCGGAAATGGACAAAACGCATCACATCTATAAATACAAACTATAGGAACAGCATTGCCAGTATTGAGGCGTACTGCATAAGTCATCGAAACGCGTATCTCCTGTTTTCGACAAAAACAGCAACCTTTGTCTAAAGCCAGACCAATACAGCGCAGTCGCCGATCAAAGCGAGCGACGAACGAGCGATGTGAGACAACTGCAGGAAACGGACGAATTGGTTACAGCACTCGACAACGCAGAAGACAGCCGTCTGGACTCTCACCACATCATCGTCAACAGACAGAAAATTAGATTTCTGCTTGACTGTGTGTCGTCGATTAATATTTTGCCAGCATCCATTTATGCAAAGATCAGCAGTAATCACTTTCTTCCGCCTCAAACTACGTTGCACATGTTCGACTGGGAAACGATGAAAACTCTCGGAATGCTGACGGGCGACGGTGTTAGCAAACAGCATTCAACATAGATTTCTATATTTCACAGCAAGGACTTGGAATTGAATCGCAGAGGACATACATGTATGCGAGTGCAACGACGCGTGAAGAAGACGCCAAAGGAGTATCAAGGCTGATTGCATACAGTGCCCTCCCCAGCAGCTAAACGCATGCGAAATACGGGAAGCCAGTGCAGCCAGTCCAGCGACGCGTACAGAGGAAGTGAAAGGAACATCAGAGACGAGTGACTACAGCGTCCTTCCGCAGCCGCTCATGGAGAGAGAACCTCTGAAGACATGGAACAAAGTAGGAGTCGAATTTCTCAAGCACAAAAATAAAGATTACCGGTACCTTGTTACTGTGGATTTCTTTTAAATCGATATTCTACCTTAAGAGAAGTTGCGGATATCGTTTATCGCCTGCGACAGAGCATTGCCAGACATGGTCTTCCCTCTGAAATCCTGTCAGACGACTGTCTTTTTAGCAATGAATTCAATCATATCGCTCAACACATGCGGTGATCATGGGGGGGGGTCGAGGGGGACAAGACCCCCACCTTTAACAGTGGGGGACACGCCATGCATCGGACCCCCAACATTTTGAAGAAACACCAAAAAAAGTCATCAAATTTTTCGCACGTGAGCGCTAAAAAATTTTATTACCTCTTTTGACCAGATCAGTTCACGGCGATAAATATTTTTACCTCTTTTTTGACCAGATCAGTTCAAAACTCTTTTTTGATCAGATCAGTTCAAAAATGTCTCCCTCACCTGTCAAACAAGATCGCCGCCACTGTCGCTCAACGTTACGAATTCCAACTCATGACTTTTCTACGCAATCATCAATAATCATACGGGAGAATCCAGAGCGCCACTGAGATAGTGAAGCGATTACTTGGAACCCGCTCTATCTGCTTCAAAGCGAATATGAGACCGGCTGCCGTGGCATCAAACGCGGCGCACGTTTGGATAAGGAGCTGATGATCTGCAGCAGACATCGTAGCGCAGGTAATCGTAATTGAGAAACCAGAGTCCGTGCATTATCATTACAGAGCTGGGGCCCATAGGACCGACCAAAGGAATGCACCACCACCCTCAAAGGCCTCGCACAACGAATCAGCAGTTGAAGGACACCCAGCACTCCAAGCAGCCCTAATAAGGCCTAGGCCTACTGTCGTTAAATCGTGGAACTGATCAGACGAACACATCGCACATTGCGAACTACCGTATAGTTTGTTTTAACTACTTGAACTAGCGTTGACTTTACATGCAAATAGATTATATTAGAATATAGACGTTCCAGATGTAGGCATTTAGGCATAGATTTAGGGTTTTTCTGTTTTAGTGAGAGATGTATCGGGATTGGCCAGCAGTTGACGGACACTCTGAATAGGTCACGTCCTACTCTCGCACTAGTATATAATATGGTAATTGTAATCTTAATCTCCAAACTTCTAAAGCACCACTCGAAGGCCAAGGACAGGACACCAGCCTATTCACGGGCGCTAGGGCCTACTAACTGTGTATGTATTAATGATGGTAGTTATTGTTGCGCACCAGCATAGAGTGTAGAGTTGCACTAGCCAGCCTGATAAAGTTATGTGGCATACACGTATGAGAATATATCCTGGAGTAAAGCACAGAGCGTCTTTTATACTCTATTAGTTTATAGTTTTGTACCTTTACAATTATAAAGAGCTTAAAAAATGTTCCGACATGTATGGGCAATGAATTCCAAAGGTTTTTTCGGAATATAGCCGCTTATAAGAACACCCGAGAGTCCAACAATCCTAGTTCGTAGCATGTATTAGGAGCATGGGCGGCGATCTAGGGGGACGGGGGGACATGTCCCCCACCTTTAAGAGTGGGGGAAACTCCATGCATTTGTCCCCCCACATTTTTAAGAAACACCAAAAAAGGCGGAGAAATGTAATTGCACGTGAGGGTTTTCGCAGGGTTTTTGACCAGACGAGGTAAAAATAAATTTGTTTAGCAGAAGTGTCTCCCCCCCAAAAAAAAATTATGAGAAAGAAGAAGGAATTCGTCAAAAAAGTTTAAAAAATTGTTTAGACGAAGAAATCAGAAAAAGAAAATGGTTATTGCTGGGAGACGGGAAAAAGTTGTAAAAGGTGGCGAATGACTAAAAAAAAGTCATCAACTTTTTTCGAGATGAAATCGATATTTTGGGGAGATGAAATGATGAATTGGTGAAAATGAAAGTGGAAAAAGTAAAAGTGAAGAAGTGGGAAAAAAGAGGATAGTGTAAGAAAACGTAAAAAGAGGTGAAGGACTAAAAAAAAGGTCATCAACTTTTTTCGGAGATGAAAGCAACATTTTTCGGAGATGAAGTGGCAGAAAAAATTTTTTAGGGACAAGATTTTCCAAAACCGGTCGTCGATGAGATCGTGGCCGACTTTGTCCCCCCACCTCTCAGACAAGATCGCCGCCACTGATTAGGAGTCAAAGTGTAAGATTATGCTGAAATGAGGGGTGAGAAAAAAGCAGAGATAAGTGAGCTGATTTATACGAAGTATACCTGTCCTAAAAACCCTCTGTCCATCCTCATGCAACCTGTCATTATTCGCCCAGTTTAACGTTCTGTCGCAGAAGCTACAGTGGTTTGCTGGATGCGTTCGCCAGTGGAGCCTGTGCTTCAGTGCCAGTGATCGGTGTCACTCTCGGCGTCCTCATCGTCTTCGTATCAGCGCTTGACTTCGTCAATGCTACGATGACCTACTTTGGACAAAGAGTCGGCATCCAAGACCTCACCCTACAGGTAAGTCTAATCAGACACCTCTCCTGACGTAACTTCAGCCTAAGCGCCCTTTGCAAAATCCTTCCCACAGTTTCAAGGGCATTAAGTGGGACCTATGTGGGCTCTACATCGACATGTGAGAATATGGATCCTGTATGGGCTCCAAATGGACGTGCTGGCAAGGTGGCTCGATCATTTCTGTCTTACTAAGTTGTTCTGAATTTGTACTTTGCTATAGTCTACATACACTGAGTAAGTTAGCACAGTGAATATGAAGAAGAAAGAAAATGAACCTATAGTATAATTGAAGGAAATGGTGCAAGTAGAATTCTACTGACCTATAAGTACATTTCTTTTACCTATATAGGATTTACGTACGAAGGTTTTGAAGCATCGTCTGGAACGAGCCTTGAGAAGCTCAGTTGCTCTCATTTACTTCAGGAGACTCCAACCCGTCACTTATGAATATAATACAATTCTTTACATTTCACCCCAAAGCGACACTTTCTTCTCCTTCTCACTTAAATTTATCAAACTTTCAAAGTCTGTTAAGAAACACTTTGACTAGCCTCTATAGCCTCCGAATCGAGAATGATCCCAGTTTCTCTAGAATTCTACTTGCACCATTTCCTTTAAATACAGGTTCATTTACTTTCTTCTTCACTGCCAACATTTTCTGTCCGTCTATTATTGCTCGGTCACCTTTCGGAGTATCATGCACTTTTGCGCAACTGATGATGGCATTCTTTTGTTAATTCAATTTGGCCTTGAATTCTCGCTGCTCAGAAGGGTTGGTCGTGTTGCACGTAATTCTGTCATTTAATTTGTAGTTTCTTCACATTGTGCAAACGTTTATTGATAATTAGACCTATATATCGTTCAGATTTGGTGCATGTGCTTAGAGACAGCGCATACCAACTGCGTTGATTTAAAAATTCTCGTGGCATTTTTCTCATTAGACCTTTTTACTAAGCTTTGTCGTTTGTTCAGTTAAATCTATTGATTATGGTTTTATTTTTCTCTGGTTTTGTATTTTCCCTCCTCATTTAAGTTTTAATAATTTGTTTCTCCTTTGTATTAATTTTTGTGCCATTTTGTTACGGATCAATCAATGAATCGTTTATTTTGCAGCCAATTCAATGCAAAAAGTCAGCAAGAGTATTGATATCGTTATATTTCAGTAACAAAAAGGAGGCCCTGAAGAGATTGAGGAATGAGGATCCCGCTAAGTAGGGACACCGGAGTACAGATTAAGGATATGAACGAGGTGGCCATGCAGAGGTAGGATAAATCACGTATGTGTGCTTAATAGGCTACAACAATGATTATTATGAATAACATGAACGAAGTGAAACAATAAATCACATACTCAATGTGAACAAAGAAAGAAAGAAACGAAATAAGAAAGGGAAATAGAGGAGAAGAATAGAAAGAGAACAGAAAGAGATATATTTTATCTCAACTAACTACAGAGAAACATAGATCAATTTATAGTCAATTATTGTACTGTACATATATATATAGAACGAAACAGATAGGAAATGTCAATAATTCTATTGATTCCACGACGCAGGTGCGTAATTTGCTTTAGAATATTCGTAAACTAGAAGATAGACGTATTTCTTTAGGGATTTTCTCCCAAGTCACAATTAATACCAATGAATCTGATGGAAAAGAGGCACGTGTTAGTGCAGGCATATATAGGCGCGACGCTATGAGTTAGAGTTTCCAGTAAAGTGATCGTCACATCGGATACATGATCGAAGACATAATTATTATATGCGAATGGCAGAAGATTTCTGTCATACCGGTACATAAACTTCCCTACTTGAAGAGTCCTGATTTGGTCAATTTTTTTAATTTTGAGAACAGGAAAAAATATGACCAGTGGGCCCTGCCTCCCCCCTAGCTACGCCTCTGAATGGAGACGTTATAGAGATCATTGATGAAAACAAGAAACAACATGGGGCCAAATTAGGTGCCTTGAGGAACCCCATAACGAATTTCTGTTAAGGTGGAGCATTTGCCGTTGCACTCGAGGAATTGTAGACGTCTCTCAAGGTAACTGGCAAACCAGATAACCAAGCAAAGAATTTTTTAATCTGTATAAAATTGTAGCATCGTTTCCGGAAGTCGGGAACATGCGCGTTTGACTGCTTTCGGTGGCAGATATCAATGAGTAAACTTTAGTAACGTTCGGTGCCTGTCAAGTTTACCGACCCGTACCGCCATATTGCACTTACTTCAGCTGTCGTGTGTTTCATGGCTTTTTCTCAAAATTTGACTTTCTATTTAAACTGCTACCAAATTACAAAGTTCGACTTGGCATAAAATCGATTTAAATAAACTAAAGAATGATGCCGTAGAATCTTCATTATGGTTATCTCCTCCAGAAACAGCTATATAGTGAGCTGGTTCTGCAATTGCCAATTTCAGTCTATTTTAACTAACCTCCGTGACAGGCAAACAACTTTTAGAACAAAGAGAGTAGTGGCTGCCTTAGTTCAAATTTAATTAGAAAGTCAAATTTTCTGCCATATCTTAATCTAGACGTTTCAGAAGACAGCTGGAGTGCTGGCGACGTACGACTCTCGTCTTCCCCCGGATTAAACTCTATAGGTTTGGGCAACAGTGCCAACTTAACTTATCTGAACATTTATAAAGCGCTTCTCTCAGCAGGGCTATACAGAAGCGCTCAGACTTATACGATATATATGTATGTATATATGTATGTATATATGTATATATATATCATCATATAGACTATAATTATGATAATCATGTGTGCAGTTGCTCTGTTCCTACGTCTTTCTTCCACTGACATTTCTGATCGGCGTGGCCTGGGAAGATTGCCAGGAAGTAGCGAAGCTGATTGGCCTGAAGACAATCGTCAACGAATATGTCGCTTACGTTGAATTGGGTCAACTCATCAAGAACAGAGAAAACGGACTGACCCCTAGCATCTCAGTTTGTACCTGATCTGTATATACATTTCTTTTTTGCTATATATTTCATGTATTCATATTGTTACGGCCGGGAGATGTAACATGCACTAAGTGATAAATAAGAACGAAAAATGTAATATTTTCAAAGTTTATATATAAAATCTAGGGGTATTTAACATTATACAATAAATTCAAGCTTGACGTAAAAGGTATACCATACAGAAGTTGACGACATTGAACGACAACGAAACCAGCGTCCGTGCACAGCACAAACGAACAGAGAACACCCGTCAACAGCACCAGGTGAAAACGTTTCAACGTAATGGTCTGGTTCCAGCGGATACCAGTTACAGCAACAACGAACGAACTTCAACAGCTACAGAGTTGGCCGTCATTTAGACACAACCTGAGCACAACTTAAGAAAGCTCAAAACTTAACTACATACAGTCGAGAGTTGGACTCTAGCTTATTCTACACGACCAACCTCTTCAGCGCCTAAGAACAGACTGTCTCCGTGTACACCGGTCACCGCCTCCTAAGACTACGTTAAGGGATGGACCATAGCGGTAACACGATATACGCCGCCTAGTGTCAACCCGCATCCGCATTAAGGGCAGATCGTAACAATATATTTATATAGCTTATACATGTGAACTTGTCTATTATGGTTACTGTGCTGGACTGCCAACCGAGAGGTCGGGGATTAACATTTCCGCCAGGGCTGAAATTTGTTTCAAAATTTCTGTTCCATCTGCGGGGCTAGCCAATTAATCTATGCTCGTATACGCTGTCGGTGAGAAGATCGACGACGAGGGAGAGGACTGGCTACCTACCCTCATACGCAGAGGCTAACAAAACCGAAGTCCAGCAGACTTTATGCATAATGTCTGCCTCTCAGGCTAGACGTACAGACTGCTCTTCTTCCTCTCCTCCTCCTCCTCCTCCTCCTATCTCTCTGTCTCTATCTCTGTTTCTCTGTCTCTGTCTCTCTGTCTCTCGCTCTCTGTCTCTCGCTCTCTCTCTACATATCTGTATACACAAACACGAGCGCCTCTGAATACCTTGAAGAGCGCGCTATATAATTGTCTAGTTGATTGATTGATTGATTGATCCAAACACACACACACACACACACACGCACGCACGCACGCACGCACGCACACACATGTATAAGCAGCTAAAGTATATTCATTATTGTATCAGTATACCTGTTTGGGGGCGGGGCGATAGCTGATTGGTAACATATACTATTAAATACTGGCACGAAGAGCAGAAGGTAGCGGGTTCGAAACCCGCTAGCGCCACAAAGGTCAACTCAGCCTTCTACTCCCTAGAGGGCAGCAGTAAAATGAGAAACAGTTTCACTGCGCAGGTAACCTTGGGTTCAGCGGAAAGACCTGGCCACCTTTTTGCCGATGTATGGCAATGCCACCTAAGGGCTGATGGCCTAACACCGGGGATCAGCACCGGGCCCGACGCTCGAAAAACGAGTATAGGCAAATCCTTTACCTTTACCTTTTATACCTGTTTGAGAAGTGGTAGGCTACGTGATTGATACTTTTAGGTATACATACCTGTTTGAGAATCATGGTGGTCACGTGATTGATACAAAAGTGGTAGTACACGGAAGTAAGCCAGAAGGTCAACCTGTATTTTAAATATAGTTAGCTCTCGTCCCCAGATGACTTCCTTGCATCATTTTGAGGTACATTATGTAAATAACAGATTTGTACGGTTCTGTCTCACCGAACCAGAGTGTTGTTATTGCAACAGCATAAGGTCCATAGGCCATGATACCATTCAGCGGTTTCGGTAGCCAGTGATGAGCTATTGGTCAACCGTCAAAACAGGAGGTGAATAATGACTGATGCCATGGTTAAACTGATTAAACTGACATCAACTCGTTTAGCTATACTGTCTGCCAGACAACCTAGTGGACTTTCTTTACCATGTTATGCATAGGCTTTGGCCGGGAGTAATCTGGTGGCGAGTGGGAAATTGACGTCCACACGGTTTATGTGCCACCGACGAGCGAGCCAGGTAATGGCGTGCGCCGGATGGCTGCAACCCTTCGCCATAAACTGGGCCGAGATGGGATCCGTCTTTGGTCTTTGTACAATCACACACAACCTGAGATTGAACGGCATGCAGACGCCTTTAGCGAGTCACCATGCCGCAACAAAGGCTTATGCTGATTAGGAGGAGCCTTGATGACAACAATTCGCTGTTGTTCGAGGCTGTGTTTACTGTCCTATCTCGTTCGTTCTACAGCCCCCACCAGCAGTCTGTATACATCGTACTCGTAATCTCGAAATGTGTACAGTGCCTAAAAGAAACCAAGTCGAGGGAACCAGCTTATTCACAGGCGCTTAGTCAAATCATAATCGATAGGCGAGTGAAATCATAGTCGATACATAGCTTTCATCCCCAGCTTTGGCGGTGAAATGGGTGACGTTGAATGAGCCAGAGGGTAGAAGCTTGGAAACAAACAGAATTCCAGGCGCTTGTTAATGTACGACGGGTTATTGGCTGCACGGAAGAGCACTAACGCTCAACGCATCGTGTCTCAGAGGTTCAACAATGGAAGCACGAAGGCGAGTATCTAAGATTGCGCTGAGTGTGGTGTCCCAGGACCTTGTGGTAATGACGTACTGCCCTTGTAACACATAGCAGTCCTTGGTCCTTCCGCCGAGTCGAAAACCATCGGGTCCTCGCACTTTCAGCCGTTTGCGCTGTTTCATCTGTTTTCAAAGGACTAGCATCTCTTAATTAAATACTGGCATGACGGTCGACATACTTCTCAAAATCCGGAGCACATCTGGCATCATGGAAAAACAGCAGACGGTCGGCAGAATGAGAACCTCCCACCTGGTCCTGACTTCCACACGGTTGGCTGGGCAGCCTCCGCAATACCCAGAGTTTGAAACAAAGCCTGTAATCTACACGTGTGATGAGTGGTCGTGGCTCTACGGATACCGGCTTCGCACTGCCGTTGTCGTGCTTGACCCGAGTGTAGTCAATTAGTCCTAGTCGCTGACGGTAAAAGCAATACCAACTTAACGTACCAAGTTCACCTTGATAACACGCTATTCGTTCTGCTATGGGAACTGCGTGCGAATTTAATTTCGCCATGGATACCTAACGCGATCGAGCTTAAATCCGGCGTATTCTACCTCTGGAAGAGGAGGTCGTTGGACGATTTAAATCTCGCGGTGCCCGTAATTACTGATCATGTTTAACGATTATGTCTCTGTATCCGACAGTGCTAACACAATCGCCCTCGTCGCAAGTTTTCCGCCTACAGAAAACCAGCGAGGTGGAGGAGAAGGAGGAGGAGGAGGAGACGGAGAGGAGGAGGTGGAGGCGAAGGAGGAGGAGGAGGAGGAGGAGGAGGAGGAGGAGGCTACCAGCCGATACCTCTGGGTCTGAGATCGAGGCTCGTGGCTGTCTATACAAAAAAGTACAACAGAGCTGGATGGTATGTGTGCCAGTCTTGCTTGCTGGTGATATCCTGTCCATGGGTGTGTTAAACAATTAATACCTCGACTGAATTCAGACAGGTTTGTGTTTCAAGCTGGATGCCAGAAGAGTTCACACCCCAAACGTGGTCAGATAGAAGAAGATTAAGACAGATGGACAGAGAGAATAACCGATCGGCCTGAGTATGTTACCGAAGTAGACCTGAAAGAGTCTACATGGTCGATACCGACTCTGTACATAAATGGGTGGGAGGTTGTGTGGTTAAGAAGACGTGCAACATGTGTTAGATCACTGCAAGGCCTTTGCCCTGGTCGATGCCCTGCCAGAATTTTTGCCCTGTCCGAAATTTGTTCGAGCATATTTATTATATCCTGAGATAGAAATTCACTTAAATCACTGAAATGTTAAAATTGGCTTTACAATTGTACAAAAGTGTTCAGCTTCCGGGGGGGTAAGGTAAGGGGGAGGGGCTTCGCCCATCTGATCTCCTGACTATAAACAACTATAACAGTGCTGAGGGCGATTTATGGCAAGCACGGTAGCGCGATCTTATATGGTCAACATTTACACTCGTGCTACCGCGCTCTCCATAAATCGCCCTCTGCCCTGGTTAATTGTACGACTGCCTTGGCTTTGCCCTGGTTACAAAAAGTGTCTGGCGCCGCCACTGCGGCGTTACAGTGTTGCCTGCCTTTACAAAGCAGCTAGTCCTGATCTTTTGTGGGAGAGAATGGATTCTGTGTGCACTGCAGAGATGGTCGTCCTATATCGAGAGTAGAAAGGGCAGCGAACAACTGGGCAGCAGTCATCCCGCCCTGCGAACTTGCGAAGTCATGGACAGAAGCGACCGTCACAACAATATATATGGCTAATATTATTATAACATTATTTAAAAATTGTCATATTATTTAAGTTTAAATTTTCTGTAGGAAACTTGATAAGTAAGTAGTGCGAACTACAAAGAATACTTTCGCACTCTTTTGTGTCATTTTTGGGTCTCTGTAGTTTCTGCATAGCTTATGATGGGTTTGTTGCTTTTTTCAATTAAGGTAAGATCGGAAACGATTGCAACTTATGCTCTTTGCGGTTTTTCCAACATAGGAACAGTTGGCTTCATGATCGGCTTCCTTTCGTCTCTCGTACCTAACAAGAAAGGTAAGTAAGGCCAGTGATTAGCTGAAGAGTAAATGACGAAACTTTTACAATGTAGACCGTTCTAATGATAATCATACAAAGAAATTACCACACACACTCGACGAGATCCTCTCGAGATCCTCTGATTGTCTCACCCTGAACCCAGGATGTAAACAGTTCTTAGAGGGGTTGGGCCCTCTGATCTTTTCAAAAATGCATTTCTACCGTAGACTGCTTCCTGTCTTCGCCTCCTATTGCTCTTCTTCTTTTCGACTAGACTCATTCAGAAATTCAGCATAGGCATCAACTGAAGCGACCGTGTTGTGGAAGTTTTCGTCTGAACCAATGATGCCCTTCGCAGTTCTTAGCACATGTCTACTTCCTCGACCCTCGATGCCCTAACCATCTCACAATTGTTCGACCTTTACTCGTCTATCGTAGTTCAGCTCCTCGACACTATTCTGCCACCTCGAAACGTCAAGTCCCGCGTTCGTCCTCTTGCCGTTTGGTTTGACCGAGAGTGCCACCAGACGCGTCGACGTTCTCACTGGCTTAAGAGACGCTGTCGTCGTTCCGAAGACCCTGCGGACCGACTAGCCTGGATCATCCAGCTCCGGGTCCTTCACAGACTCTACCGCTGGAAAGAGAGCTATTTACTGGAGCAACTCGTCACTCGAAATCCTCACAATCCTAAGTGTCTTTGGTCGTCTATCTCTGGACGCTACTCACGTTCATCGGAAGCACCTCGATCCCTTCTCGGCGAACGACTAACAACGCAAACGGACAAGATTGATTGTCTTCTGGCGTCTACAGCGGGCTCCTCTCCACCTTCCTTCACCTCTACTGAATCCATTTTCGACAGCTTTCGTTCTATCGCGGAAGATGAACTACGCCTGGTCAGCTCCTCGTCGAATCTCAAATCCTGTGAACTGGATTCTCTTCCGCCATTCATCCTTATTGACATACTGGATATTTTGACATTTTTTTCTTCATCCACATGTATTTAACCGATCACTCTCGGAGGGCCATCTCTTTTTCTCAGAAACAGGCTGTGATATTCCCTCTCCTGAAAAATCCTGAGTTGGATCATAGTCTTTGCCAGAATTACCGGCCAATTTCTAATCTCTCCTTTCTTTCCAAGACCATTGAACTCTTTGCGATTTCTCCCGTATCTTGAACAGTCTGGGCTTCCTCCCTGCTGTCAATTGGCTTAAGACAAAATCACTGTACTGAAACTGTCCTCTTATCTCTCCTCTCTAATAACTAACCGATCCTAGATCTTGTTGCTTACACTATTTGACGTGTCTGCTGCCTTTGACATGGTCGACCATGAGATCCTCGAGCCTGTCTTGACCCTGAAGTGGTCTTATGGGCTCCTCTCTTTGGTTCCGGTCCAACTCACAGACCGCACACAAATGATAATCTTTTGTGACTCCAGAACAAATTGGGTTGCTGTCAAGTTTGGTGTCCCCTGTGGATCAGTATACTTGGCCTACTCCTTTACTTGCTTTTTACAATTGATATTTCCTCTATATTTGTAACAAATTTAACCACTGGCCACCACTATGCTGATGACACCCAGGCCTGCGTCCATGGACCCCCGTATGCTCAGATCTCGCTTACTGCTCGCATTGATGTCCCCTCTCATGACCTTCAAGCATGGCTGTCCTGAAACTGGCTTTCTTTTAATCCGTCAAAGTCCCAATTGAGTTGGTTTGGCTCTAGTCAGCAACTGGCCAAGATTGACTACTCTCTCTTATCTCAAAGCTTTCCTTCTTATACCTTGTCAAGTCTCAACCTCTCTCCCTAACTTCGGTGTCATTCTCGACAGTTCTCTTTCCTTTTCTTATATACTTACTTACTTACTTACTTTTCTGACCATGTCTCTAATCTCCCCCGCTCGTGCTATTACCATCTCCGACGTCTGAAAGCTATTCAAAGATCTGTCTCCTCTCCAGTCTTTACTTCCATTGTCCATGCCTTCATTTGCTGTAACTCCCTCTTTGTTGGTCTTCCTAAAATCGGTCTCTGCCCTCTACAATCTGTTCTTAACGCAGCTGCCAGACTAATCGCCCGTCTCCCACGCTTCTCCCATATTTCCACATTCATGTTTGAACATCTTCACTGGCTTCCTCTTACTGCTCGCATTCAATTTAAGGTACTTATCCTTATTTGCCGATCTTACCTGGGACTTGCTGCTATATAACTCTGTGACTCATTACGTCTTCCCGCCTTAGCTGGCTCCCTTCGCCCTCTTCATTCCTCTGGTCGACTCGACTTATTTGTTCCCTAAGTGAGAACGGCGATGGTCCAGTCTCGTCCCTTTGTTACTATTGGCCCTTCATTGTGGAATCAACTTCCTCCTTCGGGGCGGGCTGCACTAATATTTGGTGGTCCTGCCACAGCCTTTCGTTGTACTAAAACTTGCTTTTATTCCTGAGGACTTTGGCTCTGGGAGCGCCTCTGATTGGTGGGCACTGGGTAGAGGCGCTTTATAAGTTTTGAATTACAAAACAACAATACAATTATAGGAACAAGGAATTTTGTAAGGAGTAAAATAACATAGGCCTCGTCCCAGGTTTAACAGCCAACCGGAAATGTATTACTATTACTACCACTACTACTACTTCCACCACAACTACTATTACAACAATTACCACCTCTACTGTTGTTGCTGTTGTTGCGTTGTTGTTGTGCGTGAATCTGTTCGTTAACCTTGGATTAAGCTTATAAATACTATTAATTTTCATGGACATTAGGCAGATGACGGATTGCATCGTAGTCTATGTCAGGCTGTGTAGGTCTGAATATGTCAGTGTCTATTTATGTAGGGGAGATCTCGAACATGGGATTCAGGGCTCTGGTCGCTGGAAGCTTCGCCTGCTTTTCGACAGCTTGTTCTGCGGGTCTTTTCTACAAAGCATGAAGATCGCATTTCCGCAAGAGACCAATCGTCAATCGAACAAAAAGCACAAAAGCCTAAGAACTCCACGTATAATTAAACAATATATCTCTAATCACCTTCAAGGTTAACAACAATTGAGTAGGCCTATTGAACTATATTGGGACCTTTATCAAAACTGCTCAGTTCTGCAGCTGTTTCAGTCCAATGAACGGTGGCACCGAGTTTCAAATGAATTAATTTCTATGACCATACCAAAATTGCAGAATTCTGAAGTATTAAGTGTTTACAGGATAGTCTGACAAGGGACCATCCATATATTACGTACGTATGGAGGAGGAGGTAACACAAATGCATGTGTTTGCGCACGCTTGCAAACGGAAGCGGGGGGGGGTAAAACCTATAATTTGTCTATATTGGCCCTCAAATTGATAGACATTCAAATGAGCCAGAGTTCAGTCTTTCAGCTATAAGGTACTGTCAGGAGAAATAGGACTGTGGGAGAGGTGTCACTTATAAGATCTGGCGTCCTCACCTCTGAACGCTATTATTAAACTATCACACAGCTGAGCAGTGAGTCCATGGATTACTCATCTTTCAATCTGGCCTAAAGTGCAGAGAGCCGCTGCCGAACCGACACATTCTGCAGCTGGTCTGGGCAGCTGGTCTGGGGGTGGTGGTGGTGGTGTGCGTCAAGCGTACGTACGCAGGTGGGGTGGAAAAAAGTACGCTTGCGAACAGGGAAGGGGGAGGGGTCAAATTTTCCCGGATTTTTTCGTACGTAATATATGGATGGCCCCCAATATGAAAATGTGAGGGATGGTTCAGAGCTATTGACTTGACTATTGTAATGTTTGAAAGATTGTTGCTTATTAACTTATTTTTTTAAATATCAATCTGAACAACATTCTTGTTGGTAGCGGTGTGGCTTCCTTTCGTCTCTTCAAGATGTCACGTGATGTTCTTTTCAGTCATTCAAACCAGTAACGCACACGTTTCCGGTCTAACACAGAGGCGTATAACCCTACGCTCTAACCAATGTAGCTATCTTGGCCAACACTATAGCTATTTGGGCCATGGTCGAATGAAGGCAATGATTTTGATACTGTTTATACGTTTTGGTGAACAGCATCCCTACGGTGTCATGTATGAAAAATGTTGATCATTCACTTATTTTTGTAACATCAATCTGAACAACATTCTTGTTGGTAGCGGTGTGTCTTCCTTGCGTTTCTTCAAGGTGTTACGTAATTTTTTGTTCAGTTATTCAAACCAGTAACGCACAAGTGTCTCTTGTATAATAGTTTAACCGTTTAATTCATAGAATATTTACAGAAATCGACCTTATTTAACTATTAGAACTTGTGATTATATCACAATCTCTGAACGTCGACCTAACTTAATTGTCATCTTGGTCAGTCGTCGTTCCAGTCTCTTCCTAGAGAGCGTATTCCTCTTGCCGTCGATGACGTCCCTTAATTGCCTCAAGAGTGAAGCCCTGCTCCAGATTTCGCCCTTTTTTTATTCCCTTCCTGTTCCTGCCCCCAAAGCAACTTTGGCAAAGAGTAAATCAACTCACAAAAAAGACAGCAACTCGAGCTCAAACATCCAAAATAACTGCAGAAGAACTCAATAGGGCCTATATACTCACTACACTCTCATCTCTACCGACACAGAATACCAAAGGCCTATCAGCCAACAACAACATCAGCCAACCTTGACTCCCTCGGTGAGATCGAAGTTTTTAATCTCCTTGACCGACTAACATTACTGCTGAGGGTTCTGATGGACTTCCAGCATGGTTTCTACGATTGCTTGCTCCAATCATCGCGTCTATCTTAACACACCTGATAAATACCTCGCTTAATTCTTCGCATGTGCCGAACCAATGGAAAACCGCCGTCACAAACCCTATTCCTAAAGTGCCAGAACCCACCTCTCCATCGGATTATCGACCGATCTCCGTGTTGCCTATACTCTCGAGACTTGTTGAACGCTTCATCGTCCACTCTCACATCTATCCTGCATTCTTGGTGGAACCTACCGTAGAGTCTCTGGCGGATCAATATGGGGTTCCGCCCGACAGGATCTACCACTGCTGCCATCATAGTCCTTCTTCACCGCATCACTACCCTCCTGCAAGATAATGAATTTGTAATTGTGGTTTCAATGGATTTCTCAAAAGCCTTTGACACTATTCGCCATTATAATCTATTTCAAAAGCTAGGATCCCTCGATATTCCAGACCACATATATAATTGGTTAGTCAATTATTTCCAGGACCGTAATCACAGCACCAGATTCCAAGGGGCTGTATCACAAGTAGCATCTATTAATGCTAGTGTTGTCCAAGGTTCAGTGGTTGGCCCTGAATCTTACGATGTTGCGTCATCTGATCTTCACCCTAAATATAGTTTTAATCATCTTAAATTGTTAAATATGCGGATGACACTTATTTAATAGTACCGGTAGGTTCATCACATATTCGAACAGTGGTTGAAGAATATGATCACATTGCGATATGGGCTAAAAACAATAACCTCAAGTTAAATCCAACCAAAACCCGTGAGATAATCTCCAAAAGGGGTCAGAAAGGGTTAAACATTCCTCCCATCATTCAGGGAGCAGAAAGAGTTCTTACTCTTAAAGTTCTAGGGGTAACCCTTAGCTCCAATCTCAGTATGTCTAAACATGTTGACAAAGTCCTGACATCAAGTTCCACCTCCCTGTACGCGCTCAGAGTTTTGAGAGACCATGGTCTGTCCCCTCAGGCTTTGCATGATGTAGCAAGGGCTGCCACTGTTTCTCACCTTTGTATGCCTCTCCGGCCTGGTGGGATTATACCAGCAAATGTGATAGGGATAGGATAGAACGCATGTTACATCGAACCATGCGCAGAGGTTTCCTTCTGCCCTCCATCCCAAGTTTGGATAACATGATTGATGCTGCAGATGCTGGCTTATTAAAAAGAATCTGTTGCCAGCCTTATCATGTCCTTCGTGTTATTTTTCCTCCCCCACGACATAATAACTACGACTTAGACAAGAACTCACAATTTTACTCTTCCAGCTAAAGATAAATGTAATTTTATTCCTCGTGTTTTGTTCAAAGATGCTTATTAATTAACACATCCCTTTATTCTCCATTCTATTATTATCATGCTTCTGCAATCTGTTGCGTTATTGTCAACTGGATTTGTTGAATTAAACGAATATTGATGATGATGATGATGATGATGATGATGATGATGATGATGATGATGATGATGATGATGATGATGATGATGATGATGATGATGATGATGATGATTTCGCCTATTCCGGATTTTGTCGTAATTCTGAAGAGAGTTTATTCCAGAGGGAGGGAAGAGCTCAGCTATGGAGCGATTTGCAAATTTTAGTGATGATGATGATGATAACGACAATTTATATGGCGCCGTTACCGCTACAAGGGCGCCTCACAACTCCTATAGCGGGCAGAATAAGCCTTGGCAAATCTCCGGAGTTAACCATGGAAAAACAACTTAATTAATGGCTGTCAATCTTAGCTCGTTGCACTTAAACTGTAAGATTGTGAAACGCTGATGAGCTTCATAACGGCAATTTTATCATCTATAATGGCATCTACTCGTTTTCGTTTTAGAACAAATTTATCCATTTTCCCTAAGCAAAATCGGAACACGTGTCAAAATCAGTGACGTCTTAGCTGATTATATTATGTAACAGAAGGAGCTTCTTCAGCTGTCCGGCTCGAATAGGCCCTATGTTTAACCTATAGATTGATTCTGAGATTGTGAGGGGACAGAGGGGTGAGGAGTCATATCAATGCCGATTGCCGCTAATATGAGTATGGGTCCATATATGGGTTTGTAACTCAAGAAGGATACAGAAGCTTGCGCTTTGACCCACATGTCCAGTAATCGTTTAGCCTATGACTAAAATGTCAACCATAAGGCGGAGAGTGATGGTGATGAAGAGTGTAGCCGTGGCCCAGATCTGTGGCGCCTGCGAGCCGGTCACCGCGGTCAGTCTGTCGGACAACCTGTGTGGCCTAAAGTCTGGTACATAGGCCTACTGTACTGTACACCTCACTCTGTCTACATACACGAAGTAAGGCGGATACTGCGATCTCTGGGAAGGGCCCGGAAGGCACGATAAAATATTGATCGGCGTTGTTTAAAAGTGGGGGTACCGGTACCCCTCGCACCTCCCACAAATTACGCCTATGCTTAGCCCAGCACCGGGCGTTTGCTATTGTGGGTCCCACGATCTGGAACGACCTTACCTTAAAGGGCTCAGGGCCTAACTAATGACTGGCTTTTCCTCATCGATCTCGCGTTCCCTAAATACGATTTCTGTCTCCGGAGCTTCTGTGCTGAGAGCGCCTCTGAATATAGTTATTCCGCTAGAGGCGCTTTATAATATAAACATCTAGGCCTAGATACGATGCGATACCTCGGTGAATAATTATTAGCATGAGGAATTCGACTGAATTTAAGCATATTGTGGCTGACCAGAGTTCACAGTTTTTTTAACTATGAGCCCCAACTTGAAACTAATTCTTTGCTGAACAGGACCAATCAATCAATATTCGTTTAATTCAACAAATCCAGTTGACAATAACGCAACAGATTACAGAAGCGTGATAATAATAGAATGGAGAATAAAGGGATGTGTTAATTAATAAGCATCTTTGAACAAAACACGAGGAATAAAATTACATTTATCTTTAGCTGGAAGAGTAAAATTGTGAGTTCTTGTCCTTAAGTCGTAGTTATTACGTCGTGGGGGAGGAAAATACAACGAAGGACATGGTAAGGCTGGCAACAGATTCTTTTAAATAAGCCATCATCTGCAGCATCAATCATGTTATCCAAACTTGGGATGGAGGGCAGAAGGAAACCTCTGCGCATGGATGAGAATGAGGATGAGGATACAAAGATTTAAAACAGAAGTTAGGCTATATATTTGGATGTCTTAGTTATGGGTATTTAGGGTGTGTGAAGAGTTGGACAAAACAAACCAGAATTGCCTTTCTTTCCCTGTTTCTCAAGTTTGCTTTGAACAGGAACCGGTATAGTTCCATAGGTAGACATCGGCGATCGGTGTAATCATAGGCGTTACTTGTGGGTGTACTATAGGGGTCATAGGCGTAACCACCATGTGGCAATGAAGAGGAGGCAGTCTCCAGCTTTTTTGGATTTCAAAAATTTTCCGTGAGCTATACCCGGCCCGCACTCCCAATTGTACACCTCCCTAAACCCCAATTGCCTCCTCTTGAATTTAAGTCTGCTACGTAGGGGCGTATGTATACACCATAGAAACCGTGGAGCAAATGCTCCATCGAAGAAATGGGGGAGATCTGTCAGTGTGTGTGCCACCATTATAGGGGAGGGGGAGGGAGGGAAAAAGAGGGGGAAGGGGAAGTTGCTCCAATGACTAAGGGGGATAGACGCCCCTGCTGCTCCGTTCCTGCGAGTGGTACCCGTATCCCCTCAACTTTTGGACTGGGGGTACCGTACCTCCACTTTTTGAACAATGCCAATTGTTATTCTATTAATATTCTATTATTGTGCAGTCTCCACCTTGCTTCGTGTATGTAAGAAATTGGTACCCCCACTTCTTAGACCAAAGTTACGCTCCATGGGTGTAATATTGTACGTAGCGGTTGGGCTCCTTCTTTATCCAGGCTTAATCAAGGCTGTAGTCGAGGGTATACGCGGGTCTACAACGTGTACTCACCTCTAGAGACCGCATACTTACCTCACAAAATATTTGTACTCACGTCTAATATAATTTGTGTCGGGAAACTAACAGTGTTAGCGTATACTCATCTCCAATTTGTTTCGGAAAACTAACCGGTACGGTAGCGTGTATGCTTACCTCTAATTTTACCACTACAGCCCTGGGCTTAATTGGGACTCCCGGACTGGCACGACCAGAGAATTGGCACTGGCGGAGCTTCCGGCCTGTCGGATATTGATGCAGGCCCTTTATAAATATTCGGTATATATATATATAGTTTCTTGATGTATACATCGTGGAAGGCTGAACAATGGATGGATCAGGATATGAATTGAGGACGAGGCGAAACTTTAACTTGGAGTGGAAATTGAGCTTTAGGGGTGATAGCTAGAAGAGCTTAATTAAAGCAGACGAACGTGGATGAGCGGCATATTAATTGGTGGAAAAACTGAAAACATACGGAAAACTATACAATATACATTTAACTGCATTTGATGTTGCCCTCCTTCCAATGTTAAAAATGCCTACATAGACAGGGGCGTAATTTTGGTCCAAAAAGTGGGGGTACCAATTTCTTACATACACGAAGCAAGGCTAACTCTGCATTATCTCTGGGAAGGCACAATAAAATGTTGATTGGCATTGTTAAAAAAGTGGGGGGTACGGGAGCCCCCAGTCCAAAAAGTGGGGGGTACGGGTACCCCTAGTACCCCCCACAAATTACGCCTATGTAGGCCTACACAGCGTATAATTAACGTAACCCACAAATTATAATAATAAAGACGTATGTAAGCCTACGCTGAGCTTATACGCGAATTCTGCGCTTACGTTGTTGTCAAAATCAATTGATCAATTAAATTTATACATAAATTTTGGTGTAAGTCAGTCAGATATAGTTGCTCCAAGTCTCTATAACTCTCCTGGAAGTTGTCTCAACACATAGTCGAATCTGACGTCTTAGATGATATAGATCCCTTCTGGTTTCACAAGACGTTACAAAAACGTATCCATCATGGGTAAAAATATAAAATGGCTTTTGCCGGCTGACAAGGAGTAAAAACATGTGCTGAACAGTAGAGGCCGTCAATGCCGAACTTCACGGATATGCAAAACTGAGGGAAGGACAAATTAGTACTTAATGTTAAGGATATATTAGAATGAAAGTCACTAAATTACATGGCTGTTGATTTGGATACTGACTGTCGGAAGTTGGCAGTGTTGTTTGGGAGTCAGACTGGGTCCGCCGAAGACACTGCCAGGCGAATAGGTCGCGATGGAGTTAGACGCCACATGGACACTCGGGTATGCGCCCTGGACGAATACAGCATTGTGAGTTGTGCAAGAGTGTCTAATGCATCATCAGCATATGCCTTTTGTTTATAAAAACGACGTTAGATGATTGAATCAGTCACTCCCATTTTTATATTTTCTTGGTGTAACCTAGCGGAAGTAAATTGCCCGAACATTTAGTGAAATGACACAATTGTAGGAAAAGGTTTACGGTGGATCTGTGAAATTGTTCACAAGTTAAGCATCATGGCCACTGCAGAATTCCATAGAAGTAGAGTGCTACGACCTACAACATACCTACCATTAGTAAGTAAGTAAGTAGTAATCATACTATAAATTTATAAGAAATTTATTAGGAAGTATCTGAGAACTAAATTATTACTGTACCTAAATGTTGTAACAATCTTGATAGAGTCCATTCCTCTTCACACAGCTGTGCCGTATTCAAAATCTGACCAACAGGTATGATTATCGTACGTACCGTTACACAACCCTCTTCAAAACAATAAGCAAAGTTTACTAGCTTATACTCTACCACTACTTCTTTGCAAAAAGACTGATGAGCCCTAAGTTCTGGATTATTTCGGTTCGGTTATAGGAAATGTTTGACATTTCCATCCTATGTTTTAGCACAATACGTAGTACTTATGTTTCTAAATATTGTATTAGTGAACCATTACTTACTTAGGCCAAAAAAAAATAATGGTGTGTTTCCGGTAACGCGACCGAGTCACTTTTTTGGCGCGACTCGGATAATTTTGGGAAAAAAATTTTTTTTTAGTAACTCATTTCGTGTCAGAGTTGCAGCTTTCCGACAACTGAAACCTCACTTTCTGTGCCAGAGGTGCAGAATTGCGACATTATAGACCGTGGGAAACCAGCGGTCTTTCAAAGTTAATAAGAGCACCGTTAATTAGAGCAACGAGATGCGTCGCCCGATGTGCAGACCTGCACGGGAAAGACTTCGGTCGAGGGGTAATTAGAGCAACGAGATGCGTCGCCCGATGTGCAGACCTGCACGGGAAGGACTTAGGTCTAGGGGTAATTAGGACAAAAAATGGGCTGTAAGTTTCCCATGGTCAGCTTTTACAAATGTGGGAGGGTTGCGGAGATAATAGACCCGAAAATCGGCGATTTTCCCACGGTGATGCGCCAGGGTTATTAACCAAATCCAATCGTCGTCGTATTCAATGTATTATCAACATCTACGATTAATAATTATCGTACGTATCATAGTATGAGTAAAGTTTCCTTTACAGCAACCAGCCTCAAGGTCAGCCTCAGTCTCCTAAGCAATCAGCCCTGCCTATAGGGGAACAGTTGGTCGCAATGGCGACTGTTCGGTGCCGGCCCTCTATTCGGGGGGTCCGCTATTCTGGGAGCCAACCGGAGTATACATACATACAATATACATACATACAACATACATACATACATGTATGCATACATACATGTATGCATACATACATGTATGCATGCATACATACATACATTCATACATACAACATAGATACATGCATACATAAATGCATACATACATAAATGCATACATACACATATACATTAATACATATATAAATGCACACATGCATACATACATACAACATACATACATGCATACATGAATGCATACATACACATATACATTAATACACAAATGCTCGTATACATACATACGTTCATACATACATACATACGTACATACACACATACATACAACATACACACATACATACAACACACATACAATATGCATACAACATACATACAATATACATACAACATACATACATAAATGCATACATACACATATACATTAATAATTTAATACACATATAAATGCACATATACAAACATACATGCATACATACATACATACATACATACTTATATACATACATACATACATACAACATACATCCATGCATACATAAATGCATACATACATAAATGCATACATACACATATACATTAATACACATATATAATGCACACATACATACATACATACATCATATTTACATACATACAACATACACAGGCAACATACGTTAGACTATCGTTGATGGCTGCCAGAAAACGATATCAATGAACTACACTTGTGAAAATATTAGCCTTCTAGCATATATAAAGAAAACATTTTTAAAATTTAATTTACTGACAAATAAGTTTAATTAAGGAACATGGAACTGTTTTTAGCAAGGTGTTTATTTAGTGACATCTTCTTGTTCTCAAAACGTAAGAAAAACAAAACGGTGATACGGTCGCTATGAAATTGCATTGTATAAAAATATTTTACAAAAAAAAAATATTTTCCTACCTACCTACCCACTTTTTTAAAACTCCGTTACCGGAAACACACCATTATTTTTTTTTGGCCTTACGGCCGTGACGTACTTGGCTATCATAGGTACGTCGTAGCACTCTTATTTCCATGCAGTTCTGTGGTGGCCATGTGAACGATTTCACCGATCCACCGTAAACCTTTACAAACCAATACAGCATTGTGAGTTATGCAAGAGTGTCTAATTCTTCATCAACTTATGCCTTTTGTTTATAAAAACGATGTTAGATAATTGAATCAGTCACTTCCATTTATATATTTTCTTAGCGTAACCTTCTTCTTCTTCTTCATAGTCCATGGGCTGACAGCCCGTAGGTGTCCACTGCGCATTGATTCTTCCAGGACTCCCTGCTTGTGCCCGGTGTGTATGCATAGTGGATTTCTATCGTCTTTTTCTTTACAGCGAAGTATCTGCACCCTCCTCTTTAGGGACTAGCGCTGGATCTTCCAGAGATAAGATGCAGTTTGTCCTCAGAGTTCTCTCTCTCAGCCCTGTCCCTCTCCCGAGGTACCTGCTGGGCAGCAGGGGCCAGGTTTATTTTAAGGCGACCTGTATTCGCCTTGTCACAGTTCCATCAATTGGGTTTTGCAGCTTTTCTTGGGATGGCAACGCCACTCGCCTTCTGTCTGCACCCTGATGTTACTGCCGCTGTTGGTCTGTGACTGCTTATTCGTCAGGAGATAAATCCCTGCTTATTTCGCAGCTACCCTTCTTACTGAAGGCCGTTCCACTATCCGCCACCTGTGGACGCGTGTAACCTAGCGGAAGTAAATTGTCCGAACATTTAGTGAATTTACTAGAACAAAATGATTTACTGCAGTTTAAAATTGTTTGGGAACTACAGTGTTAGTTTACACATTGGTCTTCCAAATCCTATGTTACATTTGTTTACATCTATAGCACAGAATGTTGTCATCAAAGTTGTACAGTTCAATTGGTTTTGTAAATAACTCGATAGACTTCTCATCACTTGTTTACCAGAGACTATGTTTAGCTTGTGTTTGTTATAGCTCTTGATGGATTGGCTGCTGCCAGGGATTCTGGGGTTTCTGAAAATCAGGGATTTTGGGATTCCCTTCCAGTATCTGTTCATACTGAGCAATCTCTTGTGTTATTTTGTTGTCTACATAAGACTACTCTTTTTAAAGTTTAGCTTATTTATTGTAGGCTGCTTCTGTCTTGGTGCTCTGATCTTCTGGGTTCACCTGATTACAGCTTACTTTTGGTTGATGCCTTGTGCATTAGACACTGGTGTTATAAAAGTTGCAAATTAATAATAATAGTAATAATAATACTTGGTCTGTCCTTCGTAATGGAAGCTTAGACCTGTGGAAATACCAACTGGGGAATAAAATGACTAATTTAGTAATTGAATTGGTAACATCTGGCCTTCTAAGTTGCTAGTTCTTGATACAGTTTTCAATAACTATTTTTTTCAGTAAACTTATGTATTTGCTCTTTCAGGCCAGTCTTGTTGATGAATCTTTGGTGATCTTCATTGTGGCAACTACTGGCCAAGGAGACCCACCTGATAACATGAAGGTTTATTTTCTTCTCAATTCAATCTGCTATGTCTGCATACTGGGCTATGGTACAAGAGACAGCTAGAAAAAAGAATAATTCTGATTTCTATCTGAAAAGTTGGAATTATCACACTTGTGAAGTTGGATTTGTCACAATTGCAAGTCAGAAATTATATTCTACCCGAGTCAAGAATGATGCATTCATTCCATCTTATCTGCGGTCATTTTTGGTTAGACTGGACCTGTGTTTGTTACAATACAATATTTACAGTGCAACTGTAATTTGATAATGCCTGCCGTACCAAATTATCAAGAGCCATAGAGGTAAGCTTTCAGTTTAAAGCGAAAAACAGTCTCACTAGGAGAGTCGAACCTGAAGAACTTAGAGAGTTCCAAATGGAGGGACCGGCAAGAGTGACTGAATGCCAGCCAAAGACAAGACGTATACCAGGAACAGCATACTTCCCAACTTCTATAAAAAATTCTTAAGCGTAGTTGGTTATATGTGCTGTATTTTTGTTTTTATTTCAGCAATTTTGGCGATTTATTTGGCGGAAAAACTTGTTACCAGGTTGTCTTGCAACTTTGAAGTTCGCACTTGTAGGTTTCGGTGACTCATCATATCAAAAGTGAGTTTTAGCTTGAGTAAAACAGATTCAGATTAAGCTGTCGTGGCTTATGTGGTGCTCAAAGTTTGTATTACGCTCAAAGTTAGTTTTTACCTGTCAGCCTCCGTTGTTGTTAATCTTTTGACTTTGGCTGCTTTTGTAGTATATTAATGATAGGCATCTAAGTTAGCCTACATTTATATTGTATAGTAAACATTGAATCGAGTTAGGCTAGGTCCTACATGTATATAATAATATAATAATATAGTAATGAAAATATATTAAGCTACTATTTTAGAATAATTTTCATATGTGCTTTCGTCGGCGTGCATTTGTCCTGTGTGGAATTCCGCTATTTCCTCCTTTGTTGAGGTGATGTTGGTGCATAAACCTGGATGACTGTCGCTTTCCCACACGAAGTTCTAAATCTTGCCTTCACTATCTGTGACCTAGGGAATAACTGGATCGGTAAACCGATTTTGCGGATTTTTGGACTATCCGGATCTGGAATGTCTAACCCGCCGAGTTATAACTTGTTTTTTTAATGGTTTCACCATGGACTAATAGCAATTTATAGGCCACTCACATATAATTATAATTTTGATTGTTACTACTTACTAGGGCTGTCAACGGGCCCCAGAATAACCCGTTACCCGTTCGAAGGGTCACTGTTCCTTCACACAATCTACCCTGTATCAGCAGCCAACTTCTGTTCTCAGAACCAAAGAGTTCCACTTTAGGTTACCTGTACTTGTATATGCCTTGTCATGTGGCTTCCTAAGCTTTGGCCCTGCTATCCGGCCAGTCACTGTCTGGCCGGCTGATTGCAGGCCTCGCTCAGCTGACCAGACAGCCAGCCTCCTCCAGTCCCAGAGTCCTGTGCTGACACCTGTCAGCCTACCTCAGGTCAATCCAGCCCATGTGCATACTATTTGCTTTTATGATGACTGATTAGCTAGTATATCTTAGTTATGTCCTCAATAGCCAGAGTAGGGACCTGCGAATCACAAATTTTCCTTCGAATCGAATCTCGAATCGAATCGGGGGTAAAGATTCGAATTCGAATCGAATCTCGAATCGAATCAGCGTGTACCATGTTTGATATTCATGTAGTGTGTTTGTGATAGCACAGGCGTGCCAAAGTATCAATACCTCAATAACATTTATGCAGTTTAAAATCAATAAAACTAAACATTAAGCTAATTAACAGAATTAACAATAGCACAAATAATCTATGAGTTAAGTAAGTAAGTATATTCTTTATTGTACCAATTGCATGACCACACTTTGGTGTACATTCATCTAAGCCAGGCATGGGCAACTTCTTTTAACAGAGGGCCGCCCTAAGATTTTAAGAGCAGTTCTGGGGCCGTAGGCCTATGCCAATCACAGACTAATTTCTGCAGATTAATTTGCCCCAGAAAAGGAGACAATATTAATTTTATTCAAAATAAATTTTGTGGAATAATTTTTACGGTTAAACTTCAAGTTTAAAGTGAATGAAAATAATTTTTATGATGAAAGCATGATTATCCTAATACCTACAGTTCTACACTACAATAAAAAAACAAAATATTTTCAAGTTTCTTCAGTTTTAAAAATACATAAAACTGTGTACATTGCATCCATTTGCTAGATGTGCAATATTTAATATATAGTAATGATTAAGGTGAGATCTGACACTTCTTCTCACGACACAAATCCGGAATGTTTGCTTTAATGTTCGAAGTGCCAATTCGAAGTTCACTGGAGAGATTGTCATCTGTTAGTCTGCATACGTTTTTGCATTTTGTTACTTTCATCTTTGAGAAGAACTGTTCACAAGAATATAGGTGCTTGGAAACAGTGCAACCATTTTCAGGGCATGAGATTTAAGTGAAGGGTAAGAATCCTGAGAAATGTACAGTTTATAGAACTAAATCAGAGGTAGGCCCTACTTCACGAAATTTCCTTTCCAATTCACTGTTGCTGAGGGTTTGCTGTCGTCGCGTGCCGCGTTGCACGCAGATATTCAACAACCAATCCACGCGCAGTAAACAATTAAAACAATTAGTTTACAACAAAGGGCTAATCACTTTTCTGAAAGATTCGAAATTTTTCGAATCATGACATCATTTTCGAATCGAATCGAATACCGCCGCCCGATTCGTTTTCGAATCGAATATCGAAGCTTCGCAGGTCCCTAAGCCAGAGTGCATTGAATGCTAGTGTCTAATAATCATTGTAAGCAGAATGGACTTTTTAACGTCTCCCAATGTCAATGCAACAACGAATCTTTTGAACGAGGAGAGCATATCCCAACCGCTCTAAAATCAAAGTAATTCAAGTATTCTGCATAAACATTAGCAGAGCTGAAATGTGAGGAATCTGTTTCCTCACATTTATTTATTTATTTATTCCGGATATTTCTATAGCGCCTCTCGAAGTCAACTACTACTCAGAGGCGCTCCCGACTACAGCATTTGATACTATGCCGGAATTTTCACGCCAAAGCGCCACGAGCAATTGCGAGTGAAGGACTTGCCCAAGGTCCGTACGCAGCGGCTAGAGTGGGATTTGAACCTGCAACCCTCCGGTCACAAGGCGCCGAACTTACCACTGAGCCACCACGCCCCACGTCTGCAGGTCTTAAGATATGTAAGTCTGCTTTGATATTTATCACTTTGTGTTTATCTGAGTTTAACTGTTTTATTTGACTGGGCACACGCCAGGCATGGTCAAACATTGACGAAAGCACGATGGAGTTCCAATTCCCTGATTGGAATTCCCAGCTTGTCCGCAACTTGGGTGTGCTTCTAGATGGAAATTAATGAATGGTGGATCAGGTGAACTTCCTTTGTAGAGACTGCTTCTACCAGCTGCATCAAATACGGGTCACAGATGCAATCTATCATTCAGTGCTGCAGTGACCATCATGCACTCGTTCAGCTGGATTATTACAATTCAGTCCTTTTGGGCTTCCTCCAGTCTGTCGTAAATTGTGCTGCCTGAGTCATAGCTAACAAGCCAAAATATTCACACAGACATCACAATATATGTGAGAGACGCTACACTGGCTTCCTGTTGCAGAACGAATTTCTCTTAATATCATCTTGCTGGAGCAGGCTTCAATTGTTAGCTCTGCCCCGACATACATCAAGGAGCTCTGTGTTCCAGTCTCAAGTCAACTTGGTCAGCGATTGTTGTGCTCTGCTAACTGCGGAGCTATGCAGATGCCATGCTTCCACACTTCAACTTGAGCCCATAGTGCCATCTTGTGTATTGGACCATCCTCCTAGAACAGCCTTCCATTGCATTTACATTCTGTTGCATTCAACCCTGTCAGCAAACATTTTCAAACTGTCTTGAGCAGTGCTTTTTTTCAGCTGGAACAGCGTTCCGGTACCTTTTTTCAGCTACTAAAAATTAATAAATTTATTTTAATAATAAAAACAATAAAATTTTGTTGTTTTAATTTAATTTCAGTGTTGTGAACTGTTTTCAGTGTTTATTGAGACCTCTCCCAACCCCCAGTCGCCGTTATTCTCGGGATTTTAGCCCTTCCATAATTGTTCAGTTCCGGAACCTTGTTTCCTAGAAAAAAAGCACTGGTCTTAAGGAGCTTTTGTTTAGACTAGCCATGCGTGCAGAGCTTTTGCGAGGTACGTAGTAGGCACTATGTTAAGTGTCTTCATACAAACATATATACATCTATTTCAACGTATCTTGGCAGATATTTCTACCCTGCCAGTATGCCATCTGAAGCCCCTGGGGCCCGTATAGATCCTGTATGGGTTCCATTTAATGCCCATGGAAATGCTGGCTTGGTATGAACTCCATCCGTAATTTGAAGTTTCTTCCACTCCGATGCATATCCAACAAAACACTTGATGACTCAACTTCATGTTTTATCTCTTCTAAGTTGGTCTGCTGGTATATTTCTCCATCGCTAACTCAGACCATTACCAGTTTGTAATGCGTTTTTCTCCATCTTTAGAATCCTGCTTAAAGTTTGTTGCTTCAGCATTTCCAACCACATATGCTGGTCAGATGCTGGTAATATGGTTTAATGGAGCACCAATGGTTGAGGTTGGTAGCAAAATTGCGAGGTTGCCTCTGAATATTGCGTACCCAGGGGCGTCTACACCATAGAAACCTTGGAGCAAATGCTCCATCCAAGAAATAAGGGGGGAAAGATTTGTCAGTGTGTGTGCCACCATTTTAGGGGGGGGGGAGGAACGGCGAGGAGGGAAGAAAAGGGGGGAAAAAGGACGTTGCTCCAATGACTTAGGGGGGATAGACGCCTCTGTGCGTACCTCTAATAGGGGTCAGCCGGAAATCGCCTCGGACATTTGCCTCGGCCGAATATCCCATTTTTCGGCACTATTTGGAAGTATTCGCCTCGGCAAATACTGTACACACAAATAGTTGCTTGTTTGCCTCACTTGCCTGAAGTTGTAGGCTCATATAATATCAGCTTTCAGCTTCATCTAGCATATTGATTTTGAAGAAGAAAAGTTAAAAAAACACCAACACCGGAAGTCTACAACAGATGTCAAGTCTATTTCATTGATTATTAATTTCTAAAATTCAAAATGTATTAGTCAGTTATTACAAATACAGAAATTTATTTTGATAATTTCTCATTACATTAAACTATGATGCTTCGCTTATGGAACAAATGGTACTCGGTTCGTACCCGGATCCGGCAAATAGTACATCTAGATTCTCAGATTCGGTACTCGGTGGGAAATGTCTACCCGGCTGACCCCTAACCTCTAAGTGTGGGAAGGTGTGCTGCCATATAACCTATGAGGAGATGTTGCCAAGTAGTCGAATTGCTGTTGCCCTGGTTGTATTTAGTCTGAATATAGTTTACCTTCACAACCATGCTTCTATGAAAGAGTAGAATAAATGAGGAAAACTGGTATTGCATTTACTGGTAAGGATTATGATTTGATGTTGCATTCAAGTCATATATTTTTTACCTTTTATTTTTTTCCTTAACAGGTTTAACTTTATCGCTAAAAAGTTGAGAAAGCGACTGATTCAACTTGGTGGGACTGAAATAGTTTCAGCTGGATTTGCAGATGACCAGCATGACCTTGGGTTAGTTGCATGTCTAACAGTTTTTAGTATTATTGATAATTAAAATAATTTACTAGTGCTTTGGCTGTTTTAAAGTGCAAACATACAGAAATTATATATTAGCAATTGCTTTTTAAATTTATTGAAGCGATGTCTAGAGTGTCAAAATTGTAGTAAAATTCCATGGTTGCATTGAGTATAAATATACAGCTTGGGTACTCTTGCCTTTTTTGAGTGAGTACCAGATTACCCATCATTTAAACCTTGGATAAAATAAATACAGTTCTTTAAGTGTTGCCTTTCGATCATGCAGAGTGTAGATTTTGGGTAGGAAAGTTAATAAATGTATTTACTAGGTATATCATTCTTTGTGGTAAACTTTGAAGTAACAAATTTTGAACTTTCTAAATTTATTGTACTGTTGTAATCCCACTCAAAGGAGGAACCAAAGATACAATACAATATATTTATATATAATTTATATCTATATAAATAAAGCAAGAATTCTGTGTGTGTGTGTCTGTCTGTCTGTCTGTCTGTCTGTTTGACCGGGCTTAACTTCTACAATTTCTCACCTTTTCACTCGAAACCTTGACTGCTGTGTCGGTCTCGGCATCGGACACCCAGTGCAGGGGTTCGCGTCCCCCGTTTTCACCGCTACCATAGTGAAAATCCCCCAAAACTACCCACCCGACCGTCCATCACGCGCAAGCTCGCCTATTCCACTGCGAAGCGGTTCTATTTATGGCGCCGGTATTCCCCAACGTCATTAATAATGCGCATAAGTTGTTTACTTTCGCACAAAATTTAATGACGATCGATTCGAAGTATATTCATCGTTTTACAGCAAAATTTTAACACATGTATGTTCAAAGACAAAGATCTAAATTATTTACAGTATATGAAACAACCAGTCTGCTTTACTAAGGGCGAGGCCGACTACAGACCGGCAGTGAGGGCTAGATTTCTGGCGTTTTCTTTAACACGCCAACGCCCGGTTCACCCTCTTCGACTGCGTAGCAGTCAGTCCATGGGAGACTGCAAAGCAGTCTCCCTCACAGGTCGCCAGACGCCACAAGGGCCTCCAAGACTGCAAAGCAGTCGCCGCCAGAGGGCGACTGCGAAAGCAGTCAGTCTACGGCAGAGGTCGCTAGACACCAGAAGGCGTATACAACACTGCGAAGCAGTCTCCGCTGTACGCCAGAAGGCGTCTACAAGACTGCGAAGCAGTCTCCCCCACAGGTGGCCAGACCCCACAAGGGCCTCCAAGACTGCGAAGCAGTCGCCGTCAGAGGGCGACTGCGAAGCTGTATATTTATACTCAATGCAACCATGGAATTTTACTACAATTTTGACACTCTAGACATCGCTTCAATAAATTTAAAAAGCATACAGATATATATGATTCTGGCAGAGGTCGCTAGACGCCAGAAGGCGTCTACAAGACTGCGAAGCAGTCTCCGCCAGAGGTCGCCAGACGCCACAAGGGCCTCCAAGACTGCGAAGCAGTCGCCGCCAGAGGGCGACTGCGAAGCAGTCAGTCCATGGCAGAGGTCGCTAGACGCCAGAAGGCGTCTACAAGACTGCGAAGCAGTCTCCGCCAGACGTCGCCAGACGCCACAAGGGCCTCCAAGACTGCGAAGCAGTCGCCGCCAGAGGGCGACTGCCAAGATTGCCAAGCAGTCGTTGTTGTTGGTGGTGGTGTGGGGGTAGTGGTGGTGGTGGTGGTGGTGGTGTGAAACTTATAACCCCGGGCAACGCCGGGTAATCCAGCTAGTATATATATATATATATATACATATATAGAGAGAGACACGCACACACACAATTAAAACGGGTAAGTTAATTAAGATTTGTTTAGAATTTATGAATTTATTTTAATTGAAATTGTGTTTCACGCAACTAATTTGATAATATTTATTAACCTCGTCATCACTGGAGTAAAACCCATTTCTGTGCACAACATCAATATCAGCTGTGCACCCGAGTTCCCAAGTACTCGACAACAGTGACTCACTGCAGTTGACTTTAATTCCTGCGATAGGCTGGGCTGTCCAACTAGGTGAACTTCCATTAATTCTGCAGAATGAATGCCCCCAGACATGGTAATGGGACCAGATCTATGTTCACTAGTATCACTGACTAAGATAAATAATTGTAAATGCATTCCCGATCCTGCTGCAGCTAGCCTAGCAAGATATGGGGTATTCTGCAGTGACTCCAAGCTGAGTTCAGTTACTGCATTGGCAGAGGTGACAGCAACTGTGTGATGGTATCTCATGCCGTCGGCTACTGGCTCTTCACACTTTAAAGTAATGCCTAGAAACAGCTGAGTTTTGGGTATTGCATTCATGGCCGGGGCATAGTCCTTCGAGCAGGCACCCAGGCCTCAGGGTGTCCATCGAGTGTAACTGTAATTGTGCCGGTATCACCAGGCATCAACCGATGATGCATCAAAACCAGTCAGGTCAATATCCAGAAGATCTGTACATAAGACAGAGAAGCAGCCTATGAAGAATTAGGAATTTGTTCATTGATTGGCTTAATTAAGACAGATTTTGTTGCTACTAGACTTTAAAACCCGTCATATACAAGCCACATACAGATGTAGGTAGGTCCTTAGCATCTGTTCCTTGTTAGCTCAGTTCAATCTATTAATCAACTAAGCTTGCCTGGGTTGTTGCCCACTGGTTCATTGTGCTATAAATTATGCAAGACTTTCCGTTTTCTTTCAGTTTGCTGTGCTTGTAGGGCAGAGGCTGTTGTTGGTCCCTGGTTGTGCGATCTTTGGAGAGTTGTTCTAGAACTCTTTCCATTGCCTGAAGGTGTTGCTGTCATGCCTGATGACAAACTGTGAGTATCTCTGATTTTTAGTTAATACTTACTTGCTCTCTATTGTTTTTGAAACTGAAATGACTGTTTGAAATGGTTGATTCTGGAAGAATTCAGTAGGTTATATTCAATGTATAGTTGGATTAATTTACTTCAGTTCTATTTAATCTGATAAGAGTGTCAGTGCCATAATTGCTGGGAATTTCACACCTTAACCCTTTACCCGTTCATTAAAAAATTGCAAATCTTGCCCTCACCATTCAATTATTTTTGTATAAATATGCTGTTTTAAAGTTCGGACATTGCTCACTGGTTTTAACAGAAACAAATAAAATGCAACATTTTTCTGTATTGTTATTTGTATATGGCACTTGTCTGACCATATTAGAAAGAAATACCCCTGAAAAAGTCAATACAATACAATACTTGTAACTAAATATTTATAGCACGAACAATACAAGTCTTCGAAGTGAAAAAGAAAATCGTTGTCTAGTCATTATTTTCCTGATGTATGGAGTGTCCAACAGTAGACCAAAACATTTCCAATTCAGGTTTCTGTACAACTGATACCTTGAAATAGGCCTAATATTAGTGCAAAAACACTTTCAGTTCATCATTGTCAGTGTCTGTCCATTTGTCCATGCGAGAAAATCCTTTGGACCCAGATGGGTTCGAAGCCAGTACTTCTGCCTGCGAATTACTTTCTCTAACAATAGTTGAAACTAACTCTTCCGTAAAGAACAAAGCACTAAGTGAGTCGGTTGTGTCACCAACATGAACTTTTCTACCAAGACTGCCCGTGAAATCATAGTCTGACGCAGGGGCGTCTATCCCCCCTAAGTCAATGGAGCAACGTCCCTTTTCGCCCTCTTCTTCCCCCCTCCTCGTTCCTTCCCCCCTAAAATGGTGGCACACACACGGACAAAATCTTCCCCCCTTATTTCTTGGATGGAGCATTTGCTCCAAGGTTTCTATGGTGTAGACGCCTCTGGTCTGACGTGGGATTGTCGGACGAGTTGACCACTCGAGTGTGAGAGCATCGTCGCCTTCATCAGGCTCTGAATCTGACTTGGAGCTTCTGTATGTCATGCTCTGGCTCACAATAACTGTCCGATAAGTCACCCGAGTCGTCTGGCTATGAAAAGTCCGACTTATCATACAAATCATTGCCTAAAACTTGTCCAAGAACGACGTTCATATCACGCGTGTTCGAAAGTTGCATTTCTCAGAATTAGACATTTTTAGTGCTTCAAATTATCTTAAATTTCGACCCAAACTACCGATAGAAATAAGATAAAAATGACTGTAAACACGCCTTTTATTTGCATAAACAATCTAACTAATAGAGCAATACCATCGACTAATAATTTAGCAAGATAATTCGTTGTAAACTAGTAGGGTAAGGCCAGGACTATGATTGGCGAGTTAACTCAGGGCAAACGCTGCAGACTCGATAGCCGCTGGCGAGTATACTCGGGGCAAACGGGTAAAAGGTTAATCATCCTAGCTGATGGTGACTATGAAATTCAAATTTAACCACAAGTTTTGAAAAAATTTCATTTTACAACATTTGGGTGAAATATCTTTGTTTTTTTCTGTATATTCTTAGCTATTATTTACTTTATATTCTGTGAAGATTTTCTTGCAAATAGCCTGCCTCCAAGATATAAAGTGATGTTTCTTGATGGAGCTATCATTGCGAAGGATACCGCTACCTCTGATACTGTCGATGGCAGTTGTGAGAGGAAGAGTCCAGTCACTGAGCATCAGCCATTTCATGCAACTGTGACAGACAACAAGCGTGTAACCGCTAGTGACCATTGGCAGGATGTCAGATTGCTTACTTTAGATATCACCAACTCGGACTTAAAGTAAGTCATGCTGTGCACTTTGGTTACTGGTACTCGAGTGTTGCTTGTTTTAATTTGAGGGAGGAAAGGGCAGCAATGGCTTAAACAAGATTTTATCATTATGCAAATTTACTGTCTCTTGCATTAGGTTAGAACTTTGCTCATTTCTAACCATGGATAACTTGGAATTATTTTTAAATGATAATTGATTTTTTATAGTGGGAGAGGAGGTTGATTATGTAAATATCAGATGCATAGGCCCTAAGCCGAATCATATGCACAAGTTGTGTGTATGGTTCTGCAGTTGATATACTTTGTTACTGATAGGTTGATCAGTTTAGCTGTGACATGTAATTCTCTGCTGAAAATCTGCATTTCATACTTGGTCTTTCTTTACCTTCCGTAAGCGCTTGAAAACCATTTAGTTCAATCCTGAGTGCCTCTGATGAGTTTTCTTGCAGAGGCGCTATATAAATCTGTAATCTGTGATTACATTATGTTACGATGTATGTAAATTAGTTAAGCTGGTCAGAAGTAGTTTGTATAGATCTGGACAGAGAGACAGTTAGGTAGCAAGTGTTGGACCTGTTTGTATCGGAGACATTTTTCTATGTCATATTTTGAGTTGTTTCCAAAATTAGTCAGAAATCGATTTAATACAGTTTTGAACTTTATAAGTTGCTGCATATGCTAAGAAGTAACTGTATGAATTGAAAGTTAGACAGAATTGGCTAATTGATGAAGGCCGAACTTAAGGGAGCAGCACACAGGTTGACACGGTCAGCAGAGGAGGCTGACATTCTGGTGGCAGCAGTGGGGCTGGTGGGATACCAGGCCATGAAGAATTAATGTTGCTAAGAGATCTTGTTGCGGGATTGATAATATCCCTGACGATGAAGTCTTGGAGGAACAAGACTGGTTTGGTATTCAATATTTCGCTGACCAAAAGGAGCAGGTAGAAAACTTAAAGGAATTATTTGTGTAGTCTGAGTGTCGAGCAAGTCAAACTCAGCAGTTGTTGGATGAGTGCGACGAGAGCTGATGATAAACAGTATTGCGTAACTCAACAATGGAGTGCCACCAATATCATTGGATCAACTGAGAATCCGAAAGTTGATGTGTTTGCATGTGTTCACAAAGCATCAGCTCTGTACTATAAATAACTGATTATGGATTTTATTAAATAGGACTACAATGCATAGTACACATTATGTTAGTTGTGGTTGTGTGAGTGAGATGGTGTTCTGCACAGGTATTCTCCTGGTGATGTCTGCCACATCCAACCAAAAAACATGCCAGACACAGTCGAAGAATTCATGACTCTCCTAAGCCTTAATCCATGTGCTGTAGTGAGAGTCAGCAGCTCAGTACAAGATGAAGGTTATTTCCAGATCTGCTGTGTATACGTAATTCTAATTAGTAACTTGTGTAACATCGGTGTAATACACATTAAACAAGCATCAACCGATGGTGCATCAAAACCAAACCGTAGTCTTGTCAATATCCAGAAGATCAGTCTGCTAAGAGATGTCATGGTGCATGAGCATTTTTAAAAAGGTAAATCTTAAGTTGAGAATAAAATGACATAGGCAACTGAGCAGAATGGACAGCTACAGGAAAAGAGTTCCAAAATCTAGGTCCAGTAGCCAAAAAGCCCATTCACCTAGTAACAGTTCTATTTTTAGGTATGACCAGAGTAAGTTAATGAGATTTCCTGCTTAAATAATGATAAGCCGAGTAAGGACTGAATTTAAGTATTGTGGTTGGCCAGAATTCAATGTTTTATAAACTGTGAGACCCAGTTTGGAACACATCCTTTGGTAAACAGGAAGCCAGTGCAAAGACACAGGATGCACGTAGGTTGTATGTTAATATTTTTATTATTAGTTATAACTCTAGCTACAGTTCTAAACTCTGGGTTTCATAATGTTTCACTTTGTGATACCACTAAGTAGTGAGTTACAGTAATTAATACGACTTGAGACCAGTGCTTTTGCCAGGGATATCCTTGATGATATGGAGAAGTAGCACGTAATTCTGCATAAGTCATGAATGGTGAAGAATGCTCACAAAAAAGTTATGTAAAATTACAACTTTATTCAAGTGAACAAGTATTTTAATGACCCATAACCAGACTCTGAGTTCTAACTGGACCATTATTTATTTAAATGTCGCCAGCCAAAAGAAGCAACAGAAGCAGGTGTAATGGCAACCAACAACGTTTAGCTGAAGATGTTCTAATGAACCTGCACTAAGCACAGGATGCTTGCTGTTCCCAGTCTCCTCGTGTTTTTGGTTTTGCTTAAATTGATTATGGCTGCCTTGTTATGTTGCTTGCTTTTATATTATATATTGTTCATGTTCCTGTTCTTGTCAAATCTGTTGGATACAAGATTTGGCAAGAAGACAGATTTCAGTGTAAGACCATTTTGTAAACAAAGACAACAGAAATGAAGAAGGAATTTCCCAGGGGCGGCGCTACAACAGGGCGCGCCAGGGCAAATGCCCTGGTAAAAAAGCCTTTGCCCTGGTCGATGCCCTGCCAGAATTTTTGTCCTGTCCAGAATTTGTCCCGGCATATTTGTTATATCCTGAGATATAAATTCACTTAATTCACTGAAATGTTAAAATCTGCTTTACAAATGTCAAAAAGCATTCAGCTTCCGGGGAGGGGCTTCGTCCATTTGACCGTCCTGACTATAGACAAATATAATAGTGCTGGGGGCGATTTATGGCAAGCGCGGTAGCGCGATCTTATATATGGTCACCATTTAAGCTCGTGCTACCGCGCTCCCCATTAATCGCCCTCTGCACTGGTTACTTGTATGACTGCCCTGGCTATGCCCTGGTTACATAAAATGTCTGGCTCCGCCACTGGAAATTTACTTCATCTGAAATATGACTTAAAATTGAAATTTCCTTAATTCACACAAATCTCAGAAAGCCAATGAAACAAGTGAAAGTTGCTTTGAGGACTTTGGTCAAGTGTCTAAGTTACCTTATGTCATACTTTTTAGCTTAACTTTTTGCTATTGATTGATAGCAGCAGTTGAAGTAGATAAATTATAATAATAAGCAAACAGAAATGGTACTCATTGGTGAAGCCCACTTTTATGTTATGCTGGCCTCTGATGTGCACTCTTACTGAATATTCATGAAGCCTCTGTGCAATCATCTTTGAAGGCAATTTTGTTAATTTTTCTTCAGTTTTTTTATGATCTTCTCACTAATCACGACACTTTCGATAGTCATAATAAAAATTTCACGCACAGTGGAAAACACATTTCAAATTGCTTTTAAACTGTCTTAGGATGGACAAACATCTAGTTGAGTACAGGTTAAGATTTGAATTCTGTTGATGTATAATGTCTCATTTTTATATCGTTATCTTGACCTTTGCTGCTGATGCTGCTGCTGCTGATTCTGAAACGTTTGTGTCTAAAAGTTCCTCCCAGGCTTCAAGGTCCACAGACTCTCCAGCACCTGGTGGAAAGCTACCTGGATATCAACAGTATTCCAAGGCGATACTTCTGGGAATTAATGGCACAGTTCACTGACAGTGACCTTGAAAAGAGCAAACTTCAAGAATTCTGTTCTCATGAGGGACAGGTTTGATTACTGCATCTATCATGTCTAGAGTTTAGGTTGTAACTAATCCAAAGCCAAAGTTCTTTTGTATTAAATTAAATATATTAACACTGAGTTAGTAATGGGCTTCTCCTTCACCACAAAAGGAACCTTGTAAAATTGTCCAGATACTGACATTCTTGATTTTCAAATAACTGTGATGCTTTCATGTGTCTGAATCTTGTGGTGGAAGCACTAGTTGTTATTTTGTTACCTATTAAAGTTGTACATATCTAACATTTTATAATGTGTATTTGTGAGAACTTTCAAAGACTTGATAGTTGCTACCCACTAAATGCTTCCATTTTCTGGCCTGATTGACACAGCCTTTATGACTTTAAGGGTTGAGTATATTAATGATACACAGTTATAAATACCATGAATTTAGTGCTCATTACAGTAATTGTTCATTGGCATTTACTTTTCTAGGATGACCTTTACCGTTACTGTAATAGGCCAAAGCGGAGCATACTAGAGGTAAAGATGAGCAATTATCTTAAAAGTCTCTTTGTTTGCTCCTGCCCTATCTTCTACTTTGTCTTCCTACTCTATTTTTCCATTTATCTTTCCTTTCCCTGTAATCAACTTCTCCATCCTTTCTTTGGAAACATTTCAAATTGGAATGTAGAATTGGTGTGCTCAGTCTCTTTTGTGTCTTAAGCTGCTGTATAAGGAAATCCTGACTGTTCATTACATGACTTGTAATTCTCTCATGGCTCAGTGCACGACCTAATTCTACTATGTAATTAGTTTGCTCAAAATATTTTTATTTTTTTGTGCTTGACTTACTTAAACCCACAACACAATAATCCACTGTAGGCATTTAGACATGCCGTGAGCTCATTTGGATTGCCACTATGCTTGTTTTTTGTTCTAGGTGATGAAGGATTTTCCTGGAGCAACTGGCCACATTCCCTTTGATTATCTGTTTGACATGATTCCTGCCCTGAGATCAAGAGCTTTTAGTATTGCTTCTTGTCAAACAGTAAGCTACACAGAACTTCAAATGTTTCGAATATTTATTTCATGGAATGTGTAAGATATGTCAGAAGCTTCCTGAAACAATGTTGTCTAGGGGTATGAAAAGTACTACCAGCTTTAGATTACAAATTTTGTTTTTTGAGGCCCTATGTACAGCATAACAAAACTAAACACGTGAAAAGTCATGAAGAGAAACCACATACATGAAAACTGGTTAAACAAACAATTCATCCACAAAGGTAGACAAAACCGGTGACCCATCAGAAGCACCCAGGACAAATGCGCCCCGACAGATGCGCCACGGAAATTCCCGACAATAGCACCATAAAATCACCGACAAATGCGCCCCGACATTTGCGCCACATAATACCATTATTTACTCCAAGTGCTTGCATGTTGCACGTAGGATTGTATTTGATCAACAGTTCAACACGCACAGAAGACAGTTGAGAACCATACATAAATGCAGTTTAAAATTAAAATACTTTTAGGAAATTGAAGATATTTGTTTCACGGGAATTAGAATCATTTCAGGAATTAAAGATATTTGTTAAAATTTAATTAGAATCGTTTAATTCATTAAAAATATATGTTTTAGCTATGTTTCATCAATCTTCCAGCTTCTATAGTTTGAGCTAAGTTTTCGTCGCTCATCCAGTTTCTAGTTTGTTATACATTCAACGATAATCCAGCTTCTAGTTTAAGCTATGTTTTCGTCGAGAATCCAGCTTCTAGTTTCAGTTATATATTCAACGATAATCCAAACTACAAGTTGAATGAGAGATGAAAATAGAGCTCAAACCAGAAGCTGGAAGCTGGATGAAAATATAGCTCGAACTAGAAGCTGGACGAGTGTGAAAATGGAGCTCAGACTAGAGTTGGATTAGCGATGAAAATATAGCTTTAACTAGAATCTGGATTAGTACTGAAACATAGCTCAAACTAGATTTCGTGCATGGGGGCGCTTTTGTCGGGGTGCTTTTGTCCTGGGGGTTTTTGATGGTGTACCGACAAAACCAAACTAGTCAAGAGATCAGTAAGAAAAAGGCCACATAAGACCTGCAACCAAAAACCAGTCTGAAATACAAATCCTTCATCCTGCATACAGGAGACACTGCACTGTTTCACAGCCCCTTTTTTTATAAAGTTGAGTTTTCCAACCAAAATGTATAAACAATGTACAATTTACACAACTCAGTGTGGCCCAATTTTATTCCTGTACATCAGATGCAATAATCTAAAAAGGTGTAACTATGAACTGAGAATCCTTAGCTGTTTGTTTCTGGTGGAAGAGTTCCAGATGGAGGAGGAGGAGGATCCAGTGCACAGAAACACCATGTGCCCAAGTTGTTGTATGGGAATGTGGGCCTAACAAATTCCTATAGGTTGCAGTGAATCTTGTTTTTTTTAAGATGCAGCTGGCCCCGAGATAGTAATGCTGAACTACGATGCATTATGGGGCTGCACCAACTGTTAGGCCAGCCCTCAGAAGAATCATGAATGTAGTTCTATCCTCAACCAGGAAACAGTGCAGTGTCTCTTGTATGCAAAGCAAAATATGCTATGATTTGGATTAATTTGACCATGATTCAGGCAGCACTTTCTAGGTATACATAAGCTGATGTATTCAAAACTTTGCAGTGCATGCAAGAACCCCAGCACAGTACTGTGATTGTGTATGGATGAAGGAATATATGACAGAAAAAATGTCTTTATTGACCCTGATCTAGTGCAGTTAGTAGAAACAAGAGCTGCAGAGTTAACTTGGTCCACCATTGTTAACTCTTCATTCATGTGGTACTAAACATAATCGCAAACTCAAAATTTCAAAAGCGCTACTTGAAAGCTAAGCGCAGGGCACCAGCTTATTCATGAGTGCTGCGTCGTATCAGAGGGGTTATCCAGAGATCGATGTCCAGTGGAGGTCCAAGCCCGGTTGCCAGAGAGACCAGGGAGAGGATGCAGAGCAGCTGCTATGGCGGATTTCATTGAGGATGAGAAAGCTTGGAAGTGGAAGATCGGATGGATTGGAATAGGAATTCTTACAGAGGTGAGAATTCAATTTGGAGTGGAAAGCCTGTGGAGTGATAAGTAGAGGAGACTGAGGCAGATGACGGTGGGTGAGTGGCAGTGCGGAATTGGGAACTGAGAATATGTGGAATTGGGAACTGAGAATAGGTGGAATTGGGAACTGAATAGGTGGAACTTTACTCAGGTAATAAGTCATGTGCTGCATGCCACTCTTGACATGGGTCCTGAGATATGTTGGAGCATCTTGCAGTTGAGGCATACACACAACAGAAATCCAACTGTTGGAAACATTCCTTTGCAGGTTACTTTGCCCAGCAATTAATTTTCAGTTTCATTTGGTGCATCAGATTTTGAAACTTAGATGCAGAAGTAAACACATTATCAATCTGCTGATGTCTATCTTCTCAAGCATAAGCAAACAAATGTGTGTAATATTAGGATAAATTTGTGATGATTTAAAGGTCTGTCCAAACAAAGTCCAGTTGCTGGTCGCAGTTGTCAAGTACAAGACGAATTTAGCTGTACCACGACGTGGGGTCTGTTCAAACTATCTGGCTGGTGTAGTTCCATCAGCAGGTGAGTCACTAACAACCTCTGACCTTCTTACAGGAACAGAACCCAAACAGATCCAAATTTCACCTTTTGTTTGTCTTCTAGATTTCTTTGAACAAGAAATCTGAATCTTTTGTTTGATTAGTGAAGAAAAGAAAGAAAATGCAAATTAGGAGTATCGTAATCATAATTGCAAATTAATATGACGCTCTTTCAATGGGAACTCATCAGAGGCACACTCGACCTTACAAAGTGAAACCACAATCAAACAGAATGGTCTTCAAGTGCATGCAGAAAAGAGAGGCTGAGTAGTTCAAGTCATCTTACCCAGCAGATGAATAAATCTGTGACCGGTGGTGGAAGAGACTGAGATGCAATGTTCCTTCTGATAAGATGGAGCTGTGTCCTGCTAGACAGTTCTGATAGACTTCAAGATCTTAAACTCAGTGCATGTTTGCATAGGTAACAAACTGCTGGATATATGACCAAACATAGCTATTTCACTTATCACCCAAGTTGCAGCATCTAAAACTGAGTGGAGTTAATTAATGCAGGAAAGATTAGACCCACATAAATGACATTGCTATAAACCTAATGCACGACATTCACTTATAATTCGAGCTGCAACAAACCTAATGCATGCATATGAATGCATGCATTAGGTTTGTTGCAGCTTGAAGGCTACTCTACAGTCTACTGAAACTGCTCTCGCCTCTACTCTGGACGCAGGGGTGGACTGGACCGGCGGGACACCGGGAAAAATCCCGGTGGGCCGCCAGAGCCGGTGATATTTGGGCCGCTTCTAAGTTCTTAGACATAATGTCTAAAAATCGGCTATACCTAAGAATATTCCTGCACACAGGGTCACTTTCCAATTATTTACAGACCACTGGAATGGATGTACTACAAGCATACCATAATGTAGATTGCACTGTTAATTTGTTAAAAAAATTTCTAGAGATTTCGATGGTGTTCTCGGCAGTGCCAAACAATTGGTTGACTGGGCTAAGAACAAGCTGGAAGACGAAGATATTGAAATTACAATTGAGAACAATTTTGTATAGAATGTATAACACAAACCAAAAGTGATGTCCGATGAGAAAAGAACGCGCGAGGTAGTAGCAAATAATGCATTGGAGAGAGATAATTGCATCATGGATAAGATTGTAAAAACTATAGAAGATCGATTTGAAAGTGATGATTCCCTATACGCAGATATTGCCACAGCCACTAATCTCAGAGAAGAGCTAGCCTAACTGACTTTGTGCAGAAATGGGACAAATTTAAAAATTCTGTCCACGAACAATACCTTCTCCAAATGTTCGACGATTCGGTAGAGGACAGCGTCACTGAAGATTCTCCACATGAACTCTGGGACGACCAAGTTGGGCATAAGAGTGACGAACCTACGAAATGCAAATCTTGCAAGAAATTTCCTGTTTGCTGCTTTTCTGTGTTACATAAAAACAGTTTCTTTGGTCAAACTTACAAGCATCTGTTTAGTGCATATAAACTGTTACTGACTCTGTCCTCTACCCAAGTAGCGTGTGAGAGATCTTTCTCAAAACTGAAGTAGGCCTACATTTAAAATCGCTTGTTAAGCTCATTTTCTTCTACAAATCTTGAAGCATTTTTGCTCATGTCAGTAGAAACCGATGTTTTCAGTGAACTAAATAATGACACAATCGTAGATCATGTGTCTGAAATGGCACCCAGCTTAAAGAAGTTGCTTATACAATAACCATCATTTTGGTGGGTCATGATAAATCGATTTATAACTTTGAAATGCATTCTTAATATTTTATGTCTAATGTAAATTACACTTGCGATTCATCGTTGTGTTATGACTGTCTCGTTATAAAGTTACCTGTGACCTTGGCTGAAAACAAATCCCCCAAGAAAAATTAAAGTCGGATAGGGCCGCTTTTGATTTTTTCCCGGGCCGCTTTGACACTCCAGTCTGGACGTCTTCTCATCTATTGACAAAGGAAAGGCATACCTCACAGTGCGCTTCGACCTTAGTGCTGCTTTCGATACTGTCAACCACCGGCTCCTACTTGCTAGACTCTAAAAGCTTCGTTGTCTCTGAGATTGCCTTCAACTGGTTAGCTTCTTACCTCTGCAATCGGTCTCAGCATGTGTGTATTGGTACTGTTCGATTGGATCCTTCTCTCTGCACTGCTGGTGTTCCTCAGGGATATGTTCTCGACCCCCTATTATTCACCATCTTCACTTCACCAATCAGTCACTTAGCCAATCACTTTGGAGTCCAGTTACAGCAATATGCTGATGATACTCAGCTTTTCATTGCTCTGTTACCAACGGATCAGTCACGCAAAGTAATACTAGAAGAGTGCCTCTCTTTAGTGCATGCATGGTTCTGCTTCAGCGGTCTTGCTATAAACCCAGGTAAGTCTGATGCAATCATGTGGGGCGTGGTGGCTCAGTGGTAAGTTCGGCGCCTTGTGAATGGAGGGTTGCAGGTTCGAATCCCACTCTAGCCGCTGCATATGGACCTTGGGCAAGTCCTTCACTCGCAATTGCTCATGGCGCTTCGGCATGAAAATTCCGGCACGGTATCAAATGCTGTAGTCGGGAGCGCCTCTGAGTAGTAGTAGACTTCAAGAGGCGCTATAGAAATATCCGGAATGAAAATGTTTGGCTCATGCCAATGACTGCACTCTTTCCCTTCTCATTCTAACATTGACCTTACTGGCAGTGTTGTTCCAATATCAAAGACTGACAAAACACTTGAGGTCACTTTGGACAGTAATCTCACATTCCAATCCCACATAGAAAACCTTTGCCAATCTTATTTCTACCATATCAGGGCAATACATCACATAAGGTCTGCTCTTACCAAAGACATGTCACAAACCATAGCCTGTTCTCTTGTCTACTCTCGCCATTTCTGTGTTTGCAGGCATATCAGGTCTTCAAGTCATCAGGTTTCGACGAATCCAAAATTTTCTGGCTTACGTGGTGCTGCATGCATCTCCTCATTCGAACGCATTAACTTTGCTCTATCAGCTTCATTGGCCTCCTGTAGAATTAAGAATAAGATTTAAACTGTCTGACCTATAGAACTCTCACAACGTGCACTCCTACCTACCTCCAATCACTACTCTCTCCTTACATCCCACCATGCAGTATGCAGTTTTCGGTTATAGGTCTTTTGGTTGCACCTAGATGTAGCACTGCCATGTTGCAGCCCTCAAGGAATAGAACCAACTGCAAATGTTTATCCATTGCTTGAACTCTTCTTTTTTTCAAGAAACACCTCAAAACTCACTATTTCCCACTGGCTTTCAAACATCTCGGTATCTGACTGTTCTTCATCTGGCAACTGACTGACCATGCCTGAGATTCACATTTCTGTTTGTCACTGATGAGGCTGGTCAGGTCGGGAGCACCACTGGCCTTTCTGAGTGGCGCTTCATAAATGTTCACAGTTACAATATTATTGTATTCTGTAGCCCTGTGTTAGTGGATTACACAGAATTTGACATGCAAGTTGTTTTGTGTAGAAGACATTTTATTGATGCCTTGTGCACTTTTGTGGTGGCACAATAGGAGTTTTGTATTTGATAGAGAGGATGAGGACTTTTTAACTAATGTTCTGGATAAAAGTCGATGCCAGAGGTCACCAGACGCCAGAGGGCACCTCGACTGCAGAGCAGTCGATGCCAGAGGTCGCCTGACGCCAGAGGTCACCAGAGGTTTGGAGTGAAAATAACTGCAGCAGTACATTGGTATATGTAGGGGCAGGCATTTGCCTATGTTTGATACAAGTGCATGCAGTTAAGGCGGCAGTTACTGCAGCAGTATATTGGTAGATGTAGGGGCACACATTTGCCGCCTTAACTCCATGCACCTGTATCAAACATAGGGAAATGCCTGCCCCTACATATACCAATATACTGCTGCAGTTATTTTCACTCCAAATGTGACTTATAATCAAGCAATTCAATAAACAAATTCAGTTCTCTTCCTATCAATCCATTCAATTTCTTTATCAACCTGTCATTGTTATGACGGGCAAATACTCTATTGGTCAGATAGTTTACTTACTCTGTGATGTGCCTGAACCATCCCTTGTAAGTGCTTGTCTGAATCTCTTGTTTTTGTCAATATTTTTAACCAGAGAGTGAAGTAAGAGTTCCTATGTGGATTGAGAAAGGATTGCTTCAGTTTCCCACCAGTCCAAAAAAGAATCCCACTGTAATGATTGGTCCCGGAACGGGATGTGCCCCATTTCGAGCCTTTATCCAACAAAGGTCAGCAGATGCCATAGGAGGTGAGCTTTTCTTTTGTCTGGCTCTTCTATTTTCTCATCTTTTTTCAATACAATGATCATCTAATAATACTGTATTATAGATTTTTATGGTCAAGGCATATTATTATTATTATTACATTTTTAATGCACACAAGGTCACACAGATATGCAAATCTGAGGTTAGTTAGTTGCCAGGTGGAGCTGTTAGATATGGGGTCGTCCATAAAGGACGTCCGCAAAATATGACCTACTTTGGACCCCTCCCTCCCCCTTGTCCGCATTTGACCTTACCCACCCTCCCTCCCCCTTTGCGGACGTCGGCACACCTAAGCCAATTTTAATGCCATCGTTATTTTTACAATTATTCCACAGTTCCTGTGCATGTTTAAGTCAATCAATCAATCAATCAATCAATTAGACATTTATATAGCGCGCTCTTCAAGGCAACTATTCAGAGGCGCTCCCAGCCCAACCTCGACGAAAGAGAACAGCCTTAAGAGCAGAGAAGAAAGAGGTGGATGAGTCTCGAGGGAGACCGCAGTCCAACAGGAAGGCCATTCCAGATAGTGGGACCGGCAACGGAGAATGCTCGCTGTTGCATGGTTGCAGTGCGAGCGAAAGGAACATGTAAGTCACCGCGGGCGGTGGAACGGAGTGAACGGCGACCAAGAAGTGCGGACGCTGGAAAACAAAGCTCACGTAGATAGAAAGGAGCGCGGCCAAGCTGACACTGCCAGACAATAGAAGCAACCCGGTATACAATGCGTTGCGAAAAAGGAAGCCAGTGGAGGACGTCACGCATGTAGTCAGACACGTGACCAAACTTAGGGATGCGCCCAACGAGGCGCGCAGCAGAGCGTAGAACGCGTTCAAGGCAATGCAGTCGAGTGTGAGGGAGACCAATATAGAGAGAACAGCAGTAATCAAGTCGACAGGTGAGAGTTTGGGTTTTATATCGCAAGATATGCAAGATGTGCAGTAATAAAAGCCTCTTTAAAGTCGTAGTAGATGTTTTACCATGCATGTGGTTTTAGGCAATCGCTTCACTGACCTTTTCCTTTTTCGGGGAAGGGTTGAAACAATGTGGTGTTTATAAACTATGAAATTTAAAAGTTTAGACGTCTGCACTAGTCGTAATGCTCCCTCCCCCTTGTCCGAATTTCAATGACCCCTCCCTCCCCCTTATTGCGGACGTCTTTTATGGATGACCCTTGTTCAATGAGAAATAGTGAGTTTTGAGGCATTTATTAAAGAAAGAGAAAGAGTTTGAACTTCGGACACTGTAATATTAACACAATCTACTCTTATGGTCAAAGCATTTGGTTGATGTAATCTACTACTGCTTTGGGCATGGTCAGAGACAGCTAGTGCATTTGCCTTTCACCTTGGCATCCAGGAATAGGATTCTGGTGTTTCATATTAGATGATTGTCCAGTTCCAACCATGACCGGTAGAGAAAACAGCATTTTGGAATTATTTTTCAATTCCACAATGGATTTTATGTGATTTTTTTAACGTAATTATTGGAACCTCACCACTGTTGGGGTTGAGAAAATAAGTTTGATTAATATATATTTATGGTGGATCATTGGTTGAAAAAGAAGGAAAATGTGATACAGAAATAAAACGAAGGATTGCGATTGGGAAAGCTGCAATGATTGGACTGGAAAAGATATGGAAGGACAAGCATGTGAGCATTAGGGAATGTAATCCCGGAGCATTCTGTCAATCCCGGGATTACGGGATTATAAATTAATCAATCCCGGGATCCCGGGATTATACTTTATGCAATGAAAAATTTTCCCGCCTATAGCATAAATGTATATTTAATACTGTTACGCGGTTGTGTATTAAAGAGGTTGGTTTTAAGAACGTTGTGGCGATGTGTTATAAACATGTAAACTTAAAATAACGAAAAGTTTAAGCGTTCGTTAGGAGTTATTTACGATAAAATTAATCGCAAGAAGCGTGAAGTGTCAATACATGTAGTACAATCTCCGAATACTGATGACTCGGAGCATAGGCAGAGGCACTTGACAGCAGTAGGGGTCGGTTGATACTTGATCAAGGTTTCACCACTAACAGGTTGGCCCGCTTGTTTTGTCCTCGGAAGCTAATTAACTTGGGGTGGGGTGTTTCTGAGTGTAAAGATCTTGATAGTTGATAGCGATCCCACGGCCGGGAATGAGGTCTGAGAACGACAAGTGACCAGCGCAGCACCGCTGCGGGAGGAGTGCACAGCAGCCTGCAGCACCTTGATATTAAAGTAACCAGAGTCGGTCTGTAGTCTGTACTAGGGCTCGTACTCGTCGTTGCTGCTTATCTGCCGTAATTAGCGTCCATTGCCCAAGCCTCAATGAAGAATTATACAGTGGATAAAGTAATTTTAATCCAAAAATCCGAATTTTTTGTAATCCCGAAAATACGGGATTCCACGTTTGTCAATCCCGGGATTACGGGATTGAAAAATGTTCCGGGATCCCGGGATTCGGGATCCCGGGATTACATTCCCTAGTGAGCATAGATACAAAATAAAGGCTCGTGAGAGCCCTGGTCTTTCCAACGGTTCTGTATGGTTGTGAGTCGTGGACAATGACAAAGAACTTGGAGAAAAAGGTCAACGCATGTGAAATGTGGATATGGAGAAAGATGTTGAGAATATCATGGACAGAGAAAAGGACGAACGAATCAATACGAGTGGAGATTGGTGTTGAGAATGAAGAGTCATTAAAACAAAAAGCGACAAGATTGAAGCTTGGATTCTTTGGTGATGTTATGCGATCTGATGGGCTAGAAAAGGAAATGATGTTGGCTTGTGGTGAGGGGAAAAAAAGACGGGGTCGACCAAGGAAGAAATGGATGGATGAGATTCACAATGTAACTGGCATGAATCTGGAAGCACTAAGGGACCTGACTTCAAACAGGAAGCAATGGAGAATGTGTGTCATGGCGATCGCTAGAGCTCCAGGAGTTGACAGTACAAGGTGACAAGGTGATGGTGGAAAAAGGTTCCGTTTCTAATGGATGATCCTGAAGAGCATGGCTGTGTGTTTTTATTCAAAGCTTGTGAATGAGTGTCGCCAACCAACACTTTACACTTGACTAACAGCTAGCTACACAATTATTTGTCAATATTTCACTTGAATTTTAAATTTAAATTCTTCTCATATAATTTTAGGTTGAAGCATTGTCCGCTTGGCACTGTGGTGGTAATGTGTGTTGATTGCTAGGAGCTGTCAATTCAAAAGCTTGGGTTTGATGCATCATGTGATATTAAAAATTCAGCATGGGACAAAAATGCAGATGTTTTTGTTCATTCCGTTACCTTAGGGAATGTCCTGTTCTTTGGCTGTCGCAATCGAGAGAAGGATTTCTACTTTGAGCATGAGTGGCAACATGTCGAGTCTGATAAATTGCTTCAGCTTTTTGTTGCCTTCTCACGAGACCAGGTATTAGTCAGCTTACAGTTCTGATGGCCACTTAATACCGCTAAACTTGCTTTACAACTTATGCGGTAATATGCATCATATTGTTAGGTTACTAATAGACATCCTGATTACTGGAGAAGTCTATAGCAAGTCGGTAAGTCCGAGTGACTTACCGTAGTCAGTTGATAAGCATGTGACTTAGTCGATGAAGATTTTAAGCCAGTTGCTAACTCCTTAGCAACTGACTTTGAGTACTAATCTGTAGCGACCATAAGTGGTCTACATTTTTGTGTATTATATATGGAACAAGGTTCAGTTTCTATAGTTCTGTGGTTTGAATCGATTACTAATTCTATAAGAGTCCTGTATGAAAATGTCAATTATTATAGGCTACAACAATTATAATAATACATGGGAATTTTTTAAATCCATTAATTAATAGCTGTACTGTGTGGTACATTATATTATTCATGTAATTATGAACATTCATTTATGAATATGCACTAAATAACCAAGAACTTGAACAAGCTGTAGTAGCTTCTTTTCTTCAAAATGCTACTTTCATTTTAAATCCAAACTGGCCTGTCACATAAAATTGTAATTTTTATTCTATTTAAAGTCTGTGATGACTTTTTTTAAGTGGAATAAACTTAACAAATATTAATTCCAGTTAGCAGCCTATTGTAATCATAATAATAATAACAATGACAATTTCTATGGTGACATAACACCAGCCTTGCCGTTACAAGGGTGCCTACAAGAACATACGTTCGTGTGCTTCATTTGCTGCTGGGAAGACATAGGATCAGAACATGCTTCTGGATGATATGCTGCATTTAATGTTGCCTTACGGTTAATATGAAATTCAGTTGAGACGAAATTTGTATACTGGTTCTGTCTGTTGTCTTAACCAATATGCATTGTATTCCTTTGGTAGATTTTAAAAGTATTTGTGTAGTAGATTTTGGAGTATTCTCTTGGTAGATTTGAAGCAGTGATATTTTTGTTAACGGAAATAGGAATTAGAAGTAAAATTATCAATTTCCGTTAACGAGAATAAGAACGAGAATTGGGAATTATTTTGAGAACGAGAATAGAACAAGAACTGAAATACGCTACAGAGAATGGAAATTTGAATAGAAATAGGAATTATTTTCAGAACGGAAATTATGACATTATAATTTTTGCAGTACGCAATTTGCATAAGTGAGATAGTCATGCGACCGAGAGCCGTTAAGATCGGTAATCTTCGGCTGTGGTAGGCCTATCTTTGGCATGCATAATCTATAATCAGACATGAATCCTACAGCCAGTTATCTCTACTGATGTTTACTGGATAACTAATGGGCTGTGAAAGTTAGGATTATCGCTCAGTTGGGGCAAACCATGAACAACAAAGAGCAGACGAAAGAAGACTTGTTGAAGTTTTTTTGACTTTTTAATTATGTAATACTTTAATCCAGAAATCCATCTAATTATATACCGGTAATACCGCTGTTTACCTATATGTAAACAAAGACTTTCTGCCCTAACTTCTGATTCGCATTGGCCATAGGCCAATGGCTGAAGCTTTATCAATCCAGTAATATTAATACATATCAGTGCCTACAGCGAGATTGCTTCTGAAGCTGAAGGGTTCATCCATAAAGGACGTGCGCAATGAGGGAGGGAGGGAGGGGTCATCAAAATGCGGACACGGGAGGGAGCGGGGTTATGACCAGTGCGGACGTCCGCATCTAAACTTTTAAATTTGATAGTTTTTAAACACCACCTTGTTTCAACCTTCTCTGAAAGATGAAAATGTCAGTGAAGTGATTGCCTAAATCCTCATGCATGGTGTAACCTTTACTGCAACTTTAAAGAGGCTTTTATTACTGCACATCCTGCAATATGAAACCCAAACTCTCACCTAAACATGCACAGAAACTGTGGAATAATTGTAAAAATAATGATGATGACATTAAACATTGGCTTAGGCATGCAGACATCTGCAAAGGGGGAGGAGGGAGGGTAAGGTCAAATGCGGACAAATGTGGACAAGGGGAGGGAGGGGTCCAAAGTAGGTCATATTTTGCAGACATCCTTTATGGACGACCCCGAAGACCTTCTGTCAGCACGAGCCTCACAAGCAGCAATTGCGGTAGTGTGCGTCCGTACGCCAGGGACTCCAAAAGTAACAAATACTAACAAATAAACATTGTGTTATCCTTCCCTATATATCAGAAGTTCAGAATTTTTACAGTTACTGTTGCTCTATGAGACTCAAAAAGTGGATGGGCGTGGAGTCCATGAGTCTTATCTATTTTGCCTGGATTCCAAATTTTGTGATGTGATGCTTCCATGACTCCATGAATTCAGGCATTAATGGAATCACTGCTCACGAGAATATGTAGAGGATATTTTCCTTGTGCGGACTGCTACCGGGCGAAGAAATCGTATGCACAAGTCTTTTGATATTAGATTCTCTCTGAGACTTAACAAAAATATTTGAATTTCAGGCTATATATAACAAGTTGGAACCGACTAACAACTGCATGCGTTGTTATTTGAGAGATCAATTATAAATAATAGGGGCCTGCTACTTCAGAACTGGAATTAGAACTGAAATTATTTCAGAACTAGAATTAGAACTTAAATTATTTATTTCAGAACTGGAGTTAGAACTGAAATAGGAATTATTTTCAGAATGGGAATAGAATTAGAACTGATTTTGAATCTTCTTAACTGAATTAGAAGTAAAATTTGGAATTATTCTTAGAACTGAAATATCACTGATTTGAAGTATTCCTTTAGGTACATTTTGGTCTGAACAGTAACTGTCTTGTCAAGAACTGTTTCTTTATTAAATTTACTCTAATTTTCCATTGCTTTTAATTAATTTTGACAGTCGAAGTAGGGCCTAGTAGTAGGCATGTATGCATGCATGCATACATTTATGAAGTCTACTTGTTCAGACAAGTCATAAGAAACTATAGGTAGTCCACTGTCAAGTACACTAATGAAATGTACATGTACACACTAGTGAGTAATGATAAAAGTACATTTTAATGTTGATTTATCAAAAGTATTTTGAAAACTATTTTGAAAACTATTTTCAAAAGTATTTAGAAAAGTATGCTATTTTCTATTTTCAAAATACTTTTGAAAACTATTTTGCCCATCACTGCTCTTGATTATCATAGCAACAATTAATTGCATGGTTACCTATTTTATTTTCAGAGTGAAAAGGTATATGTGCAGCACATTCTGGCACAACAGTCTGCACTTGTATGGAATCTTCTTGAACAAGAAGCATATTTCTTTGTAGCTGGGTTAGTAAATTTTGTTATTGCTGGGTTAGATTATATTTTATTTCTCAATGGAAGATATTTATTCTGGTGAAATCCAGGCCACAGTATTGATTTGTCTGCTGCTATTGAAAGGTTCTTACAAGCACTGTGTAAATATCTTCATACATGCATGCATGCATACATTCATGCCCATTCTTATCCAGTGTAAGGTAAATGCAGTTGGAAAAGTTATTCTTGGAAGGATCTGTGCTCTTGTACATTCTGTTGCTCAGGAAGTTTGAAAGGCCTAGATTGACACAAGCTTTTGAGGACTTTCTATTGGAACATATGGGAGGCAATCATTTCCTGAGTCAGCCCATGAGCTGGCAATGAATGGTAAGGTCCTGGATCCAATGGCCATTGGATCCCAGGACTAACCGTTTACTTCTCATGCCAGTCATGATACTATCAGCTGCACAAGAAAAACTCTGGTACATGCCTTCATACGCAGTCGTCTTGACTACCGCAACAGCCTGATGTTTGGTGTTCAGAAGGGGCTGTTGAAGAAACTTCAGAGTGTGCAGAATGAAGCAACCAGATTTGTATGTGATCAAAAGGCTGCCAATACTTGAGGATCGCTTTTAAGTTGGCCACACTGGTTTATGTGTCTGCACACACTTGCACCTCCATACATGCTGGATGATTTGTGCTGGCATCATTGATTCAGGATGGTTTCAACTGTGTTCTGCTGCAAATTACGATCTAGGGGAAGCCAGCAGGTCAAGAGCGTAGACATTCACCGTATCTGGCCCAACAGTATGGAATGCTTTCCCTGTTCTGCTTTGGGATCCTGAGATATCACTGGAGTGCTTTCGAAAGATACCGACGTTTGTTTATGTCATCCCGTTAGCAGTTGCTTAAGCGCATTTGTGGTGCACTTAGTTACAATATCTTGTGCCTTACAAATTGACTTGTAATAATAAACAATAAAGTTTTCTTCTGATGAACGACAAGTTTAAAATGTTGAAAGGGTCTACGGTGATTCGTAAAAAGTAAATGATTTTCAGAACTATTAACAATCTTTGGATACATTCAGGAATGGTTTTTGTGTTTCAGAAATTCAAAGAACATGCCAGACAGTGTACGACAAGAATTAAAAAAAGTAATAATTCAGGAAAGTGGGAGAACAGAAGAGCAGGCAGATGAATACTTGAGTGAACTGGAACAAAGGAAAAGATACCAGCTGGAGACATGGTCATAATCGATTCCAATTCCATTAAAAATAAACGACAGCCTAAGTGACCAGAATATGTCTCCTGCTTTCTCTAACTACTCTACGGGTTAATGCGTTTCAGGCTTCACTGCACCTTAGGAATCGAGCATTTAGTGTTAAGGGGTCATCCATAAAGGACGTCTGCAGTGAGGGGGGAGGGGTCATTCAAATGCGGACAAGGGGGAGGGGGTTACGACCAGTGCGGACGTCCGCATCTCAATTTCTAAATCTGATAGTTTTTTAAACACCTCCTTGTTTCAACCTTCCATGAGAGACATATCGGACAGTGACGTGATTGCCTAAAACCTTGTGCTGTGTACTAGAACTTTAATACCCTCTGGGCTTGAAAACTAACAGGAATAACATAGTTGTTGATATATTGAGTTTCTTCTTGATTGCCTCAGGGAGGGAGGAAGTTTTGATCTGACAAGCTAATATTTCATCGTTCAAGACTGAGGGGGACAGGTACTGCAGAGCTATGTAAATGTACGCGTTTATGTATATATATCTATGCCTTAGTACAGTATTCTATTGCAAGTAAGACAACAGAACAATTATTGCATCGCATACACAAGTAACATTTCGAGTAGCAAGGAGTATATCGCTAACCAGTATCAACATTAGCAGATTTTAAGGCCTGATTATAACAGTTAAAATGGATGCACGGTATAAACTTTACTGCGTTCATTGGCTTTGCATGCGGACGTCTGCAAAGGGGGAGGTCAAATGCGGACAAGGGGGGAGGGAGGGGTCCAAAGTTGGTCATATTTTGCGGATGTCCTTTATGGATGACCCCTAAGGTCAGTTACAAATGGGTTGGTTTTAGGCTGCCCATGCTTGGATTGTGAAAGTGTTACACTATATATACCAGTTGGCGATAGTAATTCCTCTGAACCCTGAAACATGTAACCATTATAACCCAGGATATCTGATCTGCTTTCATGATGCTCGATGAAAAGTTCAAATAAGGATTTTAAAGTAACTGTACCAAGACAAGGTTGACGATTACTAATTTATGATACACTCGCCCACTGAGTTTACTAATGATGTCAGTTAACGGTCATCTGACACGGGGTGGCCGGCCCGCTCACCAGTTTTAAATTAATGTTTTTTTGTCTTATATCACCATGCACTTCTTAAAATTTGGCAAACAAGCCCAGGTTTCACACTGACTGACTGTTACAGTTAGAGGTGTAACTTTGGTCTAAAAAGCGGGGGGTACCAATTTCTTACAATTTCTTACATACACGAAGCAAGGCGGAGACTGCGATCTCTTGGGAGGGTTCAATAATAAAATATTTATTGGTATTGTTAAAAAAGTGGGAGTACGGGTACCCCTCGTACCCCCACAAATTATGCCTACGGTTACAGTTAACCTGGAAGGAAATTTTGTGTTTTGAGTTCTAGTGACCTAGTATTACTTGTTTCTCAACTTTTCTTTCAGGCACTGAGGAAAATCACTTGCGGCCGGCCCGCTGCATGCTTACCAAAAATTATAGAGGCCAGTATGCAAGAAAAGGTTGGCCACACCTGATCTAACAAGTGTAACACAAGTAATGAATAATGAAAACCTTTACACGTCAATAATATTCATCAGGAAACTGTTTAATAGGTTAAAATAACATTCAGTCTAATGTATTAGTAATACAATCAACATTTGTATAACAGTATGTTGCCGCTTGAATTAAAATCGCCGTACCTTCAGCTTTCAAATATTCAAAAAAGATAATAAAACAGTTAATATATACAAAATTAAAGAACCTGTAAAACAAATCTTTTAGAACAACAAATTTTGCTAATCAATTACAGTAATTGGACATCCTGTCCATGCTTACACAAAGAGAACTAGAATAAACCTCTTAACTACACCAAACAGCACGATTTCAGCTAATTCTGCTGGCCCTGAAAGCTGCAGTCCACAAACACCAGGCAGTTTCTTTAACTATCAGAAGTGTCATATTGGTAATTTGAAGCAGAACCTGGCGAGTCTGAAGAACTATGACCTCCCATGATCGCCCCATGAATTGTTTTCTGGTGGTGACGCATCGCTCGCTTTGTTGTGAACTCTTTTTCACAGTTGTTGATGTTACAGATGAACTTTGTTGTTGTTACTGATTTCCAGCTGCCACTTTCATCTTGCTGCTGCTGGACTGACACAGTACTAGTAGCATATGAAGGAACTGCAGGACTCAAGTGATGCTGTGGTGACGAATAAGCACTGCCAGGTGCAGACAGTTTTGGTGATCTTAATGGGTTCACTTTGTTTCGCATCACATTTGTCAGCTACAAGTTAAATCAACTGAATTTAATCCAGATGGAACTTTTACTACCATACAATTAGATCAGCTGAACACCTATTAACAACAAATTCTTAATTCTAGTGATAAACTTCTTTGAAACACATAAACAATACAGAGCAGTTCATATTTTTAATAATAACTCAATGAACTCAATGAACTGTCCAGGCCTCGTGAAATGTTTCCTAATGAAGGGTTAGGATAGGCTAACAGACACAATGTTCTGACTACTGCAAACCAAGATGGTAAATTCATTTTTCTATTGTGTGGACCTAAGCATCATTGCAATCCGATTCTTGTAACGTGGATACAGCTGCCAACTTCAGGAGAAAATGTTCTGGCAGCCTCGCTTCTTCTTCTGACGTCCATGGCCTGTGATCTGATGACGGAGCAGACTTGATTTATGTCGAAACGACTGGCCACACAAACTGCACATGAAGTTCATCACAGGAATTACTTTCCAGTTTGGATGAGCAATACCACTTGATTGAGCCGAAGGCTTCAATCCATCATTACCCTCCATGTCCTCATCCTCGTCATTCTCAGCAGTTTTGATTGATCCAGGATATGATGACGTTTTCTGTGCCAAAACAAACACCAAAACTGTTCTTCAGAAGCCTCTTCCCAATAAAGCTTTCTATCTGAAAGCAGGACTGCTACCTGACACAGACAGCTCGAGGAGACCAGACCACAGGACGACCAATCGCCTACACATACATACAAGATGTTTAACCATCTTCTGTTGGGCCATGAACTTTATTATATTATGATCATGTGTTCAAAATCATCACTGTCCAACCCATAACATATTTAGCATCTTGTAACTCAAAACCTTCATGCTTATTACTGCGTGCTGCAGTGCTGAGTTCATCAAGGACTAGATTGTTAACAGTTGAATGATGCTGAGGTGTACATGGCTCTGATTCAATGACAGTACTGTTCAATGAAATTCCATCCAAAGTTTAGAGCATTTCAGACTCCTTGATACAAAATTGTACTGAAGGTAGATGGCAACACTTCAGTATATGCATCAACTGCTCTAATCTTCCAGTGCTTCATCACCAGTTGACAGGTAGACAAACAATATTTGGAAGACTTTCACATACATTGGTTACCTTCTGATCCTTCCTCCTATGATCTCCGATCATTCGTATCTCAAATTTACTCTCCCGTCAGTTCACCTACAGCCAATCCACTCCATTCGGAAGATGCGAGGATGGAATTTCAATCGTTTGACTCTCAGGCTTTCAGCGTCGCTATCAGAGACTCTCCTTTCGTCACCGGGTCCTGCACTTGACACTCTCACAGTTCCTCAACTAGTCGATCTTTACACCTCCACCATTACCGGTCTGCTGGATTCCATGTTGTCAAGTAAAGACCCGTCATTGACCATTGGCTGTCTGGTTCGACGCAGACTGTCATAAACTTCGCCGTCGCACCCGTTGCTTGGAGCGACGCTCTCGCCAGACCAAGGATCCTAATGACCGGTTGGCCTGGATTACCCAGCTTCGTGCCCTTCATCGTCTCTACCATCGCAAGGAGGCTGCTCACTGGTAGAAGCTGGTCTCACGCAATCTCAAAAACCCAAGACGCCTTTGGTCTTCCATCTCGGGTCTGCTGGGCCGGCCTTCTTGCCCTTCAGAAATTCCTGCCTTCTCCGCAAATGAATTCTTGACTATGCTCACGGAAAAGACTGATCGACTCAGAGCCTCCACATCAGATGCTCCTCCACCGACGTTTACCACAACGTTATCTGCGTTTGACGATTTCCGACCCATATTAGACTCAGACCTTCGTACAGTTCTTTCATCAGTTAATTTAAACTTTTGTGAATTAGATCCTCTCCCCCTTTCATTCTTAGTGACATTGTAGACGATTTTGCTCCATTTCTGCTTTATCTCTTTAATAGGTCCCTCTCTGAAGGTTGTGTCCCTGCCTCGCAAAAGCAGGCCATTGTTTTTCCCTCACTCAAGAAGCCCAATCTTGACACAAACCTCCGCCAAAACTACCGTCCAATCTCTAATCTATCATTTCTCTCCAAAACCCTTGAACGCCTCCTTCTCTCTTCAACTTCTTCCTTATCTGGAACAATCTGGGCTTTTACCTCCCTTTCAGTCAGGTTTTAGGGCTCACCACTCCACTGAAACTGCCCTCCTTTGCTTTCCGAAATTTATTCAGCTGTTGATAGGTCCGAACTCTCTCTTCTGGCGCTATATGATGTCTCCTCAGCCTTTGACATGGTTGACCACACCATTCTTCTACAGCGCCTTGAGACCTCTTGCGGTCTGAAGGGCCCCCTCTCCAGTGGTTCCGGTCATACCAGTCTGATCGCACTCAGATGGTTATCTCTGGTGAATCTAGAACTCTGTGGGTCCCTATTAAACTGGGTGTTCCGCAGGGCTCTGTTCTAGGCCCTCCGCTTTATTTTGTACACGGCCGGTATCCCCTCCCTCCTCCCCATCCATGGGGCTTCAGGCCATCTCTTTGCTGACGATGTCCAGGCTTATGTCCATGGGCCTCCTTCCTCTCAACTTCTTCTTGCTCAGCACATCGAAGCTCTTTCTCATGATCTTCATACCTGGATGTACTGCAATCGCCTCTTCCTCAATTCGTCCAAAACCTAATTTATCTGTTTTGGCACTCCTCAGCAACTTCAAAAACTCGACTTTGCTGTGCTGTCTCAAAGGTTTCCGCTTTTCACTTTCTCGTCTAGCGTTCGTGATCTAGGAGTGACTCTTGACAATTCTCTCACCTTTACTGAACACATTTCCAAACTCACTCGCACTTCCTATTTTCACCTAAGGCGCCTTAGAGCTATCCGTCGCTCTCTCTCATCTCCAATTTTCACTTCAATTGTCCATGCATTTGTCTACTCTAGACTTGACTACTGCAATTCCCTCCTCATTGGTCTTCCTAAAGTCCGTCTTGCTCCTCTTCAGTCCGTTCTCAATGCTGCTGCTAGATTAATTGCCCGTCTTCCTCGATTCTCTCATATCACCACCTTTATGGCAGAAGAACTCCACTGGCTCCCGCTTTCTGCCCGCATCCAATTTAAGGTCCTCATCCTTGTCTCTAAGGCTCAACTTGGTTTTGCTCCAAAATATTTATGTTTATTTTTATTTATTTATTCCCGATATTTCTATAGCGCCTCTCGAAGTCTACTACTACTCAGAGGCGCTCCCGACTACAGCATTGACACTGTGCCGGAATTTTTCATGCCGAAGCGCCACGAGCAATTGCGAGTGAAGGACTTGCCCAAGGTCCGTACGCAGCGGCTAGAGTGGGATTCGAACCTGCAACCCTCCGGTCACAAGGCGCCGAACTTACCACTGAGCCACCACGCCCCATGTGACTTAATTCATCGCCCTCACTTTGCTGCTTCTCTTCGTCCTCTTCGTTCATCTGACCGTTTTGACCTCCTCGTTCCCCGGGTCAGGACTTCTCTGGCTCAATCTAGGTCTTTTGCCTCCATTGGCCCTGCTCTTTGGAATGAGCTTCCTCCGTTCGTTCATTCGTTCTTGTATTCTCTCAGGTAACGTCTCTTCCTCTTTTACCTTTCTTAAAACCTGCTTTTTCTCTCGGGGTCTCTCGCACTGGGAGCGCTTCTGAATGGCCCTCCCACTAGAAGCGCTTTTTAAATATCCAAATACAATACTGCTGCTTCCATAGCCTTGCAGACAAAAGCCTCTTGGGGAGTTAAAGGAGCTCTTCACAAATCCAAAGGTGGTTAATTTGGAACTTAATCAGCTTTAAAATCATGGCTAACCCACCACTGCAAGTCATGCAAAAGATAAAACACACAAAGATGCAATACAATACACTTCTAAACTTTGTGATTGGGGCATTATCAGATTTCACCTGTATTGAATTGTAGAAATAAAACTGCACAGACCTGACTCTGCAATGAGTTCAAATTCATGAGAAGCTACCTAGTGGAAAGAACTCAAATAAATAACTTAGATGTCTGAAGGAAAGCAAATAAGCCACAAAGCCAGTTGCATCAATCATACACAGGTATTAGAACTAATACAAAATGCAGTCTTTGCTGTTTAGTTGTGCGATCACCTCGCCATACCAAACTGACCAGCCATCCATGGAAATAATGTATAACCACAATTGTGTACAATTACCTATACATTAAAACTATAATATGATAATTACCTTCCTTACAAATTACAGAAGATCATATTAAAGCCAGGCAACAGGTAAACAGACTAGAAGATGCAAGTCTTCATACTGAGTTATGAACATGAGGAAACAACATACATTCAGCAGATGCTGATCAAAAAGAGGACTGGCATTTAATGTAGGCATGGATGGCAGATGATTTGCACGGCAAGCTATGTACAGCAGAAGTGCCAATTTGAAGTAGACATGCTGAGATACAGAAAGCCAGAGGTGTCCAGGCCCTTAGCCAGAAATAAAGAGTAGGGCATCCAAAAGCATTCAAAGTCGTGACCGCCCAATGCCTCGACCGTATGAATTCGCGACCACCTGATGCCGCGACCGTACAAGTCCGACTGCAAAAGTCTGCAATGCCCCTACACTGAATGACTTGGGTTTTGATCACAATTGTAACAGTTTTGATTTACATACAATGATACAAACAACAATCTGTTAACTTCAGATTGTAACTTTTAATTCCCTTATTTGATTACTACAGCCTAGGGAACAGATATTGATCACATGTATGTCCTGTTACTTGTTATCAATCCAAGTCCCTATAATTATTCACAAGGTCAAGGTATTTACATACCGGTAGTCAAATCAGTTACCAATTACCATGAAACAACCTCATCTAATTGGCACTTATTACACCTATGGGTGATTCCATGTCAGTTCAACCAAAGTGACTGACACGACCGACTCGGATTTACTTGAAATTTTGCCTACTTGTTGGGCCACATAAGATATGTATAAACCTGCAAAAAAGAAATTTTTTTGGGGTCAACTACATTCCGAGATACGGGTCGGCGAACTTTGACCCGACCCGCTCGCCCTCGTACCTTTGGACGTCTGTATCTCAGCTTATATGAGAGCTGGGAAGGTGTTCTTGGTGTCATTATTCAGCTCTTTTGACGAACTATTTGGGTAAATTAATCATGACTGTTTAAAAGTTTAACATCGAAACCATATTCCACAAATGAGCACTTTTACCTTGACCTTGACCTTTTCGCAACTTTTTTAAATCTGAAAAAATTCACACTTATACATCGAACTGTCTTGAACATCCTCAGAAAAATCAGAATGGGATCTCTAACCGTTTTTTTTCTATAATTGTTTTGTGTATACAGTTACGTGCAAACTTCAATATCGCTGTCTCCTTAAATTGATATCGGACATGTTCAACTTGCTACTTTTGTCTATAGTTCATTCTAGCAATCTTGAAGTGTCTTGAACATCCTCAGAAGACATCAGAATGGGATCTCTAATAGTTTTTTTTACTACAAAACTTAGTCTAGATGGAGGTATATGCCAATTTGTAGGAAATCTGTTTTCTGCAACACTGCTTGAAAACATAACATATAAATTTTGAAGTCCTTAAACAATATAGTTTATGAACTATACTCTTGAATAAGTAGAAGAATACAAGGAAAAATATATGAACAAAAAGAACATCCATGGATTAAGATCACATGTATTCATTCATTCAGAAAATTTATAACTAGTGCTCCTTCAAGATATGTACTCTTTGCTATATATATATATATATATATATATATATATATATATATGTATATATATATGTATACATATATATATATTAGGGTGGTCCTTATTTTTGAAAGTCTGATTTCACAATGAGGCACCCTGTGCTTTTGTTTCTATTGATGAAGAAAAAATTCAGAAAAAATTTGAAGAGGATCTGACAATATTTAGAGGTTGCTACCACATGCTAAAGTTTAAGCCTATGCCATGAGGAATTCATTTAGACTAGCCATTGCAATTTTCTTAATTGAACTGATGTTAGCAGGTGAAAAAATTGCAAAGTGACATACAGTTGTGTGTGTAATTCATTATTGAACACTATAAATGACTTCTAGCAATTAGTATACCCTAATAGTACTCATGTTTATTTATTTATTTATTTATTTGGTAAACAAACGTAGAAATAAATTATTTATTTTTTCAAACTCAGTGGTCTTTTAGTGTTTTTCTTTGACTAACAAAGTATGCAGTATACTTTTTAAGAAACCCAATATGAAACAAAATGGTTGCCAAATGCATTATGGAAAAGATGTCAATAAGTAAGCAAGCAGTAAGTAGTTATTAATCAAATTATAGTTATATCATTGTGTTGGAGCATAGGCTGGACAAGGATATGTTGTGGCGTGCATGTCACCATCACATACTAAAAATAATGTTGGAGGCAGTGGTCACGCTTTCTCTTGGCCCATCCCAAGGTCCAGACATAATGATTATCAGAGATTCCAGAGAAACTGGCGACTTATAGACCGATCAAAATAGAACACAGTGACATCCGATGAGTTTTTACAAGAAGCAATTTCCTGTCACAAACTTTTGGAGCTGACCATCACTTTCTTCGGCGGCGTTTATTCCAGGGGTATATCATTCAGAGCACCAGCTGGGCTGCATAGAACAAAGTGGATGGCCAAGAGTATTTATAGTCTTAAGATTTGGATGTTCAAGAGACAGTTCAAGTTGACAAGAAGAGAAGAAAAGGGGATAGCTGACATCTGCTTGTTCAAAGTAATGCCGTATGTCAAAGTCTGGTTTCAAGCATCATATGCACCATTGGCTCCTCGAATAGACCTGGAGCTCTTGAAGGACATTGACAGATTGATAAACAAGGAGAAAAATTGTGCAGATGCAGAGGTTGCAATGAAGACATTTCCGGGTCACTTCTGGTATCTGTCGGAGGAATTGGAGACTTTTGCGTTCTTTGATGATGGGGTCTCCATTGATTTATCAAGCGCCATATGGCTGCTCCTCTGGACAACACTGGCATCGAACATCCACTAAAGAGAATACCAGGTAACCTCTGATCAGCTGGAAGCAACTGGAAAATTTTATCATGGAAAACACTAGAAGATTCTTCAGCATTACATGCATTCCAGCAAGTTTCATCCAACAAGATGTTGATACTTGGCCAATGAGATGAGAACTACAAGTTAGCCAAGGCCACTGCCACCTCAGTAAGAGATGTGAAATACATAGCAGAGCATGGAGAACTGGAAGCAAATATTTTCCATAGAGGTGGCGATGGGTAATTGGGTATGCAGTTCCATTGACTTGCATTTCCTTAGACTCAATTTATGAGGTAAGTTTATGAGGTAATGAGCTCATGGACGAGTATAACAAGCTTCAAACAAATAATGAGGATCATAAGCAGTTTCTGGAATATCGTCACAGATATCCAGACAGGAACAAAGACACTGATTCATTAATACATTAAGTAGTAACTGGAACTAAACATTTTAATGTTCACTTGTGTGTCTTGACCCAAATAGTAAATACTACCGTCCACCACTGCCCACCAGAATTTGTTTTGAATTTGTGCATAAGAATAGTAGGCCTATACAACATTCTATGTATTGTGTGCGTTTTTACAATATATTTGATATAATTATGTTATGTCCGGTAGCAACCTCTAAAACTCAAAAAATCTCCACAAACTTTTCAGTATTATTATTTTTGTACCTAAAACTAAAAGTTTGGAGGGTGCCTCGTTTAAAATTCCCCCAACAAATTTTTTACATGGAGCTAAGGACCACCCTAATATATATGTATATATATATGTATATATATATATATATAGCAAAGAGTACATATCTTGAAGGACATATCTTTGCTATATATATATATATATATAGCAAAGAGTACATATCTTGAAGGAGCACTAGTTATATATATATATATATATATATATATATATATATATATATATATATATATATATATATATATATATATATATATATATATATATATAGTAGTAGTCAAGTTTGGAGTTAAAATGGAGTTGCAGTAGTCAAGTTTTCAGTTAATAACTGAGGTGGCTATCGTACAGGCTGTTCTAAAATCAAGTATGGTGACATCACAAATGTGCATTTAGCAAGTAAAGTGTGATACACAAAGCAACAAAAACCATGGCCAAGTACAGACCTGATGCATCTCAACTTCCAAAGGGGAAAATATTGAACTTGTGGAATGGACTGAGCCAGGAAATCAGGACTCAGACCTGTTCAATCAGTGGCAAGTCTGATGAATTGTGACCGGCTCAACAATTGGCAAACCTGCCAAATTATAGCCTGCTCAAGTAGTGATATTTCTGATGAATTACATCATGTGCAATTAATGCAATAACTTGGAAGGCTGTGACATTATCCGAATACGAAACGAAAGGATGTATTTAATACTTGTGCTCAGCAGATCATGAAAAGGAGATATTAAGTCTTTAACCCAACCTTGAATAGCAGCCATGGGTGTGAAGTGTTTAAGCAACTTCTTGTTGATGATGGTTTTTACATCCCTGTTTGCAAATCATGCTAGTGGAGCAAAAATGTTGCATTAAACTGGATCTGCAGTTACTGTAAGCATAATAACCACTGGACTAACATAATATTCTTTAACCTGATCATATGTTCAGTAGATTGACAATCTTACCATTTTCTGTGGTACTTGAGTGTTTTCTGTTTTAATCCATGATGGCGACCCAACTGACTGACTTGACGACCTTGTTGGGGTTTGCGACTGTGATGGAGGCAAGTGCCAAGAGGGGCTTGACATGGACTGTGGTGGAGCTGAAGCATCCCATGACATCTGCAATGGATTCTGGTCAAAAAATGGTTTCATGTCAAGTCCACTGTTAAAGTCATCCACAAACTGTGTACCACCAAGCTCTGAAGTGTCGTATGCCATATCAGATTCCGTCAGCTGAGAGGAGGACACAGGCTCCATCTTCTTTACAACTGATTCATTGTACATCCCTGAAGCTGTTTGAAAGGAACTGATGTAATTACCTTCACCCTGGTAACTGTCGGCAAGGCTGGAGCTCACCCCACGAGCTTCATTTAAAGCCTGATTCATGATCGCATGTAGAGCCTTGGTTTTGTCATCTTCACCTGTGTCCTGCATTGCTGACTGTGCACCTCCTGAGTATGGCACCAGATCCGGCATCCTCTTTGCCTCAGAGTTCTCTTCATCGGATTCGACACAGATGACATCTCCGTGACTGCGCTCCATCTTTACAGGGGGCATTTGGCCAAATCCACCACTGAACAGTTCCATCTTTTCCACTTTTGGCATGGGCTTAGTGGGCATCTGTCTCTGAAGAGGAGGTGGAGGCTGTTGCATGCTTGGTTTCTTTCCGTCTTCCAGCATCAGCATCATTTTTCTTGGCTTCTGTTGGCTCAGGGGTGTTCGTGAGGACTGAGCAAAACTCACTGGGGGTGCACGGATTGGGGTGACAGGAGCACTCAGTCTTGAAGATGATTGTGGGGATCGCATTGCAAACATCTGCTTAGCATTTGCTGGAGTTGCAGCAGTAGCAGTAGCTGGATTGTGCATCCCCTGCATCCCTCTCTGGGGACTTGGAAAGTTCAACTGCTGCCGAACCTTCTGACGAGCCATCGCATTGCCTGGTGACATGGCGATCATACCACCACGCATTCGACGTGGCACAGTCTGAGCAACTCGACGAACAGGTGTTCGACCTGCAATGGCGGTCTTTGGTCTTTTGGCAGGAATGCTACACATGGGGGCCCTTGCCACAGGAGGCATGGCTCGCTCCATGATCCCAGATGGCCCACCATCACCATACTCTTCATCAATCTGAATGATATAGAAATCAGCTTCATCGACTGTTATGCCAAGCAGACCTTGAACTTTCAACTGTTTGCTGAAGGGCAGACTATTTCGACAGAGCAGGGTAACTGTGTCTGTCAGCAGTGCTCGAATTGTCTCTCTGTCAGCCTTTGCCATTGTTGTGTTATATCTTAGGTTACTGAAAACAACCATACTAAATTTCAGCACAAAACTATCAGTCAAGTATAATATAAAACTAACTAGTATGAGCCTATCAAATGGCTGAAAATAGAAGTGTACAGCCAAGTATTACGATTCAGCTGCAAATGTTCTAATAACCAAACACCTACCTGAATCAAGGAATCTCAACAATCAAGCTATAGCTCAAGACAGCAACATATAATTACTCCCTTGCCTCAAGAGAACTAAAATTAAACAGCTTTTACATGCATGGCACTAAAATGCCTTTAACATCTGTATCTGGAGCTCAGGTCCTGATGCATCATACTGACAAACTGGCAATTTAGTGTAGTTTGTGTAACTTTAGTCAGACTGCTGCAGTTTCATGTGTGCAGATCATACCCTGGAGAACCATTGTACACAAGGATGGCCACAAGACCATTTGGCCTAGGAGAAAAGACCGAGTCCGAGACATCCCTGAAAGGGTACTGTACTGTCAGTGCTCATCACTTTTGTTACTGTTTTAACCCTTTAACGACAAGATAAGTTTTGGCTACACCCCTGTGATAAAGCAATTTAGAACTTGTTCTATCTCAGTTTTTCACACAAACATGAAGTGAATATTATTCTTGGCACTTTATCTACCCATCCATTCCACCCCAATGCTACACTTTTATGTACAAACTAGGGCTGTACTGAATATTCGCTTCGTATTCGCTTTTGGGCCGAATAGTGGGCCAAATAGCTATTCGGTATTCTGCCGAATAGTAGCGGTCGGACCGAATACGAATAGTGGTCACGTGAACTGCTTATGCGGCTGCTGTAGCAAGTGGAGTGAACGTTAAGTAAGTGACAATTTATAAGTTTAGTTAAATTAGTTCCATTCCTAGTTTACACAGACTGGCAGAAGGATGCAAAAATTACATGTAGTTAACTGTTTACTTTTAGTTTATGTATTAAATTTACTGAACTGAAAGTTTTGCTTACATTTGAAATTTTGAATGTTTTAGGTAGACCTATTTTGTACACTTCGTATTCGGCCGAATAGTGATAATCACCTATTCGGTACAGCCCTAGTACAAACCCTATATGAAACATTTTAAGCGACAATATGTGAGCATGGAAAAAGTGCAGAAATTACTGCCACACAAACCCCAAAAGAAATTTTGAAAATATTGTCATAAATGAAGGAAGTACAATTTATTTTAGTATTTAGACCATACTCATAAAAAGAAAACATCTGAAAAGTACAAAAGTCTGAACTTTCCATATGTTGGTCAGTTTTGACATACAGACATTAGTTTAAATCTTTAGCATTTCATCTTCTGTTTCCATCCATCTGTCCAGTGCTTGAAAAATAAAATTAGTCCCCCAAACTGTACTCCAAGGACCGAGTCCTGCAGAAAACTTAATTGTTTCACTGAAACACCATCTTTATGCTGAGAACACTCTTCAGTCTGGGACTCTGGGTTCAGGAAATTCCACTCGACGGAATCACGTATACTTCTAGTTGAAGTATTTCAAGCCTTTGATCGCGGCCAGGTCACTTTACTTGCTCTTTACGATATTAGTGCTGCCTTTGATACTGTACACCATACCATCCTCTTAGACCGATTATCAAAATCTTTTGGCATTGTTGACTCTGCTCTTCTTTGGTTTCACTCATTCCTTATATATTACTGATCGCTCTGTTTCTGTTGTTTTTGGACCTACCCGCTCTCCTTGGACCCACATCCCATATGGACTACCTCAGGGCTCTGTCGTCATTCCCTTACTGTTCACTTTGTATACCTCGGATCTAGCTGGGGTTCTGGGTCCAATGGGTGTTTCATCTCACCAATATGCTGATGCCAACTCAGCTGCTCTTATGGTTGAAAGCATCCTGGAGGCTTCCTCTGCTCTTGATGTCTGGTTGCCCTCACATCGCCTCCATCTTAACCATGATAAGACCCAGCATAGTTGATGCATCAGAAATTGAGGAATTCCATCATTTCAATAGCTTAAATGATCACCAAATCATTTCCATATTTTTAAAATACTTTCTTACACCCTTCCCCAACCCTTACCCCTCAGTGTTTCGGAAAACTAACCGGTAGCATGTGCTCACCTCTAATTTTACCACTACAGCCCTAGAGGCAGCTGCCTCCCCATCCCTGCTCAGGCTAGGCCATTGGATTCGTGCAAATCTTTTTGTTTTTTGGGGTACACCTATGTGGTTTGTTATTTCTAACTGTACAGCCTTGCACAGACTGAAGTGCAACTCACCTCACCGAGTGGTTGTTGCTACTCTTTTCACCAGGTTGAAGGCTAACACAACTCGTGCCAGGGCACACTGGAGATACAACATCAGGCTCCTATAAGACCCTGTTGTTAGGGCTGCGATGAGAGAGACTTGAGAGAGCGTTTTAGTGCCAGAAGTTTGGAAGATCGCGCTAACTGGGACATTTTTAGAAATGCCATGCAAGAGGTAGCCGGTGCAGTACTAGGTTATAGGTAATCAGAGACTGCCAAAGAAAGAATGGATTGGTGTCAAAACACAGGATCTGGTGTCAAGAAAACGAGAGGCAAGGCTGGCAGTAGCCTCTGCAGACTATGCCATACTCAACAAAGAGTGCAAGAAGTCTGTTATGGTAGACAAGCAGCAGTCAGCCAACAAAACAGTTAAGCTGGCAAAAGAAAGTCTGGCCCGAGGAGGATGCTTTGTGGATGCTTTTGACAACTTCAGGCAGCTCCGTGGGGCCTGCCAAAGGATCAGCAGCTCAATCTCGGCCTTTGAGGACATTCCTATGCACTAAAGAGCCAAAACTGTCAAGGAGGCATGAGCATTACGATCCATAGCGCAATCATCCACCAGCCGCCCATCATGACCATCAGGATGAATCTAGAGCTGAGACTGACGAATCAGAAATTAACCTTGGAATGACTTCGAAGGCAGAGGTAGATGATGTTGTCTGGGCAACATGCATAAGAAGCATGCCCTTAGCCAGCCACCCGTCCAGCCGTCCTTTGGACGGCTGAAAATCATTTTGGACGGGCATAAATTGTGCATGGACGTGATGTCCTAAATGTGATATAATGTATAATCCATTCCCCTTCATCTGTGTACAGGCCCTTAGCCAGAAATAAAGAGCAGGGCGTCCAAAAGCATTCAAAGTCGTGACCACCCGATGCCGTGAGCGTATGAAGTCGCAACCGCCCGATGCCGCGACTGTACGAGTCCGACTGCAAAAGTCTGTCCCTACACTTAATGACTCTTGGGTTTTGATCACAATTGTAACAGTTTTGTTTTATATACAATGATACAAACAACAAACTGTTGACTTCATATTGTAATTTTTAATTCCCTTATTTGATTATTATAGCCTAGGGAACAGACGTTACTTGTTATCAATCCAAACCCCTATAATTATTCATAAGGTCAAGGTATTTATATAGTGGCGTGGGGCGTGGTGGCTCAGTGGTAAGTTCGGCGCCTTGTGACCGGAGGGTTGCAGGTTCGAATCCCACTCTAGCCGCTGCTTACGGACCTTGGGCAAGTCCTTCACTCGCAATTGCTCGTGGCGCTTCGGCGTGAAAATTCCGACAGTATCAAATGCTGTAGTCGGGAGCGCCTCTGACTAGTAGTTGACTTCGAGAGGCGCTCTAGATATATATCCGGAATAAATAGTCAAATCAGTTACCAATTACCATGAAACAACCTCATCTAATTGGCACTTAATTACACTTATCCTAGATCATAAATAGATATCAAGTGTATCTTGTGTGGGAAAAGGAACATCGTTACACAGATGAAGGGGAATGGATTATACATTATAGCCTATCACATTTAGGACGTCGCGTCCATGCACAATTTATGGCCGTCAAAAATGACTTACAGCCGTCCAAAGGACCGCTTGACGGGTGGCTGGCTAAGGGCCTATCTGTGTAGCAATGTTCCTTTTCCCACACAATATACACTTCTCTAGCATTTATGATCTAGGATAGGTGTAATTAAGTGCCTATTAGATGAGGTTGTTTCATGGTAATTGGTAACTGATTTGACTATATAAATAACTTGACTTTAAGAATAATTATATAGGGGCTTGGATTGATAACAAGTAACGGGACATATGATCAATGTCTGTTCCCTAGGCTATAATCATCAAACAATTTTGCAGACGTCCATAAAGGATGTCCACAAAATATGACCTACTTTGGACTCCTCCCTCCCCCCTTGTCCGCAGTTGTCCGCATTGGACCTTACCCTCCCTCCCTCCCCATATGTGGACATCCGCATGCCTAAGTCAATTTTTAATGTCATCACCATTCTTTTTACAATTATTCCACAGTTCCTGTGCACGTTTAAGTGACAGTTCAGGTTTCATATCGCAGCCTCATTAAGGTTGCAGTAAAGGTTATACCATGCATGAGGTTTTAGGCAATCACTTCACTGACATTTTCGTCTTTTGGGGAAGGTTGAAACAAGGTGGTGTTTAAAAAACTATCAAATTTAAAAGTTTAGATGCGGACGTCCGCACTGATCATAACCCTCTCCCTCCCTTGTCCGCATTTCGATGACCCCCTCCCTCCCCTCCCCCCTCATTGCGGACGTCCTTTATGGATACCTAAGGGAATTAAAAGTTACAATCTGAAGTTAACAGGTTGTTGTTAGCATCATTGTATGTAAAAAAAACCGTTACAATTGTGATCAAAACCCCAAAGTCATTCAGTGTAGGGGCATTACAGACTTTTGCAGTCGGACTCGTACGGTCACGGCATCGGGCGGTCAGAATTTCATACGCTCATGGCATCGGGCGGTCACGACTTTGAATGCTTTTAGACGCCCTACTCTTTATTTCTGGCTAAGGGCCTGATCTGCAGGATCTTAACAGAAATGCTCAAAGAGAATAGAAACTTCTGATGCGGTTTGAAATGGCGACGAGTAGCATCGTTGGAAGACGGAGCCTGATCAAAGGCAAAGCACATCAGGATTACTTTTCATGTTGTGTTGACAAAAAAATCTACCGACAAACATCAAGGCCTCATTGACATGTGCCTTTGGACAGCTTATGAAACTGACAACAAAATAGACTTACCAGGGGTGGCGATCTGGGGAAACTAGTGGGACAAGTCCCTTCATCTTTAACAGTGATGGGACACAGTATGCAGTTGTCCCCACCTCTGATTTTTAAAGAAACTTTTTGTTTGCTATTTTTTAAATAATTGCCAAGTGGTTGTTTTGAGAAAAGTTAAACTCCGTAGTATAGTGATTCCATAGAGCACATTAAGTGATATTCTGAAGTAGGCTGGGTAAAACCGTAGTTTACGTTGCTAAATTGATAGTGGTTGAAAATCTGAAGTTTACGTTGCTAAATCCCTTGACGTTAGGTCTATTACCAAGTATGAAAATTGTTTCATAGTTAAACTAAAAGTTGCATTATTGATGAAAATGTTGCTGAAACTAGAAGCGGGATGTTTGATGAGGGTGCGGCCCGAATCCCTGAAACCCGAATCCCCGAAACGAATTTCGGCCGGATCCCCGAAATCGATTTTTCACTAAAATTACAAATAAACAGGTGAATAGGCAGTATATCGAGATACCACCAGGCCACGTTAGGTCTATGTCATGTATAAGAGTCTATAATTTAACTTTTAATAGTTTTCGAGGGTTCGGTCGCTTTCTATAAAACTGTTTTCGGGAAATCGGGCTTTTGTGTATTTTCAGCGTTTTCGGGGATTCGGGTTTCGGGTTGACCCCGTTTGATGAAGATATAACTGCAACTAGAAGTCGGATGAACGATGAAAATATTTCATATTAAGAGTTAAACTAGAAGTTGGATGATCACCTACGTGAAGACATGACATTAATTTAGCAACGTTAAGTACGGGCCTGAAAAGATGTTGAATTTAGCAACGTAAACTACGGTTTTACCGTAGGCTGTGTTACTACCTAATAAAAATCAATTAACTTTACATTTGAATTAGTTTGCATGTGATTCTACAATTTGTTGAAAAGATATAAATCTACAAGCCGTTACAAAGTGCCTGGCCCTTGCTTTTTAACGCATTTTTCGTGCACAGAAAAGTCAAAAACATATTTCGCGCGTAAATTTTTACCCAGTTCAAAAGTGTCCCCCTCACCTGTCAAACAAGATCGCCGCCTCTGAGATTTACATTCTTACTATGTCAAGGACTCTGCAACCAAGACAGTCGACAAAAGAGTGATATTAAACGAAATTAATAAACAGTCCAGCTACTACACTTATGAAAACAACTATTACGTGCAAACCTCAATTTCCACTATTCCGCGAGCAACAGCGATTAACAAATCCACAAATTACAGAAAGCACAGAGCCGCCATTATAGAGCAAGGACCAATAATTCACAGGACTTGAAAGTCCTTCTATGATGTCATGTGACTATTTGCAGCGACCAAGCACAGCAGCGCTTGTGGTGGTCAGGGAGTATATTGTATTGTATTGTATTTGGATATTTAAAAAGCGCTTCTAGCGGGAGGGCCATTCAGAAGCGCTCCCAGTGCGAGAGACCCCGAGAGAAAAAGCAAGTTTTAAGAAACTTAAAAGAGGAAGAGACGTTACCTGAGAGAATACAAGAACGAACGAACGAACGGAGGAAGCTCATTCCAAAGAGCAGGGCCAATGGAGGCAAAAGACCTAGATTGAGCCAGAGAAGTCCTGACCCGGGGAACGAGGAGGTCAAAACGGTCAGATGAACGAAGAGGACGAAGAGAAGCAGCAAAGTGAGGGCGATGAATTAAGTCACATAAATATTTTGGAGCAAAACCATGTTGAGCCTTAGAGACAAGGATGAGGACCTTAAATTGGATGCGGGCAGAAAGCGGGAGCCAGTGGAGTTCTTCTGCCATAAAGATGGTGATATGAGAGAATCGAGGAAGACGGGCAATTAATCTAGCAGCAGCATTGAGAACGGACTGAAGAGGAGCAAGACGGACTTTAGGAAGACCAATGAGGAGGGAATTGCAGTAGTCAAGTCTAGAGTAGACAAATGCATGGACAATTGAAGTGAAAATTGGAGATGAGAGAGAGCGACGGATAGCTCTAAGGCGCCTTAGGTGAAAATAGGAAGTGCGAGTGAGTTTGGAAATGTGTTCAGTAAAGATGAGAGAATTGTCAAGAGTCACTCCTAGATCACGAACGCTAGACGAGAAAGTGAAAAGCGGAAACCTTTGAGACAGCACAGCAAAGTCGAGTTTTTGAAGTTGCTGAGGAGTGCCAAAACAGATAAATTGGGTTTTGGACGAATTGAGGAAGAGGCGATTGCAGTACATCCAGGTATGAAGATCATGAGAAAGAGCTTCGATGTGCTGAGCAAGAAGAAGTTGAGAGGAAGGAGGCCCATGGACATAAGCCTGGACATCGTCAGCAAAGAGATGGCCTGAAGCCCCATGGATGGGGAGGAGGGAAGGGATATCGGCCGTGTACAAAATAAAGAGGAGAGGGCCTAGAACAGAGCCCTGCGGAACACCCAGTTTAATAGGGACCCACAGAGTTCTAGATTCACCAGAGATAACCAGAAGAAGAATGGTGTGGTCAACCATGTCAAAGGCTGAGGAGACATCATATAGCGCCAGAAGAGAGAGTTCGGACCTATCAACAGCTGAATAAATGTCGGAAAGCAAAGGAGGGCAGTTTCAGTGGAGTGGTGAGCCCTAAAACCTGACTGAAAGGGAGGTAAAAGCCCAGATTGTTCCAGATAAGGAAGAATTAGTTGAAGAGAGAAGGAGGCGTTCAAGGGTTTTGGAGAGAAATGATAGATTAGAGATTGGACGGTACGTAGTTTTGGCAGAGTATATAATCTCTGACATGGCGGCGGCGCGGCGGCGTTATATAATGTTAATTATGGTGAGGATAGATAGTCATGGGGAGTTGTTATGAGCCTCATCCTATATTCATGTCTACATTCAGATGGCTATGAAGCATCGTTGGCAGAAGATCTGTCGTTTTAAATCGTCCATCGCAGCGTTTGATCTTCGAAGCATCACCTGCCCCCAACTGCGATCACGCTTCTGGTCTCCTACGCTGACGGTAGTACCGGGACAGACCCGTCCGCTGTCCCTCCATCCACCGTCTCTGGCCGGCCTGCCCGACGGCCGGGCGAAGCCAGCCTGCTGGGCCTTTAATGCTGGTCGTCTGGAACTAGGCTGCAGTCGTTTGCGTTGAGCTGCGAGACAACCAAACACAGAGCAGCAGCGGACGATGCGCACTAGTTCCAGGATTTGTAGAAGAGGCATTTCGTTCATATAGCGCACGATTAGAGAACGAGGTGAGTAAATGAAAGATAGCTAGCGGGTCTCGAAGATTTCGTCGTTTGAGGAAATTGATTGAAAACTGTTTCGCTGTCTCAGTAATTTTCTTTTATTTCTGCGATATCAATCGCAGAAATATACACCCATCCACTGCCGTTTTCAACATCGTCGTCGTCATCCTCCTCCTCCTCCTCCTCCTCCTCCTCATCATCATCATCATCACATGGGCGTATTTAGGAGGGTTTACGGGTTTAAATCCCCCAAATAATTGCAAAATACAAAAAACTGAACTTTTCAAAACTGACTCCGTAGACCCTACTCTGCGACCATGTCCAATGGAAAACCCTCGAAATTGGAAATCTCTAAATTGTTTCATGGCTACGCCTCTGCATCATCATCATAATTATTGTCTTTTTCAATCGACGTCAATCAATCAATCAGTCAGGTCAATCAGTCAGTCATGCAGTCTATCAATCAATCAGTGGTACTGTAGTTGTCAAAGAGTCTACATAAAATAACGGAAATCCTTAAGTCGTCATCTGATTCGGTCATTTTCTTGACTGCGTGTAACAGCGGCTGGAATAGCTTGGTCTAATTCTGACCATAGAACACAAAGTAGGCTGGACATTGGCGTAAACTTGTCAAAAATATTATGGGTCGGGGCATGGGGGTCTTGACAATCAGCGAGTCTTCGAGGCTTCCGGTGTTAAGTAATACGTATGGAAAGCAGCGCTACAGGTGAGGGTATACGCAGAGCGTCTGATTTAAAGCGATCGATCGATCGCTCTCCTTGGTCGTTCGCCTAGCAAATGTACCGGCGAGCGATTTACCGCTCGCCTAGCCGAAGGCTTCTCACCGTCGGTGACAGTGGATAGTCGCTCGCTGAGTTCCAGTTAGTCTCCAAGACGATAGACGAACCTGGAGCCAGACCATTATTTTCTTTACCTAATTGAGATTACTTTAATTTACTTAGGCCCATAGGCGCAGACTCTGAAGGGGGAGCCGGAGCACGATAATTTATATAGCACCTCTTCAAGAGACCTACTCAGATAACGGAACTGAAGTGAGACAGGCCTACTAGATGAGTACTATAGGCAGTCTTGTTGTCCTCGAGACCAAGGTCTTGGTCTCGAGTGCGCTCGAGTTCGTTTTTAAAAGTCTTGGTCTTGGTCTTGGTCTTGAGGTTCAAGGTCTTGGTCTTGGTCTTGAGGTTCAAGGTCTTGGTCTTGGTCTTGGTCTTGAGGTTCAAAGTCTTGGTCTTGGTTTTTCAAGACCAAGACCAAGACCGACTGAATTTTAAATTTTTCCGCAGCCATTGCGGTCAATAACGGTTTCAAAAAGGCTCACGATTTATACATTTAAATCCAGTGCTTGAAAAGCTACTGTGTGTGCCAGCGACTTCAGCACCTATGAAAAGTAGGTCAAGCCAAAATCGGTAGGAAGATAGATTTCCATACATCGAAATTGGTTCAAATCTATCTATCTCCGGCTCATCATGGAAAGAAACATGACCACCACACACGATTTAGACATGTAAATGATCTCTTTTTTACATGGCGAAATTTTTATGAGGCCCCACAAGACACGCCTTGGTCAGAAAATTCTGAGCGAATTGGTTTTTATAAAATGCAACCGGCATTTGAAATAACATTTTGCATGAACGACTTAATTTGTAAATTCGAATTCAGAAATTCTCTGCAGTCTGCATTTAGAGTTGGTTTGCTTCATTAAAGTAGCGAGTAGTCCGACTTGACAGTTTTTAGTAAGGAATAGTGTGGATATGATTGTGATTTTTGGGTCTTGGTCTTGGTCTTGGTCTTGAGGTTCAAGGTCTTGGTCTTGGTCTTGGTCTTGAGGTTCAAGGTCTTGGTCTTGGTCTTGGTCTTGAGGTTCAAGGTCTTGGTCTTGGTCTTGGTCTTGAGGTTCAAGGTCTTGGTCTTGGTCTTGGTCTTGAGGTTTAAGGTCTTGATAACAAGACTGACTATAGGCCTATGCAGGTATAATGCAGCGATACGAAAAATTACGAATAGGCTACGATACACAAAATACGCTGTACACAGGAGCCCCCGAGGTCGACCGCATATCGCTCGCCTACTCGATCCAGCGCGATCGATTTTCAACCCGCCTACTGTTTTCAAATCAGACGCACTGGGTATACGCGGGTATACGCAGCGTGTAGGGCCTACTCACCTCTAGAGATCGTATATTCACATCTCAAAAATATATTTCTAGTATACTCACCTCTGGAGAGCGTGTGCTCATCTCCAGGGGGCGTCTATCCACCTAGGTCATCGGAGCAACTTCTCCTTTCCCCCTATTCATATCCCTCTCCCTTTCTTCCCCCCTCGTTAATGGTGGCACACACACAGACCCCCCTATTTCTTGAACGGAGCATTTGCTCCAAGGTTTCTATGGTGTAGACGCCTCTGCTCATCTCCAGAACATACTTCGACATAATATTTTAATACTGTAGAGTGTAGACTATAGGCATAACTTTAAAAAATTTCAGTTTGAAATTTAATTATTTCTGTTTGCTTGACAAAACAACTTTAAAATTTACGTAGCTGTAAAGAGAAGATTTTTGCAGAATGAAACACAGACGCTGTGGAAAGTATTGTAATTTGTGCTTTTTGACTAATTTTGCATTGTTTGATTAGTTTATATATTTCAATATACAGTAATCATTGTAATAATCGTTGATTATTGATTATTAGATTTTTTTAAATTCAGTTTATTAAATAAACTGAATATGAAATTTATGTTTAGCATATGGGATGATATGGCCATCTTGGGCTAGCATGATTAGGCTGAGAATCTTCGCCTATATTTTGATAAGAAGCAATGTAACTAGGTACTTAGGCTAATAGGCCCCTGTACTTTTCCATGCTATTAAAAACCTTTTGGGCCTATCAGCTTTGAGACCAAATTGCCTAAAATCGATTGCTTTTTTGTTGTTTGTTTTCATATCTGAATGTCACTGCCACTGGATGCAAAAAACACTAATTTTCAATAGGCCTTAATGTTAGCATAGTTGATGAATCAGAAATTGAGGAATTCCGTCGTTTCAATAGCTTAAACGCTCACCAAATCCTTTCCATATTTCAGCCTCCCCCTCTTCCAAATCCGTTCGCCCTCAGTGTTTGGGAAAACTAACCAGTAGCGTGTACTCACCTCTAATTATTTTTACCACTACAGCACTGATGAAATGGGTGCGTTTTATTTACATGTAAAATAATTTGTTTCATATTAAAGGTATCGAAGATATGAATAAATATTTGCTTTCAATATGAATTTCTGATAGTATTTCTGTTCTTTGTCTCTGTTTTCCTGGTGTATATACTGAAACATAATAATTTAATATTTCAAAAAATTCTCCTCGATTTTAGATTCCCCCCACCTCTTCAATTATTTGGGGTACGTGCCCTGGCTGCCTCTCAGAGTCTACGCCTATGAGGCTGGACACGAAACTTAACATCACGATGTACTCTGTTATGCCTCTTGTTACTAGCTAGGCCCTCAATAAGAAGTTTCACTTCTAAAGGACTATTTGAATAGCTGACAGAATAACAGGTATAACGCAGAAATTCATTTGGGACAATATTAATCACTCTAAGATAACCGAAACATTTCATGGGTTTCCTTCAACGTGGAACTCTTGAAACCGTGTTATCCACGATTTCGGAAAAGAGCACGTGGGCAGGCACATTGTTAGCAAGAAGGGCCAGCCCAAACGGGGTTCTGGAGGTGTAGACTCAGCGGAGTTCACAGGTAGGTCTAAAGTTTTGGTTTTTGGAGGAGAGAGACGAAGACCTTTGAAACTGAGAGATTTTTCTTACAAAATAGGTCATAGTCGTATATTTGCCGTGTGTTATATTAAGGTTTTCACCAGTCTTGTTGCCAAGACCTATAGACCTCAAGACCAAGACCAAGACCAAGACTTTGGACCTCGAGACCAAGACCAATACCAAGACTTTGAACCTCGAGACCAAGATCAAGACCAAGACTTTGAACCTCGAGACCAAGACCAAGACCAAGACTTTTAAAAACGAACTCGAGTGCACTCGAGACCAAGACCTCGTTCTCGAGGACAACAAGTCTGGTTTTCACGGTGTATTCTAGTTCAAATATCGCAACTTTACGCATGACACACCAAAACCAAGACGTAATCGGGTCAATATGAGTTCAACAAGACAGAGGCAGCCTATGGTGGATGAGCAACTTTAAAGGGTAAGTCTTATACCGAGAACGAAATGACATCAGCGATTGAGCAGAACGAGCAGACATAGAGTTCCAAGGTCCAGCAACAAAAACTGCTCGCTCATCGGGAACAGTTCTAGTCAAAGGTCAACCCAAGGGAAGGTAATCACATGACCTGATTGAATAATGATAAGTCTGGGAAATAAGGATTGACCTCATATAGTGTATTTGACCAGTATTCTACGTTTTGAAACTATGAGCCCAATGTGAATGAGATTTTTTGCTGAACAGTAAGCGAATGCAGAGATTTAAGCACAGAGATATTATGTTCGTATTTTAACACATTGGTTATGGTTCTAGCCAAAGAGTTCAGAACTCTCTGCAGCTTCAGCATGATTGACTTATTGACACCATTAAGAATAGAGGTACAGTAACCTAGGCAACTGGAAGCCAGTGCATTTGCCAGAAAATGAAGACATGAGAACATAACGTCTAACTCTGCGTATGTCACGAATATACATATATGACGATTCACATGGTCAGTCATGAGAGACAGTAAAATTGAAACAATTCTTAAATTACGAGACGCGTCAGTCATCAATGGTTGAGGAGTTTATTGGCCGCCATCCAGGACTGCACCTCCTCAAAGGCAACGGACAACAGGTGCACAGGCAAATCACTTGACAGAGGTAACCAGTGATGGAGACAGTGCAAAGAAGAGAATGCTCAGCAGTATCAGATCTGACGTCAAAAGGCCTGATGGAGTCACCGTTATACGGTATAACTTATACCCTGGGCCAGACCCAGCAAACACACCCGCACGGGTCCCTTGTGGGTTTCATCCGGTTTGACGGTACGGCGTTCTCGCGGTTTTTGACCACGGTTTGCGTAAGGGACCCTTACGGTCCAGCCCGGGTCGGTGGCGCCTCCTACCGGTATTCGTATTTCTACCGCCGGTCCGCCATTTTGTGTGCCTGCCGTTTCGACTGTACACATATTTGACAGATCGCGATGTGTTTCTGTGAAAAGTAAGATTACGTTATATTTATTATAGGCCTACTAATGAACCTATATCTGCGTATATTAACAGTTTATGTAAATGCTGTAGGCCTATTTAATTGTGGTCGGGATAGACGAAACGGAGATTGCAGTGGGTTAGGGTCAGGGCTGTAGTGGTAAAATTAGAGGTGAGTACACGCAACGGGTTAGTTTTCCGAAACAAATTAGAGGTGAGTCTACGCTACAGTATTTTGTGAGTATACGCTACAGTATTTTAATATAAATAAATATAACTATTTGGGAGGTGAGTAGGCCTATACGGTCTCTAGAGGTGAGTACACACTGTATAGTGTATACCCGCGTATACCCTCGACTACAGCCCTGGTTAGGGTTATGGACTGTACGGTAAACTTGCGCTATGAGGGTCCTAATGTTATGGTCTGACCCAAATTCAAGGGGCTATGTATTACTGTGTGACAAGAGGTCGCACCTTAACACTAGTTAGCGCCCAGACACCAATAAGGCTATTTAAATGAAAGCACATCGACAAATATTCAGCAGCAATGACGCTAGTTTTCAAGTTTATCTGTGTTAGATGTTGACATCTCTCAGTTAAGTCGCATTAAAGTTTCATTTAAACATTTTGAACATTTATCCAATAAATGTAGCTTAAAGTTTCATAGATTATACTTGAACGTTTAGCTTAAACTTCTTATAAATTTAGCTTAAAGTTTCATTTGAACATAGTATCCTTTAAATTTAGCTTATACATTGTTGAACGTTTACAATAAACTTGAAAACTAGTGTAATTGCTGCTGAATTAAACATTGCAGCTGCCGTGACCATCAAAACTGGATAGTTGTCGAGATCAATAAGTACTGCACTCTGTGAAGATGAGAATGACGATATTGCAGGGCTTCATGCAACAAGAGTCGACAACGTTGAAGACTAGTCTGAGAAATTTTAAAGTACACAACCATTTAATTGTCTTTGTGATGTAGTTATAATATCCCTGCAATCCTTAATGAACTGATCGAAAACAAGGTGCAATTAGAATATTTTAAACGGGAGTACGTGTTGAACAAACATATTAAAAAGGCCATGATTTTGTAGAATGAAATGGTTTCTTAGTTACTTTTATATGAATGATTCACTCTTAAGCTTTGCATTCACTATTTCCTAGTAGCTTGGTAACAGCCTGTGTGATTGACGGGTGTAATGATTACATTTTGTTTTATTATGTTACATTAGTCAACATTGTGCAGGCAGTGTCTCTAAATATTGTCAGAAAGAGTTATTGGAATAATACCATTTTTGGTACAATACAAATCAGAGCACATCAAATTCTTAATTCTTGTTCTTTGTAACTTGTTATTTTTAATCTAAATGTTGCATGTTTGAAATTTCAGGTTCGGTAAAACATAATATTGCTACCAAGGACAGCACGAGGAAAATGGTTGAAGACGAGTTGGCCATTTGGTTTGGTAATGCTAGGGATCATGGCACTGGAGGCCGCCAACTATTGAAATCGGCGCCATTCAAAGAGACCGAGTCAGAGTCGATCAGTGTTGATCAGGAGTTCACCAATACTGCTGATGACATTATTGTTAAATGAAATTACAGAGCAGATCGACTGCATGATTACTTTACTTTATTAAATTGACTTTATTAAATTGATGTGTCATTTAACGCTTTTGTTGATTATTTATTGCTTTAACTATATAGCACAGTTTACAGTACAGTTTGCATACTATACTGTAAACTGTGCCACTGGCAGAGTTCTTGTTTGACAGGTGGGGGGCGACGTTTTTGAACTGATCAGGTCAAAAAAAGAGTTTTGAACTGATCTGCTCAAAAGAGGTATAAAAAAACTGGGGGTGACTTTTTTGCTGTTTCCTAAAAATTTGGGGGTGGGGGGCAGATGTATGGTGTGTGCCCCTACTGTTCAAGGGGGTCTTGTCCCTTTTGAAATGATCTGGTCAAAAAGAGTTTTGAACTGATCTGCTCAAAAAGAGATTAAGAAACTGGGTTGACTTTTTTGGTGTTTCTTCAAAATTGGGGGGGGGGCAGATGTATGGTGTGTCCTCCCCACTGTTAAAAGGGGTCTTGTCCCCCTCGACCCCGGGATCGCCGCCCATTAACTGTGCTAAACTGGGTATCACTTTTTAGTCATCTGGGAATGAACTGGGATGCCCGGCGGGATATCCCGTATGGGTCCCGTACGGAAACCGCGGACAAAAACCGGCGGGATCCCGCCGGGTATCCCGTACGGGTCCCGTATGGCAACCCGTATGGGACCCGTCTGGGTCCCGTGTGGGTGTGTTAGCTGGGGAGTTAACTGCTTTGTGGGGCATCTCACTTTGCGGGATACATTCGAACGTAGCATCATACGAGAATTTAGCATCGGCAAACGCAGGTGCGGAGGCGGCAAAAGCAGCTCATAATAAGGAATGCAGTCACATAATTTCGTCCCTGTTGCAGTCGAAACCGCAAGAAGCTAGCATACCGAGTAACTGGAGTTTGTCCAAGAACTGGAAAACAAAATTAAAGCAGTGACAGGAGACCTACGTGAGACCAGCCATCTCCAGCTCCTATCAGTTGCCCTTCAGATAGGAAATCCCCTTACTGTCTCGGTTTTGCTCAATCAGGAGACAGATGGCAACCCAAGGCTAGATGAACCGCCATCGAAGAACATCTGCATTGCCGCCTGCATCGACCAGTTCCAGCGAAATGACTCTGAACGCCTGCAGTTCTATACGACTTCTGACCTACGACCCTTGGAGAGCCATTGGGCTCTTTGATGGCCGGTATTTTGGCTCAAGTGAAAGCCCACCACATCACGTCTTTGACGATGCCATGCCGTTGTTGCCAGGGCTGTAGTGGTAAAATTAGAGGTGAGTACACGCTACCGGTTAGTTTTCCGAAACAAGTTAGAGGTGAGTATACGCTACATAACAGTATTTTGTGAGTATACGCTACAGTATTTTAATATAAATAAATATAAATATTTTGTGAGGTGAGTATACGGTCTCTAGAGGTGAGTACACGCTGTATACCGGTACCCGCGTATACCCTCGACTACAGCCCTGGTTGTTGCCTTCCAGTTCATTTGGTGCCACAGAATCCGTGATGGCCTCTTGGTTTTACTATCACACCGCATTTACATGTGTGTGATTCACATAACCGAGTTCCAAAACAGATGCTGGCTGCTATTCTTAGCACCTCTCCTAACACCCGTAATCCTGCTGTTGTTATGGGAAGTGAATAATGCCATGCAGTCTCCCGATTGTTGCGATTTCATGGCTAACAACCTCGCTTTAACAGCAGAATCACTAGCTCCTTCTGACAGGCCTTGCATTGCATAAGAAATCAATTCGCTGTCCCAATCTCTGTGTATTTGAGCCTTCCGTTCGATGGAAGGAGGTGCGTTCGATCTCGAAGACCACGAACTAGAAGCCTCCTCTACCAATGGATCTGTGAACTTTACCGAGACATCGTGTATAGCAGTCGATCTAGAAGGTTTCGCGTGCCAGCGGCTGATGCCAAAAGGCGGAAGTTGCCAGCATATCGGTACTACGAATGCCCAGGCCATCGTTTCTCACAAGTGACGATGCCTGGATCCATTGATCGTCGCTCATGTGAATATTGAGGTAACTATACAGTCCTTTTGTCAAGACCTCGTCGAAATAATGTAGAAGTCATTCGTTTATGAAGAAAGCTGATGTTCCTGATGTGCATAGCATAACCTGCTCCTTAGCGAGGCGAATGAGTCGTCTGCAGGGTGTAGCGTGTCAAGCCTTACGAGGACTTTCTCCAGATCCTTAATCTTTTTCTGAATGGATTATCTACAGTCCTGACTAGCAGCAGCGGTGCTCCCAGTAATGTAAAATCTTAACGGATACATTTTCAAACTCGCGAAGGACTGATTGGTGTTACATTGTCATAAATTCTTACGAATGCATCGCATTTTGCCCGATTCAGCTGTATGCGACCAAACATGGGCGCGTGTTTCTCTACGTCTGTACGAGGCTGATGTAGGCCTATTCAACTTTATCAATCGGACTAGCCAGAGTTAGATCGTCCACATTGCCCTTATTTAATAGGGTTGTCAAACTCTCAAGAAGAGGATGTATCGCCAGGCAAAACTCCAGTGGTCCTAAAGCGTCACCTTGTTGGCACTGGCGTAAACTTGGCCAAAATATTGGGGGGGGGGGATTTGGTTATTCATTCTATACTTTTAGCATTGGGTGTACAGTCCATCTCAATTATTGGGGGAACACGTGTCCCGGCTGCCCCTCCAGAGTCTAGGCCTATGCTTGTTGGGTACCTTCTTCGAAAGAATAGTATTCTGTCTGATCTGTTGCTGGGGAGAGTATACGCATAAGTCAATGACGAATCTGAATATTTCTGGACCTTTTGCTCCAGCAGTTTAGTCTCTTCTCACAGCATTGAAGGCATTCGAAAAGTCGAGTTTCACCATTATACGGTTTTCAGGAATAGACTGCAAATATCATCATCATCATCATCATCATCATCATCATCATCATCATCATCATCATCATCATCATCATCATCATCATCATCATCATCATCATCATTATCATCATCACCCCCACCACCACCACCACCACCACCACCATCATGTGGTTGTGTGGCGCCTCGGACCCTCCTTCCTCTCCCACGCCGATGTAGAGTAGTGACACACTTTGAAATAGGTTTGGGCTAACAACGTGATAGATACACTTGGCAGCCAGGCGTCGCCACGTGTATCCTATTGTGATTGGTCTAATTCCTCCATCTTTTCTCCAAGTGTTATCAGTCTACCGCTTTATAACGCAATGCGTTTCGGTAGTTCACCTCCCATTAGTAGATTGATTAGGTCAGTAACAGTAGATTGATTAGGTCAGTAATAGTAGATTGATTAGGTTAGTAATAGTAGATTGATTAGGTCAGTAATAGTAGATTGATTAGGTCAGTAATAGTAGATTGATTAGGTCAGTAATAGTAGATTGATTAGGTTAGTAATAGTAGATTGATTAGGTTAGTAATAGTAGATTGATTAGGTCAGTAGCAGTCTCCACAAACTCTGTGTCACATGTTGTATTGAACAGAGGGTTCTTTAGACGTTGTCGCGTGGAGCTATCTGGTCCTTCACTAAATGCCGCTGAAAAGGACAGACAAACAGGTCGATCATTACACAATTATATACTGATTCTCTTTCTATTTCAGCGCAAGTCTTCAACCGAAACTGAGAGCACTCTTCTTCCACAAATCCTATTCTAATTCCTCATCTGTCCCTTCTCTGTCTTGAGATTACAATTAGGGGCCTACGACGGGAAAAAACATTTTTATAGCGCCTCCCAAAAACGATGATTGCATGGCTGAGTAACTGATCTAAACAGTGTTTTTTTTCAGCCGGTACGCACCTTTTTTCAGCTCCTAACAAATAATTTATTTATTTTAATAACAAAAACAATAATTTAGTTATTTTAATTTAATTTCAGTTTGTTGAACTGTTTTCAGTGTTTCTTGAGACCCCTTCCAACCCCCAATCCCGTTTTTCTCGGAATTTTATCCCGTCCATTATTGTTCAGTTCCGGAACCTTTTTTTCTAGAAAAAAAAGCACTGGATCTAAATATGTTCCAGGCAAGGTAACCAAAACATACTTTGAGCTAAATCAATTCAAACATTACGGATATTCAAAGGAATATTGTTCCAAGAGGAAATTCCGATGCACGACAAAACCCGATGAACTCGCATCGATGAGCGGAAGCTTGAGGAACCCGTGAATCTCCACAGGCAGACGAGCGTAGCGATCGGCGACCAAACTGACTCAACTGGAACAGAAGCTCTGCTGTTGACCGATGCAGTGCCAACCATCGTCAAAACAGATGGATTTTGATTCGAATCCGGTCCTCCATAGGAAGCCAGTGCAGCGTTTCTCGCATACTTTCAGATAAGCGAGTATTTTGGCTGATTGGCCACCACTTTCGCGACACAACTGAGGACCAAACGGAGCCGATGTATTTTGAATTTAGGCAGTCTTCCTAGCATGAGTATGAACGAAGGAACTCTGGTTGCCGTAGCATTGAATCAGTCCGCCGTATGATGCGCATCTGATGCAGCTAATAGAAGCAGGTCCTGCAAAGCAAATTCACCTGATAACCACTGATAATTCACCTTATACCAGCACATTTCACGCCATGAAAGATGAGTTATGGGCTCCAATCAGAGAATTCCGATGCTAGTGTTTCTGTGTTGATATTAGATTGTGCCTGACGTGTGCCCTACCACACGTATTGTGTTTTGGCCTAGTACCTCCGATACGATGATTGGAGTATTCGACACACAGGCATGTGCGTCAGATGGATGGCTGCAGGATATATAAAGCTGAACATTGTCAGCATCCGGGTATTCGCGGGTAACACCGCGTCTCAAGAGCAGTGATGAGTTCGGTCATATCAGCTGTGTAGGGCATATGAAGACGGGGCCCAAATGGAACTGGCGCTCAAACCGAGTGGTCAGAGCCCATGCCATCATCATAGTGCCCCCCGCAACCCCCCCCCCCCGTCCAGAAAAGACAGGAGTGCTGGGAGGATATCTTGGTCAACGGTGTCGAACGCCGCGCTCATATAAACAAACAAGAAGCGTGACATGTCCGAATCTATGGCATCACATACGCGTCAGGAATCAGTGTAAGTATCCTTGTACGTCTCTGTTCAGTGGCCGTGGCTGTTCGTCAGGCGAAACAGTCGTAAAATATCGATACTAAACAGGACTTGCAAGTATCATGTTTGACTTGGTGATCGGTCTGTGCCCACTTCTCTGGCACTGTGGCTTCATCAGGGACTCCCTCACCATTCGCCCCCCCACCCCCCAGGCCATGCGGCAGTCTTTAATGTCAGACCGTGCTGAAATAATACAGCGCTGCCACCGTCGCAGTACTACCGTGCTTGCGCCGACGCAAGCTGACTAAATTGTATTTTCATCAAAACTACGAAATTGCCATCTGCCTTGTTCATGCTGATTAAAATATTCGCCGACTTCTGTGCGCTCTTTGAAGCTGGGCAGCTGAACTAGCGCAGATAGAAGCAGCAGCAGCAGCAGCAGCAGCAGCAGCGCGGCATTCGTGGCTTCAAAGGGCCTTTGATCTGCCACCGTCGACGGTCGACGCGACGACAACGCCACCGCCGCCGTTTTCTTGCTGATTCACCTTTCATTTTAATATAAAAGAGAAGGCGAGGCTGATGCTGATGCTGCCTCTGCTGCTGTCTCTGCTGCCTCTGCTGCTGCCTCTGCTGCCTCTGCTGCTGCTGCTGCTGCTGCTGCTGTGGTGTGCTTTCATGCGACCGCGTATAGCTTTCGTAACGAGATTAATACATCAGAGAGGTTGGACGGGATTTTAACGTCCTTTATACGACTTTTGATGGATATCAACCGGCGGCGGCCTTTGTACACGTGCAACCGTCTAATTTGAGATATGCCTTCTCTTCTGATCTTCAGCTCGGTGGCAATTTGACGAATACGTTGTACATAAGAGTCAGGTCTCGACAAATCATCTCTATATCATGATGCGAGCCAGTAGTCTCTTCTGCGCTCGTACATGATGCATGCATACATACATATGATATGTATAAGTGACTTTTTTCATATAAGTAGGCCTACACGAGTAGAGTTGTTACAGTCTTATAGTGTTTGGTAATAATTTATAATAAGTTTTATAATAATAATAATAATAATAATAATAATAATAATAATAATAATAATAATAATAATAATAATAATAATAATAATAATAATAATAATAATAATAATAATACATCATTATAATAATGGGGGAATGGGGCAAGCAAGCGACTCAAAAAGCCTCTGCTGCTCAAATGTCCACCACGTCGCCTTCACGTGGCCCCTCTGTTGGAAACGAAGTACGTGGTGGACGACCGAGTACACGCCGGTATAAGCGTGTGCCCCATGGGTGAAGAAACCGAAGGACGGACGATCAACGGTATCGACGCAGAGAGATGGTGTCTCCCGATAAAAACACCGGGAGGAAGGCAACGGGAAACCACCTCCCTATCTCATCCCGAGTAAAATGAAAAATGACGACAATAAGAAGTTCAGATAACAACGTTAACGATTCAAACCAGACATTGGGGAGAGTCGCGTTCGGCAGGGGAAGACAAGGCTTCCTCGGTCGTCAACAAGCGAAAGCCTTCAAAGCAGGGACGGAGACGGAAAAGGAAAGGCTAAAAATAGGGACCTGGAACATAAGAATAATGGCAAGACCAGGAAAGCTCGCGAACGTCATAGGAGAAATGAGAAGAGCGCAGCTTGACATCCTGGGTTTGGCAGATGTAAGATGGAAGGAGGGAGGAGATTTCGTGAGTGATGGCTATAGGGTTGTCCACACTGGAGGAGACAAGGGACAAAACGGGGTAGCAATTCTTCTATCAGAAAAACAGCCAAATGTGTGACGAAAATAGAAAGAGTCGAAGATAGGATGATAATAGTATCAATACGTGCACACCCAGTAGACATAACAATAGTGCAGGTGTATATGCCTACGTCGGCGCATGAGGAAGAGGAGGTGGATGACATGTATGAGAAAATAGAGAGAGGATTAGAAGACATCAAAGGTACGGATTATGTGATAGTAATGGGAGACTGGAATGCAGTAGTGGGAGAGGGCGAGCAGGAAGGTATAATAGGGAAATTCGGATTGGGGAAGAGAAATGAGAGAGGAGAGAAATTAATGGAATTTTGCAAAAGGCAAAGACTGGTAATAACGAACACATGGTTCCAGCAGGAAAAAAGACGAAGGTACACGTGGAAATCACCAGGAGACAGGGAAAGATACCAGCTGGATTACATAATGGTAAGGCAGAGGTATAGAAATAGTGTGAAGAATGCGAGAGCCCTTCCCGGGGCAGATGCGGATACAGACCATAACATGGTGGCTATGACAGTGAGCCTACAACTCAAGTTCATCAAAAAGAAAAGAGTGAAGAAAATGAAGTGGAACAAAGAAATGATAAAAACAAAGATGGGAGAAGTATCGAAGAACCTAGAGGAAAAAGTAGAAAATCTAAAAGAGGGAACAAAAACAGAAGAGAGGTGGACGAACCTAAAAGAGGCATTGATGAAAGAGGCGACTGAAACGATAGGATTCCAAAAGGGAAACGAACTACGTAAACCATGGATAACAACAGAGATGATCAAAGACATGGAGGAGAGAAGAAAATGGAAACATCAAAGTACAGAGGAGGCTAGACAGGAATATAGAAGACTTAACAACCAGCTGAGAAGAACAACGGATAAAGCAAGAGAAATGTGGTGGGAGGAGCAGTGCAGAGAACTGGAACTCCTGCAGGAACAGGGACGAAGCGATTTGGTGTACGGTAAAATAAAATCACTAAGCAAGAAGCAAAATACAGGAAGAGGAGGTGCAATCAAGAGCAAGGACGGCAGACTACTGGAGGACGCAGAGGATATAAGGGAAAGATGGAAGGAATATGTGGAGGAATTATACACAGGAAGTGGAAGCATCGAGGAGGAAATGAGAAAACAAGAACGGAAGCAGGAAGAAACACAGGTGGAGGACGGCATGGGTCCGGAGGTGATGAGAGAGGAGGTCTTGGCTGCAATTAAGGACATGAAGAATGGGAAGTCGGAAGGAATTGACAACATCCCAATAGAAATACTCAGAAATCTTGGAGAGAAGGCAATGAGCGAGGTGGTGCAGCTATGCCGGGACATCTACAACACGGGAGAATAGCCAAAGGACTTCCTGCAGACAATAGTTATACCAATACAGAAGAAGCAGAATGCAACAAATTGTGAAGACCATCGCACGATAAGCCTTCTGACACATGCATCAAAAATCCTGCTAAGAATTATAACAAAGAGACTGCAGACAAAGGCGGAAGCAGAAAATTGCTTGGGAGAGGACCAATATGGGTTTAGAAAGGGAAAGGGTACAAGAGATGCGATAGCAGCATTGAGGGTAATAGCAGAAAGAAGCATCCAACATGACCAAGACATATATATCTGCTTCGTCGACTATGAAAAAGCTTTCGACAGAGTAGACTGGAGAAAGCTAATGGGAATACTGAGAAGAAAAGGGGTGGATTGGAGAGAAAGAAGATTGATAGGCAATCTATACATGGGACAAAGAGTGAAAATAAGAGTTGATGGAGAGTACTCAGAACCAGGAAAAATAGGAAGAGGGGTAAGACAAGGATGCCCACTGTCACCAATCCTATTCAACATCTATATAGAAGAGATCATAAGAGAAACGCTAGAGGATATGGAGGAGGGGATAAAGGTAGGAGGAAGAAGGGTGAAGGCATTGAGATTTGCAGATGACCAGGCGATGCTGGCAACTAGCCAGGAGGGCTTACAAAGGATGATGGATCGTCTAAGTACGGTATCGCTGGAATATGAAATGAAACTAAACGTAAAGAAGACAAAGGTAATGAAGATAAGCAAGAGAAGCGGTATAACACCACAAACAATAAAGATCACACTAAACGGAGAAGAAATAGAGCAGGTGGAGAAGTTTTGCTATCTAGGAAGTGTGATCACAGACGATGCAAGATGCCACGAGGAAGTAAAAAGAAGAATATCCATGGGAAAAGATGCATTTTACAAAGAGGAGAGCTGATGAGAGGAAGCCTAAGCAAGAAACTAAAGAAGAGAATGGTGAAGACACTGGTGTGGAGTGTTGTTCTGTACGGCTCCGAGACATGGACAATGAGGAAGGACGACATAAAAAGATTGGAGGCCTTCGAGATGTGGGTGTGGCGCAGAATGGAGAGAGTTAGCTGGGCGGAGCGGAGGACGAACGAGGAAATCCTGCAAATGGTAGAAGAACAAAGATCACTCATAAGTACTATACGCGGACGACAAAGGAAATGGATCGGGCACATCCTAAGGAGTGAGACACTGCTAAGAGACATCATGGAGGGAAGGATGGAGGGGAGAAAGACGCGAGGAAGACCGAGGGCAATGCTGCTAGACTGGATGATGACAAAAGAAGAAGGATACAGTGGACTGAAGAGAAGAGCACAAGACAGAGAACGATGGCGTCATTGGTCATACGAACCTGCCGGTGGGCAGAGAACATAAAGAAGAAAGAAGACATCATTATAATACATCATATTATAATATCTTATACAGTTATAAAGTCTGATAATGTATGTCTTTGAATATAGTCGATCGATAAATTTGTGTTTGACCTCCTCCTCCTCCTCCTCTTCCTCCTCCTCGTCCTCCTCGTCCTCCTCGTCCTCCTCTTCCTCCTCCTCGTCCTCCTCCTCCTCTGTCTTTCTGCTCTGCCTGTCTGTCTATTTTATCGGTGCTACTAGGCTCTAGTTATTATCAAGAGAATTGCACAGTCGGTACAAAGCTGACGCAGAGTTGTAAAGCGTCCTTCATGACTTGAGTTCAATTCTCACCGATTGGAATTCTCTTGTTCAGCAGACGATCCATTGTCATCCTCCTCCTCCTCCTTCTACTCCTGTTGGCCATCTTGTTCCATCTTCGTCCTCTTTGCCTTTCAGTGTTTCGATCTGTCTTATTTCTTCTCCTGTCTGTCTGTCTGTCTGTCTCCGTGCCTCTGTGCTTCTTTGTCTCTCTGTCTCTCTCTGTATGCCATTATAGCTTCTCCCGTATTTTCCAGTGTACATTTGTCAAAATCGGAAACAAGCGTTATTTCATGATGCTCTAGCCTCTAAGTAAACGCGTTCTGTAGCCTTCTGCTAGCTCCACTATTTCGTATAAATCCGCTGCCTAAAACTTGTTGTAACGCGATGGAATCGTGACATAATATTCGCTATGAGCGCAGTGCTTGTGTTTTCTTTCGATAAATAACTAAATAAATAAATAATGTAAAGACTGATTTTCTTCGAATCACCAATTCAGAAAAGTTCTTTGTACCAAAATTTGCAATCCAGAGAAACGAAATAATTAGGCCAAACAGCAACCGATCCCTGTAGATGCTGATCTCCGAACGTCTATATAGACAGTGTAAACACTGATATCATGTAGGGCCTATATAGCTAAATCCTGTCTTTGAATGTCCAGACAAGCAACAGACTAAACTGACCTTTCCTTATATTGGTGTCAGGGCCGGTTTAACCACTAGGCGAACTAGGCGGCCGCCTAGGGCGGCACATTTCTGGGGGCGACAGAAAAGCTACACAAAGAAATATTTTTTAAACCATTGCCGCCGTTTTGCCAGTCCAGAGGCGTAGGCCTAGCCGCCTAGCCATACAAGGCGCTTAAGGTGCGTACGCACCCCCTGTCACATTCTGCTTTAGGGCCCGATTCTTTCATTTCCCTCCAAGCGCACAAATTTTAAATTTGGTTAATTCTTCCATCTAATGACATATTTAGTTGCTGCGTATACGGTGTTCAAAAAGCACGCGTGTACTGCGTGTATGTCTCAGCCTCTCCGCAGTCTGAACTAGTCTGTATGATGACTGATGCGGCCGGGATGCCTCATGATATCTGATACATACATGCCATATTGTATGTGTATTGTATATTGTATGTGTGGTATTTGTCTATACATGTACGAGGTTACCCTGATGTGTCGGAGTAATTGACCTTGTTCGACCCCCAAGTCGAAGCGAACTGGGTGTTCGCTTCGACTGCACATGAGCTCATTTAGGTGTACAACCACGGCGCACTTTAACCGTATAATCTCACAGCTGCAGCGCTAAGATATGCCTGAAATAGTATGCCTTGTTCGTCTCTCTCTCTCTCTCTCTCTCTCTCTCTCTCTCTCTCTCTCTCTCACTCACTCACTCACTCTCTGTCTGTCTCTCTGTCTCTGTATCGTTTTATCTCGTTTTCTCTCGCTCTGTCTCTGTCGCAGTCTGTCTCTCTCAATGTCTCTCTACAAGGCTTGTGGCCTGTACACTCTACATTGTCTTATTGCATTATTCAAAGCTCTCGTGAAAAAAGAAACTAAGACTCAACTGATGGTAAGGAACTTCTAAATTTAGAGTACCGGTAGTAGTTCTTGTTGCTTTAATTTTTTAAGTAGTACAGACGATAGCCTATCTGCTTCTCGTTTCTACATTTGCTGAAGAGAAAGCGCGAAAAATCAAATTTTGAAGTTACATTAATTAGGCCTATATTTGTATAGACTTCGCACGTAGGTAGGACTAGGACTTCGTAAACGTAGCCACAGGAGTTACTAAGTGTTCAAATGAAACTGTGCACTGTATCATTAATTAATATTTACATTTAAAATTACCATTAAACGTGTTAGACCATACAACATAGGCTGCATAGCTGATGCAGTTCCAGACTAGGCCTATATTACTTTAATTATGGCTAACTTTAAAATTTAAAATTTATCAAATGCCATATTTTTGTTTAATTTAAAAGCAATAATGATTCTTATATGATTACAATGAACGACGAATCGATGGTACTAAATTAAAGATGCAGCATTCGGCTGCATTCCTGTGTGAGGGTTATATTAACTTGATTAATTTAATATTAATTAGGCATATATATATATATATATATATATATATATATATATATATATATATATATATATATATATATATATATATATATATATATATATATATATATATATATATATATATATATATATATATATATATATATATATATAGTTATCGCACTTGCCAGAGGCGCGGAGCGACAGGTTCGCCTAGGGTGCCAAATACTCTGGCGCCGGCCCTGATTGGTGTGCTTACTGTAGCGGACGGTTTCAAACTCCTTAGGCATCACTGAAACAGGAATGTTCCTCAAATATGCTGACAAACTCTTTACAGAAGCCAATATTCTTCGCCGCTAAAATGTTGAACGGTTGATCGTTCGTTCGTTCGGACCAAAGACGAACCAGACTTTAATAATGCAGGTCCATATAATACCTTTAACTATAATTAATTGTTTCAGTTCATAGGAGTGGGCCATGTCGAACAAGTGTTCTGATTCTGGCCACATATTGCGCCGCGCCAATCCCCATACACTCGAAACAACCTCCGGAGCCTACGATCTCTCCACGTGTCCGTTTTCCAACTCCAGTTCCATTTCGACGTCTTACCTGACGGCGCTGTTGGCTTCCATCGAAGAAGCAACGGAACCATTTCCCGCCGATGACGACAGAATCCTCGAGGATCACGTGTCACGAGTCTGGGAGGAAGTGACCGAATCACGACATCTGTCGTCCAACTCCTGCAGAACCTCCGTCGTTCCGGATGAACTGTATTGTATTACAACCCCATCGACCCAACCTCATTACAAGACCTTCGCGTGGACAGCTAACCGGACTAACGATGGGGTCAAGTGCCAGGTCACTCAGAGTCACGTGACACAAAAGGACAGTAATCCACTGCTATCCAATGATATCATCACACAAAAAGACGGTAGAAATGAGGTCAGCAGTTCAACTGGTCTTCTGTCCAAGCACTCATCTTTGGCGTGCTTACTATGTAGCCGAGCACATAACCATTCTGAATATGGATGGACGGTGAAGAGTAGCGCCTGGCCTTACCACCACACTGGTCGATCACAACCAGACGACGAATGGTATCATAAGGATTGCAAAGAGTCCAACACATTCTGCACCAATACAATGGGATCACGACGGTGAGTCATTCACTCTTCGATCGTTCGGCTTCAGTTTTCAACTCTTTCCTATTTAAATATGATTCTCGAGAATAACTTTTAAAATTCAAAATGTCAGATTTCGTAGTCAGCAGCTGATTCTCTATTAAATGAAACTTACACGAGTTTGTGTCTCGTTTAAACGCCGGTATAAACTCGTGTGCTCTGCTCTGACTGAGAGCAGAGCACACGAGTTTATACCGGCGTTTAAAAATAGCAGTTTAAAGCTAATGCAGTCAACGCGTCAATTTCTACGGTACCGTATACCGATTAGACTTCGATCACCGTTGTATTTGTGTAGGCCTATCTCAAAGCATTCTTACAGCCTGTAGGCTTCCGCCTGAAAATCCCAATTGTTTCGCGTGATGTAGGTCTAGAATGAACATTTTCAGTTTACTTTAAGGAAGCCCTTATTAAATCTGTAAGGCAGCCATGTATCAAAGCCTCTGGGAAGTTCGTTAAAAAGCGCTAATCAAATATTCAGATACATAGGTGCAGCAAATGCAAAAGTTTTCTATCACCACTGGTTCGAATTTATTGACTGGAAGAGAGTAGGCCTAAGGCTGGTCAGATAAGTTGGGGTCTTTTTGAGAAAGGTCTGAAGACCGATATTACTTTGTTTAGTTGATCACGGAGGAAGAAACTGTGTGTTTTAAAGGTTAAGACGCAGATCCAAGCTAATAGTTTGGTGATGGTTTTACGGAGATCATGTAAGAATGAAGACAGGTATGGAAAGCTGTGCGTTAGTAATATGTTTGTACGTACTGTTGTAACTGGACATTTCTATAGCGCCCTATGTGACCTCACAGAAGCGCTTCTCGCTAACTGATGTTATGTTTCTAAACGAAAGAAGTAGGGATCTGTTTGTTTGTATATACGAACAATGGTGTAGCTGAACAATGTCATCGATGAATGAGGAGAAGTGAGTCTATCACAGTATTGCCCTTTTTTTATTAATGCATTTACCGGAAAATGACTCAGCCAATGCGATTTGTTTCTTAGTTACGTTAATTAAGTTGTGTCTCGTTCAAACTAAACGAAGAGTCAGACTCTTGTGTAAAGTGCGCATACGTCGCCGTAATTTCGACATTTCTACAGCGCCCAAAAAAGTGAAGTCGCGGGAACCAGTTCATTGACAGGCGTATGTAGATATGCACAGTGCGTCTGATTTGAAAACAGTAGGCGGGTTGAAAATCGATCGCACTGGATCGAGTAGGCGAGCGATATGCGGTCGACCTCGGGAGCTCCTGTGTACAGCGTATTTTGTGTATCGTAGCCTATTCGTAATTTTTCGTATCGCTGCATTATACCTGCATAGGCCTATAGTACTCATCTAGTAGGCCTGTCTCACTTCAGTTCCGTTATCTGAGTAGGTCTCTTGAAGAGGCGCTATATAAATTATCGTGCTCCGGCTCCCCCTTCAGAGTCTGCGCCTATGGGCCTAAGTAAATTAAAGTAATCTCAATTAGGTAAAGAAAATAATGGTCTGGCTCCAGGTTCGTCTATCGTCTTGGAGACTAACTGGAACTCAGCGAGCGACTATCCACTGTCACCGACGGTGAGAAGCCTTCGGCTAGGCGAGCGGTAAATCGCTCGCCGGTACATTTGCTAGGCGAGCGACCAAGGAGAGCGATCGATCGATCGCCTTAAATCAGACGCTCTGGATATGCATAGGGAGTAGCTAGTAGCCAAGTGTTCATAGTTGCAAGTAGCAGGCGCACAGAGACAGTACTTGGTGAAGCAGCACCTGCAGATTGGTGCCTGAAACAGTTTTCACGCGGCTTTGAGTTGATTTCATACAAGAAAAAGGAAGAGGAGGATGAGGATGAGGACCAGGAGGACGAGGAGGAGGACGAGGACGATGAGGAGGAGGAGGAGGAGGAGGTGGAGGAGGAGGAGGGGAAGAACAGGCAGCCATGGGTATGAAGTGTTAGCAACTAAATTTTCTCATCCTCGACATATATACTCATTATAGGTGAGAAAAATAAAAGGAAGAAAGTAAAGGTGATGGTGAAGATGACCGTCTGATGACGACGACGACGATGATGATAAAGAAGAAAGTGGAGAATGATAATGAAACAATGATGCGAAGAAGAAGCAGTTGCTGCTGGTGATGAAGTTAGTTGAAGAAGAATGAGAAGGAAAAATGCGAAGAGAGGGATAGATAAGAAGGATGAAAGAAGTAGCGGTAGTTGTAGTAGTAGTAGTAATTGTAGTAGTAGTAGTAGTAGTAGTAGTAGTAGTAGTAGTAGTAGTAGTAGTAGTAGTAGTAGTAGTAGTAGTAGTAGTAGTAGTAGTAGTAGTAGTAGTAGTAGTAGTAGTAGTAGTAGTAGTAGTAGTAGTAGTTGTAGTAGTAGTTGTAGTAGTGGAAGTAGTAGCAGTAATAGTAGTACTGTAGTAGTAGAAGTAATAGCAGCAGCAGCAGTAGAAGAAGAAGAAGTAAATTAAGAGGTAGAGGGAGGTGAAGATGAAGAAGAAAAAGCAGAAAGAGGAGGAGGAGGAGGGAAGGAGACAGAGAAGAAGAAGAAGAAGATGATGATGCTGATGATGATTGTGGTGGTGGTGGTGGTGGTGGTGGTGGTGGTGGTGATGATGATGATGATGATGATGATGATGATGATGATGATGATGATGATGAAGATGATGATGATGATGATGATGATGATGATGATGATGATGATGATGATGATGATGATGATGATGATGATGACGAAGAAGACAAAGGCTAAGGACAGAAGTCATCAGCTCAGTCAGTTTCCAATGATTTCGTTTTGGAGTCACAGATCCAATGATCCAGTCGATGCTCCGCTCAAGAACATCTCCTCCTCCTCCTCCTCCTCCTCCTCCTCCTCCTCCTCCTCCTCCTCCTCCTCCTCTTTCTCCTTCTACTTCTCCTCGGAGTCTGGTGTAAACGCAGAGCGAGCATGGTCGACGTTATGACGTTCGCTAAGCCTGCCAGGCAGGCAAGGCTCGTTCGGAGGCTGATGGGTGGAGGCTTTGAAGACCGTTAATTACGTCGGCGGCGATTTGCTGAGGGCAATCGGGCTTTGATTTGCGAAGAACAAAGCGTCGGCGAATGTAGACGCCGATGCTAATGAAGATATGACTTCGATGCATTAGGTGCGCAGATTGAAACCAGTTTTGAAGCGCCTTTTGTCGAGCGGCTCATCAAAGGCGCGGCTGCTGCAATTCGGAATCGGACATCAAAGATGCCGCGCACGGGCGCCGCTTCCGTCAATCACGGGTACCCAGATATTGCGGGCATTATGCATAAATCAAAAACCAAGGACTGACCATCAGAAGCACCCGATCCCAACCTCACGCACTCACCAACCAACCAAGAGTTATCGACTCAAACATAATAGATTAGATGACCTGATCCGAGTGAACCCCTTCCGGGACTGAATACAGCGTGCGACCTCTGACCTCTGAGGCGGGAGGTGTATACAACAGATCTTCGGTTTCGCTTTCGCGGTTATCAGAGTTACCATGTTTCGCTGGTTTTGACCTTTTGGTCTCTGTTAGTACATGTTCCATTTACTCAACCAGTGTGGTTCCTTCGTTCTCAGTCATCTTACGCGCCATAAACTTTAGTTAACTTCCACTTCCACTTCCACTTTAGTTAACTTCCACTTCAAACTGTGGCTGCCTGCATGCACGCTTGTTGCCATTATTATACACAGTGTATTTTGTACATTTCCTAGGGAATGTCGAGCAAACTGCAACGGATCCAGCAACTGTCGCCATCCGTTGCAGATCCGAAGAATGAATGATTATCAAGACAACCTCCTCAGCCTCCCCTCATCCTCCTCCTCCTTCTCCCCATCCTCCTTCCTCTCCAGTCGCCAGGAGTTGATGACGACATCGCCAGAGGATTCTATGGAGCAAATCCGGTAAGAGATCGATAATTAACATCCGATTAGAGATAAATCAGATCGGATCAATTAGTTTCGAAAGGAAGATAAGATGGCAATAATCTGGAAACTTCTATAGTGCCACTGCAACAATGTCCAGTACATCAGTCTATGGTCGTCAGTAAGCAAGGCAAATCCAGGTTGGTTCCGATCGAAAGTCAAGCGGGAATTCTGGGAGAAGAGGACAACAGTCGACGGAGGAAAAGAGTCCAGAAAGGGGTTCGTTGTTAATTGAGATCCGAAGACCAACACAGACTTCGTAGCGTGAACGTTAACCGGAAGAGAGTTCCAGAGTCTGAAGCCGGCGACGATGAAACTGCTCCTGTTCACGGAATAGTCAGACTATAAGGCTGAGATTGAGACGGACAGAGGACCTGGCCGAGTTGTCTTGAGAATCAGAACTGAATGAAGTTAGTAAGGTTGGCTGAAATGTAGAGCCTTGCATATGATTAGTCCGGTCTTGGAAATTATTCGCTCTTTTATATGGACGACTTTAGAATTGGCGGCATATTTTCATACACTGAAGATTTAGTGAAAGCTCTGGCCAAGAGAATTTAAACCCTTTGAAGCTTCATAAATAAATTTAGCTTGCAAACTCCAGTAAGAAGTCAGTGGCAGTAGTCAAGACACTGAGGACCAAGCCGTTGACAAAGAGGCGAGGAAACGAGGGGATCAGATGTTAACCATCAGAGAACGTAGAATGAACTAAAGATTATGAAGAATAGCAGCCAAGGTGACTGTGGTGACCGGCTACAAGGGGTTAATACATGGAAACAATCTGAACGTCTGTGAACGTTGGCCTTCCATGAATCCGCAAGATGATGCAACATGTAATTGTATTCGTAGTCGTAACCTATAAATTTCTAAAGCTCTATAATAAAGCTAAGCGCAAGCACCAGCTTATTTTCGAGCGCTTCGTCGTGTCAGAAAGGTTGTCCAGAGATGTAGAGAGAAGATCGGAATCTGGTTGCCATGGAGACAGAACAGCTGTTGAGACCGGTTTCGTTGAGGACGAGGAAGTTTGGAAGACAGAAGATTGGATGGGTAAGGGTAGGAATTCTTTAAGAGCTGGGACTTCATTTTGAAGTGGTAAGCATGGGATGATAAGCAGAGGAGCTTGAGACAATTAACAATATAGGTGAGGGCAGTATTGGTGGAGGAACTGAGAATTAGTGGAATTGAGGGAAGAGATAATTCTAGAGTTTAGGTGGCTAGATGGTGAAGAGTTCGCGAAGGGACTTGGGGTGGGAGTATTGTAGGAGCGTAGGTTAGCGACAGGATTTGAAGTCGATGCCAGTGGAGGTATTTAAGAATGGGAGTAATAAGGATTGGAGTAATATGGTGGTTGCGTTCCTGGTGAAAGCCCTGGCGAGTGAGTTTTGTATGAGTTGCAGACGTTAAATTTGGGTGGATTTGAGGTTGAGGAAAAGCAGGTTGCAGTAATCAAGTTTGGAGTGGGACAACCTGATGGTGGAAGCAGTTTTACAGTCAAGCATGAGTCGAATGAGGAGGAGGAGGTACGAATATTCATGAATCAGATAAGCTACATGGGAGGCTTGAGATGTGATTAGAGGATTAAGGTCATGCCAAGATTGTGCACAGGCGATTCAGGAGTGACAGATGACGAGTTGGTGGATGGATGTATGCAAGGATCGAGGATTTTTTTATCTGATATGGGAAGCCAAGGATACTAAATTCTGTTTTTGCGCGATTGAGACAGAGGAAGTTGAAGGACATCCATGTACTCTATATAGAGACATTCATTTCGAGATTAGATTAATTATATTGGGTTATTGAACAAGGAAGGAGGGAGTTGTGTGTCTCGGTCGCATCAATTCCTGTCCGTAGATTTCTTCGCTCTGCCATATACTCAGAGTGACCTGGTTGTTCCCTCAACCACAACAGCCACAGCACAGCACAGACGCTTCGCTGTGATCGATCCAACTTTCTGGAATAGGTTACCTAGCATCTTACGAAATGATTTCGTAAGCGCTTGAAAACCATTTTCTTCGATCCTGGTTTTCCATTGGATGTGTTTCTGTGATTGATGATCTTAGCTGGTTTTCCAGGAGAGCTGGTCAACTTGTTGTGTTCCAGGGAGTTTTGATAACATTTTTGGATTCCCGGAATTTTTTATGGCTTTGTTTGGTTTCCAGTATGTTCTATGACTTTGTTTGGTGTCCAGGACTTTGGATGACCTTATTTTTCCAGGATGTTTCATGACATATAAATGACCAAGCAATCGGCAAGTTCTCAGAATCTGTGATTACATTACATTACAAAGAGTTCCAGAAGGTGGAAGTGGAAAGTTGAGTGTCGTCTGCGTAAAGTCGGTGCATGATCAACGGAATAGGATTTTATTAGATGACTCAGGGTTGTAGTGTAAAGGATGAAGAGAAGGGCAATGGAACGGAGCCTTGAGGATAATCATAACAAAGTGGGAGGGGATTGTGTACAGTGGGTAGAGGCTTTGACAGAGATGGAGTAACAAGACTGGTAAGACTGGAACTAGAGCAGAGTAGAGTCAGACACCAAACCAAGAGGACAGCCGAACGAGAAGCAGGTCGTGATCTATGGCATCGAAAGCTGCCGAGATGTTGACGAGACAGAGATAGGAGACGTGTTGATGACTGACACAGAAGCCAGTTTATTATACAGAGTTTCTGTGGAGTGGTGTTTAGCAGAACCAGATTGGTAGGGGCTGAGTAGTGAGTTACAAGAAAGGTAGCCATCATCCGGGCAAGGACCATGCGTTCGGTGGGTTTAGATAAAAAGGAAAGATTGGAGATTGTTTGAGAGGTTTCTTTGTCGAGATTAGCCCGTTTGAGGATGGGAGTGACAAGAGAGTGCTTAAAAGCTGTGGAGAAGTGACCAATAGAAAGAGAGAGACAGAGACAGAGAGACAGAGAGTAATGCAAGCAGGCAGGCAGAGACAGACAGACAGACAGACAGAGACAGGCAGAGAGAGAGACAGACAGACAAACAGAGAGAAATTATTTCGGTAAGAACTGGAACGAGGACAGAAGCGCAATCATTGAGACGAGAGGTGGGAATAGGATCTCGTTGTTTGTTGTGTGTTTTTTTTTGGGGGGGGGAGGGGACACAATTTAAGAGGCGTGACACTTCTGAGTTAGATGCTAGAAGAAGATTTTGGAGAAGACTCAGAGGCGGGGAACTGGATTGATTTGAGATGCTGGTTCGGTGTTATAGGGAGGTGAATGTGGTGTGCAAAGAGGAGCCAATTAAGTGTCGAGATTTTATCAGAGAAAAATGAGCCAACATCGGCGACAGAGGGAGAGGTTAGAGAGCTTGGTAGGGTATACTGGGAGGTGAATGTGATGTGAATCGAGTAGATATTGCAAAGAGGAGCCAAGTGTCGAGATTTTATCAGAGAAAAATGAGCAAACATCGGCGACAGAGGGAGAGGTTAGAGAGCTTGGTAGGGTATACTTGAGAGGGAGACTTACGATGAAGAAGATAGTTAATGGCTTTCCAGAAGCGTCTTGGTTGAAGGAGCTGGAATGGGTGAATGACGAGTAGTAAGGTATACGGTTATGATAAGGCATTTCTGGCAAATGAGGCAATACAAGCAATATTATATTTCATGTACATCGACCATACAGCCTATAATTAACTTATCTGACTTACGAACGGACCAATGCATAGTTTGGATTGGACCATGTGATATCGACTGGTGCTCTGCGCTTGGCCTTCGAATGGCGCTTTAGAAGTTTGGAGATTACGATTACGATTAGGATTGCGGTTCTGTCTAAAGAATGTTTACTCTGGAATTTGGTTTAGTTTAGAAGCAATTGTCAAAAGTCATCAGATTATATTAAATCAAGTTAGATAGAGACAGCACTTGAAGGAACATTTTCCTATGCGGCGAGATCTCAATGATTCGCCGAATATGTCTAAAATTCATATTATGCAAATTCATCCACATCGTCATCAGTTCCTGACGGCAGCCATTTGGCGGCGATGCGAATAATGCCAATAATATGATTGTTAATTGGCCACGTGCCACAGGTGTTACTCCGATCGATCGGCAGATGGCAGCATCAGCAGCAGCTATGTCATCTTGGGTGATCAATCGTCGTCAACTGACGTCACCATAGTTGGCTACTACCTGTGCGAAGACCCGATTCCTTACCGAACGACCCTCCCAGGAAAACACCCAACCCTCGGGCAGTTCAAACAACTTCTTACAAAAAAGGGCAACCTTAGGTAAGGTGAAACATGCTTACAGTCGCAGGAATAGGATGGCAGGAAGTGGGCCTAACCTTTTAAATGAATGGAAGGAAAACACAAATTTATATCACCGGTATCTAAAATAAGGTGACCACATTTCTTTTCTGCCATTCCGGGATACCACAGTACTTCCCATCTAAGTCAAATTGCTGGGCTCATTGGGAATCGCAAATGCAGTGCCGTAGCGAGGGGTGTTCCAGGGATGCCATGGAACAGGGCGCAACTCAAGAGAGGAGCGCAAATTTTGAGACGGAATGATTTAATTACTAAACTAATCATTTTAATTACTAAACTAATCATTTTGTCAGTTTGTCTTGAAATAAAATATCCAATTAAAATGAAATAAAATAAAATATAATAAAGTTGAATAACAACAAACAGTAGTGTATGTAGGCCTATATAATATAGATAGATAGATAGATAGATTATCTATCTATCTATCATAGATAGATAGATAGATAGATAGATAGATAGATAGATAGATAGATAGATAGATAGATAGATAGATAGATAGATAGATAGATAGATAGATAGATAGATAGATAGATACTTGACAGTGCATGCTTATTAAAAACTGTCGTTTAATATAATTTAGTCATATTTGATGTAACAACTTTTGTAACATATCATAACAAAACAACATCAGCTCAGCTGCGCAAGCTAAACTTATTGTTCCTCGCGCGCGGACAGCCATACGGCACGGCCGTACCTTCTCTGTGGCTGCCCCCGTGACCTGGAATACGCTTCCTACCAAGCTCCGCCAAATACCGATTGGTCATTTCACCCTATTTCTTACTGTCCTCAAAACTGTGTTGTTCGACCGTGGTTGGGCTGGGAGTGCTCCTGAGTAGGCAATCTTGAAGGGGCGCTATGTAAAACTGTTTTAACAATAATAATTTGGTCGTTATTGGTTAAGTTGATCTTGGGGGCGCTATACGCTTGGCATAGAGTGCAATTATATCTTGCTCGGTTACTGCGTAATCGTAATCACGAAATTTCTATAGCGCCCAATCGAGCGAATTTGCGGGAACCAGCTTATTTACAGGGAAAGCGCTGATATATATAGGCCTACATAAGCAATGCCTCAACTGAAATACGGCGCTATGTTTTAGGCGATGATGTAGGCCTACATAGATGTCGTGGACATATCAGCCTTTATTGCAGAATGTTGACCCATAGATATATATAGTTAGCCATACTTGGGTTGCCAGATAGGCTACATGGGTAGGGTTGCCAGACGTCCTCCTTTTTGGCCTCATGTCCTCTGTCCGGCAGGCAAAGCTAAAAGCCTGGACATGGTCCCGCTTTTTGCATGTTTGTTGTATTGGGCTATTCATTATTATCAGGCCCGGTTCGTCTGTTAGGCAAACTAGGCAGCCGCCTAGGGCCGCCGATTATTTAGAGGCTCCCAATTTTCCATTTTTCCGAAATAAACATTTAAAAAATAATTTCTGTAAATTTATAAATGAAACAACGTTGGATTATTTTTCAATTATTATTCGCTAGATGGAAGTATTATAGTGTTGGTGTAATAAATTACGTTCTACTAAGGTAGGGTTCACCGTTAAGTTTTAATCATAAGTTTTCCCGAAAGTATTGAATCAGCAGTTCAGTTTACTCTAGTCTAGACGGTTAGACCATAAATTATTCATTCATTTAAAATTTTTATTTTAATGAATGTTTGAAAATAAAAAAAACGTAAATTTCAGTAGGCCTAAATCATGTCAGCTATAGTTTATAGTGTTAATTTGTTATTTCATCGCAAAATAAAAAGAGCTAATGACTTCATTTTAATCGCAGGTATAACCGTATAATATTATATTATTGGTCGACGGGCCGCTCCAATGTAGCTTTGCCTAGGGCCGCTAAATAGCCTATCTTGAACCGGGCCTGATTATTATTTTACTTGCAAGCAACAGCCTTATAGGCTGAGGCATCTGCGGAACTGGAGGCATGCAACAAATGCTAAGTACAATCAACGCCTTTCAACATAGGCCTACCACTTTGTACTGCTAGTATTCGAGACCCTTGGTCCCATTAATATCAAAGGGTTGGATTTCATTTAGGACTTGGGGCGCTGCCTAACTTAGATTTCTGAAGACCACAAAGAAATTTGTTATCTGTTCCAACGTCTTGCAATCACGATTCAGCGCTACAATGCCTTCGCCTTCCGTGGCAATCTTGCTCAGCCGGACCTTGACGAGTTATGGCCGTTCCAGACGTATTTAAGTATATGGTGACATTATTTTAAGAACCTGATCAAAGGAAGCGCGCTAAGGAGGAAGAGGAGGAGGAGGAGGAGGAGGAGGAGGAGGAGAAGAAGAAGAAGAAGAAGAAGAAGATGATGATGAAGAAGAATATGAAGAAGAAGAAGAAGAAGAAGAAGAAGAAGAAGAAGAAGAAGAGGAAGAAGAAGAAGAAGAAGAAGAAGAAGAAGAAGAAGAAGAAGAAGAAGAAGCAGAAGAAGAAACAGAAGAAGGAGAGGATGATGATCATGATGACGACGATGAAGGTCATGATGATGAAGAAGTAGAAGATGACGAAGAAGAAGAAAAATGTGATGATGATGTTGATGATGATGAAGAATAAAGAAGAAGAAGATTATGAAGAAGAAGAAGAAAAAGAAAAAGAAGTAGAGGAAGAAGAAGACGAGAAAGAAGACGAGGAGGAAGAAGACGAGGAAGAGGAGGAGGAAGTAGGAGAAGAGGAAAAAGAAGAGGAATAGGAAGAGGAATAGGAAGAAGAAGATGAAGAAAAAGAAGAAGATGATGATCATGATTACGGCGGTGAAGGTCATGATGATGATGAAGTAGAAGATGATGATGATGAAGAAAAAGGTCATGATGATGATGATGAAGAAAAACAGAAGAAAATTATGAAGAAGAAGAAGGAAAAGAAGAAGAAGAGGAAGAAGACGAGGTGGAAGAGGATGAGGAAGAGGGAGAGGAAGAAGAGGAGGAGAAAGAAGAAGGGGAAAAGGAAGAGGAAGTGGAAGAAGAACAAGGACAAGAACAAGAACAAGAATTGGGGAGAAAAGGAAATGGTGAAGTATCCCTATTAAATTTCGATACAATGATTCTGGTCATATATGTTACACTTACAGTAAATACCTAAACCAGTGAATTGTATATTTTGTAGGTTTTTCTTTCGGAAAGCCAGCGATGAATTCGATTCAGGTGTTGTTCACGAAGAGGTAACAGACGACAGTGCCATTCTGCCCCTTTGGGAGGGGAAGATTGTCGGCAAAATTGAACTGGTCCAGTAACGGCTGAGAACCGCATTTGAAAGGAAGAATTTCTAAGACGACACTCGATACCAAATTGAGAGATTATGGAGATAGGCCTACCAGATTTCTGATTTAATACTAGTAAGTGATAGTCTTGTAAGAATATCTTAGTAGTTTTGCTTGTGAAGGCAGAACTCAAATCTAGTATACATGATAGTATATTCCTCAGAGTTTTTAAAACTTTTTGTTGAAGCATCACTTTTAAAAGTTGCGAAATATTTGAAAATTAGTAATGCAAGTCCTGACAGCAAATGACAGCAAGTCTTCTATCTTGTTGAAGCGTAGCTGCAATGTTACTGTGTGTGCACATTTAGCCTACAACAAGCAGATGGATAGGGGGTTCCACGGCATGGGCGTCCGGAGGGAGGGCAAGGGGATATTTGCCCCCTGGATTTTACAAATATTAAAAAAATCTTTTGATTATTATGATTATTACAACAGTCCCAACACGGTTTTCAATGAAAAAAACAATTATTTATGTAAGTCCTTGACCATTATTTATTTTTAAAGTTATCACCTGTTCTGTGTTTGTAAATAGCTAGCTATTCTATGCAAAAACGTCATTTTTCTCCCCCTATAAAAATTTTGCCCCCTACAAAAATTCCTGCTGACGCTCATGTTCCACCGATGCAAAGTGCCATCCATCAATATAATTTATTGCATATTGCATCACTGCAGAGATTTAGCTGCACTTTCCATTTAGGATAAATATTATGGTAATCTGACGAAATGATTTAATGACGAAATGAGTTTTGAAATAATTTAACACTATTGGAATATGCTTGATACAAATAGCCAGGCTAAATTATCCGTTACGTCTGACTAATTGTTTTAAGTTTGTAACTTTGTTTTGAAATCTGTATAAAGTTTGTAATTTTCATTTGAGGGTGAAATAAAATAAGCTGAATCTTAAAACAGTTGGGTTTGATGATAAAAAATAACGAATTTAACAAATTAGACAAGTGTTTAGTCTACGGTAGGCCTAGTCTAAAAAGAAGTTTCCGAAAATTCGGAAAAAGTTGAATCGTTTTTTGCGCGCCTTCTCTTGTGAAAAAATATCTACCACTTTTGAGGTGTCAAGCTTCCTGGCATATTTATTTTCTATCAGCAACATTGCCAAGTCGCTCAGCCGCTCTTCTGACATTGTATTTCGTAGATAGTTTTTGATTAGCTTCAATTTTGAAAATGATCTTTCACATGTCGCAACAGTCAGAGGCAAAGTCAACAGCAACATGTAGGCCGAGGCACTGTACGCAGTGCAGACGTCACTGAATGTAGACGAAATAGCATAGTCTAATAGTCTACGAGTAACAGTTGTGCAATTTCGAAGATGGTTGATCTCGTTGACAACTTAGAACGAAAGCTTGAGCGAAATGACAACAGCTGAGTTGGAAAAGCAAGCGAGATGTCGGTATGATACATTCCTGCTTCAGATTCACCCAATAAAACTATTGAGTCGAGTCATTTGAGTGTGTAGTACTGTGTACGCTGTTGCTAACTTGTTGTACATGTAGATTTACTTTTAGGCTAAAATGACTCTACTCGCTGCCAGGGGCCCTTCTGACCGCCGGGGCCCCTTGTGCATTGCACAACCTGCACAACCGATTGCTAGGCCACTGATAGCGACTGATATCGTGATCCGTGTTCGTTTATCCCGCAGTGGGTGACTTGGGTCCATAACGAGCCATCAGATGTTATCAGCAGCTCTGCTTCTAGGTAAATCCCAACGGTTTCAGCAGCGTGAAACCTTAAAACTCAGACTTTTGTTACTTAGTTATCTAGACATTAATATCGCATCTTTTAAGTCAGTGGTTTTCAACCTTTTTGGACCAGGGACCCTTATTTTTTGTAGGCATAGCTCGCGGACCCAAGTTTAAAAAAATACCCAATCGGACCAAACGGATCATACAATTACAGGCGTAGGCCTACTATAATGTATAAGTAATGTATGAATTTGGAATTTACACAAACACAGCAAGTTAGAGAAACGTTGTGTTGAACGCTAGTCGATGACGTGATAACATGACACTAGAGTTAAAATTTTAAAAAATTTCTTAATAGCCGCAAAGCCTTTGAGAACATTACAGAAATATAGAGAAGAGGTTATATAGCTCATACATGCTCAACTGTAAAAAGCAGGATTTGTTAGGATTTGTTAGTCTCTCTTGCGACATTGTGGACCGTAAATAGGATTTGATGAGTTTCATTTTGCTGATCGAAGGTTCACAAGACGCTACTAAGACGGGCAAAGCTACAAACTCACAATTTTAAATTACATGGGGGGGGGGTCCATAGAGTAGTGGTAACATCACTGGCGTGAAGAGCAAGAGGTAGCGGGATCGCTTCCCGCAACCTCCTCAAATTTAGGTCCACTCAGCCTTTCATTCGCGAGATGGCGCGTTTGATAAAATGAGATGTAGGACGTGATGGGCGCCTTGCATGGCTGCCGTGTACAGTTAAATTCGACTCCTGTAATAACTTGTGATCATCCGTTCATACTGATTTGTAATCATACTGCGTTATTGTCAGTTTGAAGATATTAAACGAAGATTATTATTATTATTAAGAATTGGATCTGCATCATGACGAGTATCAAGCGTCTCAGTCGGAATTTCAAGTGCAGCAATGACGTCGGTGTCAAGCTGACCTTAAGTAGTTTTATTGTAAATGTAATTGTAATGTAAGTGCTTATTTATATAGCGCCTCTTCAAGAAAACTCATCAGATTATGCCAATTGTACAAAATAACGATCGAACAGAATGGTCGTCAACCGCCTGCAAACTTAAGGCATGAAAAGCAGAAGAAGCTCAAGTTCTCTGTCAAATTATGAACACTAGGAAACGGATGGAGGACATTCTGAACATGTGAGACCCTATAATATTATATTCTAACAGACCGCGAAAGTCGTATTCAAGCTGTAATAAACCCATGCAGACTAGAGAGGGAGAAATACCCTTGTGATATCTCTTGCAAAGTATGAAGTCTACTTGCTGATTGATTGGTAATTTATATTGCGCAGTTTAAACCAGTTCAAATGCGCTCTACCTAAATGCTCATGGATGATGCTCGAGTGGAGAGAATGACGTCATTGCTTGCGGCTGCAGGGCTTATTGTCTCTTCTGGAGGTCGATCGGATGCGTGGATTGTCCTCCAGGGCTTACGAGTAATCGACAATCCATCCCGTGGAGAAATATCCTGGAGCTACAAAAGTTTAACAAATAAACACAATTAATAGTATTTTCTATGTATCTTGGCACCAGAGCTTTTCAGGTGCTGGGTGGAAAGCCATACCATGTTCCCCGCATAGGCCTCTAGCTGCTATATGAAAGGCAATCTTCGTCCGTTAATACATTAACGCTCTGAACTAGGCCTACATATAAATCGATCGCTGTGAAGCTGTGTGCAATCATATGAAGGGTTTTCTAGCCGTTGGTCCCCAACTGTTGCTCTGTAGCTATAGTAATACGGATAATACACACATAAAGGCCTATATATAAATATATATAAATATATATATATGATATATCATATATATGATACAGCTTGGTGCAGGAGACTCAATTGGTGCTGTTGAACCGACTCTATAGCAGACTTAGTAAAGTTAAACAATGTCCAGCGCTGTTACACTATAGATTGAAGAGACCTCGGCCTATATGACATCCACAGAATACCAAAACATCTCGAACGCCAATATCCTTCCGAGTGTTAAGCAGTTGAAAGGCTTAAAAGATGTCCTTTTTCTGGGATCTGTGTAAAGTCCTGAAAACTCGTGATTATTAAACAAGGATATTAAAAATCCTGGCAAACTAAACAAGATCCTCAAGAATCCTTGGAAAACAAGCAAGGCCTTTTAATATATAGGCCTGCTGGGAATCAAACAACGTGAGTGAAAATCTGGGAAACAAAAAACAAGGCAAGAAAAAATCTTTGGAACGCTACAAAATCACAATTCTGGAAATTCATAGATAGTCAAAACAATCCTGGCAAACTATACAAAATCATAACATTTATGCGAAATGAACAAAGGCATAAAAATCTTGGTGACCTGAATAAGGTCATAAAATATTTTGGATGCTAAGCAGGATTTGATTATAAAAAGTTCTGGGAACTTGTTGATTGCTTGGTCATTTATATGTCATAAAACATCCTGGAAAAATAATGTCATCAAAAGTCCTGGGATGCCAAACAAGGTCATAGAACATACTGAAACCAAACAAAGCCATCAAAAATCCTGGGAAACCAAAAAAATGTCATAAAAACTCCCTGGAACACAACAAGTTGACCAACTCTCATGGAAAAACGGCTAAGATCATCAGCCATCCTAGGAAAAAACTAGGTAGTGAAAAGCCCTCAAAAACCAAACAAAGTCATCAAACATTCTTGTTAACCAATAAAGGTTGTCAAAAACGCTGATCACTAAAAAGAGTAAATAAAATTGGCGAAGTTAATATCCCCTCCTTATCCTATTTTTAAGCAATGAAGTTAGTCGAATATTAAGCACAATTTTGTTTACTTGGGTCTCTGTGTGTAATTCCGCCATTGTATAAATATTCTTTTTTATGATATAACATTTTTTAAGTTGCCCAGTCTTTGAATGACTTTTTCAAGATAATGAACAGAAGTTTGAATGAACTTTAAAATTATTCCAAAATCCTAATCTTGGAAAACAGTTTATAGTTTCAATTGTTCTGACCTCTTATTTTAGTTTTCAAGACTTTTGTGACCTTTATTTTATGGTTTACAAACATTTTATGACCATTACTTATGCCTACTTTTCAGCTGATGACCAATGTGTAAACTGTGTATACCTTATATTTAAGATCTTATCATGTTATTTGCACTTTAAAAGTTCATAGGAAAAACATTCACTCTAACCAGTTTGATGATAAACAACTCACATATTATGTCCCTATGAATATGATGTGCAGGCCCGGATTGGCCTCTGGATTCGCACTTGAAAAATATAATAGTCTATACGTAGGCCCTACATGTATATACAGAGTTTGACTTCTCGGACGCCAAAACTCTGACGGTATGCGCTCATAGGCAGATTGAGACACCCACGCATGGATAGCCGCCAGTCTGAAATGCTAGACAAAGTCATTGACAGAGATATATAAGCAGACAGTAGTCGTCGTCCGTAGTCAGTACTCAGTAGTTGGAGATTCTCGTCATTGAAGTCGTCGTCGCGAAGAGTGACTGATGCACATTTCACTGTGCCTTATTATCAGTGAAGACTAAAACTACTGAGCGTCGTTCAGTCGCAGGCCACCGCCGTCGCCACCGGGCCTCTGTCGGGGTATACGGCCGGCCAGACGCCCTAGCGTCCGCAACCATGGCACAGTCAGAACGTAGGCCTACACCTACATTACATGTAGGTTACTTACAACCATAGGCGTAATTTGTGGGGGGTACGAGGGGTACTCGTACCCCCACTTTTTGAACTGGGGGTACTGTACCCTCACTATTTATGCAATGTCAATCAATATTTTATCATTGTGCCTTCCCAGAGATGGTCTTCATGTGTAAAACGAAAGTGGAAAGAAATTGGTACCCCCCACTTTTTAGACCAAAGTTACGCCCCTGCTTACAACCCAACTTGTCAACACCACTTATATATATATCACAGGTATACAGCAATCATATTAAGCATCTGACTAAGAACACAGTACATATCTTTAAAATTATTTTGGAAACAGCGTAATTATGCAAATACGCACAAACACGCTAAAAAGAACCTGCTATCCTAAACATTAAACACTGATGTGGCCAGAATTCTCCTCGACACGTGATACGTGTTAACTCTGTTAACTCTGTTAACTTAACAGAGGGTAGCACTGTGGCCCCACTTATGCCCTACTACACGACAGGTTCAGGCTGCCTGTGACTCAACACCCAATACGTTGGGTATACGGGAGTGCTGGCCAAGCTGGTCCAGAAATTGACAAAACACAGACATCAACTGGATATTGATAGAAAAAATTCAGAATGAATTAATGCAAATCATCAAAAGTCTATAAAACTCAGAAAAATACAAAAACAACCAAAACAATTAAACGACTCAATTTCCTTAAATTGATATTATGTCAATTTCAACGCTTCTGATAGGTTAGGATAGGCGTAACAGAAAATAATTATATCAAGAGACCAATCATAGGCCTACGTATGCGCGTGTGTTTATGTACGTGTGCAAGAATGTATGTATGTATGTATGCATGAGTGTATTTATGTTTGTATCCAAGTTTCTATGAAGTAAAGTATGGTATGGTAGAGAATCTATTCCGATGACCGTTATCATAAATTCATAATACAAAGTTAAATCAATCACTGGTCGCTTCAACTTAAATCGTATTCAAAACTATATTTAAGTCCAATGGAAATAATGCAATTTTCTGCAACGTAAGGAAAGGCAAGATAAGACAATACTGTTTCTATTACACAAACTTATAACTGACGGCTAATAGAAAAACGTAGGTCAAAAGTTTAAAATGCAAGTATCTACAGCAAATATAAGAAATTCAGAGTAAATGTCTAATTAAAAATCCACATGCACCTTTATTAAGAGTGAAGGCATTGAGCCTGTAATACCAATGTTCCAAAGTCTTCAGTTTCATACCATGTTACACTACTTGAAAGTCTTTATTCAAGTTCTTAAAATTGTATAAAATAAGCGGTCTATAATAAATTCCACGAGTGCTGTAGCGATAGAGTATAGGACTAATTAATTGCTTGATTTTCGTACGGACTATTTACAGCCGAATAGACAGCAGCTCTGAACGCATTATCTTCTAGTAATTTAAGAATCCGTTGTCAAGTATAGAAACATTAATTGATTAGGCCATAGTACTCATTATCGACTGCCTTTCTGACAAGATCCAGGTTTCCTTGTTTGCAAGAAATTGAGCGATTTTTCTGGCATGATCAAACTCGTCATTCGAACCAATTCTTGATCTTTGGCACATCGCAGTAAAAATTCCATCTCATCTCAGTATCGATTATTAGACCGAAGTCTAAAAATTTTCAGAAGATTCACATTTTTTAAGATTCACAGCACTGTTTATAAATCTGGAGTTCACAGTTCAGCAGTGTTTGGACAACCTCATTCTGCAGTTAAATAGTGTGTAAAGTTCATGTCACATGGACTGCCTGGATGAAAGTCTCAGCAGCTGTGATGATAATCAGTCAGATAAACTGATTTAACCTGTCTATCAGTCTATACCAAGGTTAATAAGTCGTATGTTCGAGATGTGCAGAGTTTAATCGATGCAGAATTCACCCGTTCACAAGAAACTTGACTCAGATGCATCTGTTCTTAGCTGACTCCCCGTAATCTAAATGAACGGAGCAGGCGTTCTCTGGTTTGTCGGTAGACCTAAATTGATTTTCTTCTTTTGAATACTGTCATATATATATATATATATATATATATATATATATATATATATATATATATATATATATATATATATATATATATATGTTACAGGCAATTCGTAAAACCAGGGATTTTGTAAAATCCCTGAAATTTTTAGGTACTTTGTAAAATCCCTGATTCACTCAGGCACTTTACAAAATCCCTGAAAAAACCAGGGATTTTGTAAAATCCCTGAAATCAGAAGACGAAAATTTGACAGATTGCCTGAAATGAAAATGACGAACATAATCGAAGTTTATTACGCAAACAAACCCTATTTTCAAGGGATCGACAGTTTAAGATGGTATTTTATTTTAAGTTTAGTTCTCATGTTGTACAACCAGGAATTTTTTTTAAATGTCTGACAGTTTATTATGCATGTTCTTATTATATATGTTCTTCCCACCAGTAGGAATGATCGCAATACAGTTATCTGATGTCACTAACCGTTTTAGGACGTAGTACTGTCTGTTGGTCTTTGTTGTTGTATCCTTCATCGCTTCTTTCAGCTCATCAATCAAATCGAAATACATTTCCTTCTTAATCAGCGCTGTTTTCTTATCGGCATTGTACATAACAAGCAACTGTTCCATAAATTTTACCTCTGTCATATTATGCTCACTATCCATTTTGTTTAGAACTGACCTAACCAAAGGATAACCAGAAATGACATAGGCCTATAGTTCTTGCTGGGTTTTAATTTATAGCAAGGGTACTCGTCTGACCACAGTTAATCTCAGCCAATCGGAAAATATTTCGGTCAACTTCTAATTGTTGCGACGGCACATCAAAGAATTATAAGTAAATAGACAATCAAAGTTCTCTGAGTTCTGCGAAACAAATAGGGACAAATTTTTCAAACGGAAAGTGCAGTTGTCGAGCCGTATTGTTTACTAATTTGTGAAGTATCAACAACTTCAATTATCCTGCAACTTCAAAGTCTACTGAGTGCTGCAAGACAAATAGCTGCAAATTTTTCAAAGGGAAAGTAAAGTTGTCGAGCCGGATTGTTTATTAATTTGTGATGTATCAACAACTTCAATTAATTTGCAACTTCAAAGTTTAAATTTTTCAAAGGGAAAGTCAAGTGTCGAAACCATTCGAGTATGTCGTGTGACAGCAAAAACTGATGTAGCCTAGAACTGAACTTAAAATAAAATGCCATCCAAAAATGGTAATCGTTTGACTTATAACACTTCTGTGCATAATAAACTGTCAGACATTTTACAAAATTCCTAGTTGTGCAACATGAGAACTAAACTTAAAATAAAAAACCATCTTAAACTGTCGATCCCTTGAAAATAGGGTTTGTTTGCGTAATAAACTTCGATTATGTTCGTCATTTTCATTTCAGGCAATCTGTCAAATTTTCGTCTTCTGATTTCAAGGATTTTACAAAATCCCTGGTTTTTTCAGGGATTTTGTAAAGTGCCTGAGTGAATCAGGGATTTTACAAAGTACCTAAAAATTTCAGGGATCTTACAAAATCCCTGGTTTTACGAATTGCCTGTAACATATATACCGAATGCCGCAGTTCAGTGAGTACTGTAAAATTTCCCAGACAGCCTCGGGAAAGCCAGTTTTTTTGTTGGTTTAAACTTGAGTCGTGTAGCTTCAGTTAGTTGTTCGGCCAAGAGAGGCGACTGACTGTGTGTTCAACCTATGGGACTTGGCTGAGTTGGATCGAGTTACATGGCGGGCGCTGCCACTTTGTCGTAACTTCCAGAAACAGCCATTTTGCGTTTGAATAGATATCCGACGTAAGCATAGATATCTATCGAGAAAGAAAGATGATACACTATAGTAATAGACACGTACATACGTTAGAAGAGAAGGCTACGATTTAATTAACCGAGGTGAAATCTGCGAATTCTACCTCTTCGCGGTAAAGACAAGCTATATGCCGCTAACCCGCAGCTGAAAGAGATCAAGAATCCGGCGAGCGATAGGTGAGTCAGAAGGAGGTGAGTATGGTCGATGGTTCGATTCTCGGAGTCAGAGAATGAGAAGGAGAAGACGACGAGTTGCAGTGAGTTGGAGTTGTGGAAAAAGTCTCCCTGTTGTTGTTATCTACATCAGCAGCAACATCATCAGCGTTGTCATTGTCTACTGGAGCATTTTCGTTGTTATTGTTCATCTGACAGTCTGCGTTGTTATAGCTACAGTCTATGGCTACGACAGCGGTCGAGGGATCGGCGTCTGAGGTGGCGAGTGTAGCCCCCTGGAGGGGGTTGGTGGTGGTGGTGGTGGCGCAGTGGTCGGTGATGATGAGCGGAGGAGAGTCGATGTAGGGAGGCGGCCATCGCCTTTCCCTCGGCCGTGCCACTGCGTTGTTGAGCTGGTGATCTTTGTTGCATCTGTTGTTGGTGCAGCTGTTGCTAAAACACCAGACAACAACTGGCCTCAAATGTTGCGTCAGATTACAACAATTTATCTCACATTACTTTACCTTACTTGACTCTCTCTTGCCTTGCCTTTTCACCTCGAAATCAGAATGTGGGCCTACCATCTTAAGTAACCATATACAATTGGCATTCGCATGTTTTAATTGTAAGAGCCGAAATGTTCTACTCTACGGAGGCTATTGCACGAGTCGGTCGTTAGTCTAGCGATTCCGATAGAGTGCAAAGTTCTTGGTTGGAATACATAGCCATTCAGTCTTAAGACGACGGGTTTAGAGGACTGCATTGACGCGCTCTTTTTATATCCTCTCTCCAAGGCTATTCAACATTTACATTAACGACCTCAACATTAACAAAGGTCGTCGATGTAAATGTTGAAGAGCTTTGGTGAGAGGGTAGAAACCTGGAGTATAGGCCATTCTTCCATAATTGCCAAGGGCTACACTGGAACCCCGTATGCTCTCAAAAACGTCTTTTCCAAAGGAAGAATTCCCATCGAGGTAGAATCTTGTTAGCTTCAGCAATAGGCCATTCTGCCAGATCCTGCAACCGCACATGATAGTTAGCCGCCTTACGAAGGTCCTTGTTTGGTTTCGAGATGGCAACAATATTTGTCTGAGGCCGTGTTTTAAGAAACGCCTTCTCCAGATGATCCGTAGATCTAGAACGTTCAAAGCCATTTCATGGTCCCTGGACCAATTGAGATGCTTTTAGAAACCCAGACGAGATTTTGTCATAGCCCGCATTGGTTCCTAATTTATTTCACAGCTTCAAGTTGTGTGTGAAGTTCAGTAGCCATGAATTCTGATGGATTGTCACCTTCTGTCCTTTCTGACTACAAACTTTTCGCCACTCATCTCGAACCTGACATTGGTGTTGTTTCTCAATGGGCTGAAAGGGCTAAGTTACACAGACGAGTCAAGTACAGATCGCTGAAATGAGATGCTACAGAAGGATATTGATCATCAGATGATAGCAGAAGATTGCAACAGCTGAGGTACGACGATACATCAGAGATTGGAGACAAAACATCGTGAACCAAGTAATGGAACGGAAACTGATTTCTTTGGACAAATCCTTTTCAGGATGAATGAAACCAGAATGGTCAGACGGAGAAACACTGCAGTGAAGCGTGCGATCGACACCAACGAGCGACGAACCGACGGCCGTAAAGAAGAGAGAATAGGACCAAGACGTAAGCGGCCACATAAGTGTTCAGTTTCTTGTTTGCTTTAGGCTAGTATATCTTGCAGCCAGGACTGTAGTGGTATTAGGCCTATTAGAGTTGACGCTACAGGTTTGTTTTCCGAAACAAATTGAAGGTGAGTATATATACGCTAATGGTTAGTTTCCGAAACAAATTAGAGGTGAGTACAAAAAATCTTGTGAGGTGAGTGTACGGTCTCTAGAGGTGAGTACACGCTGTATACCCGCGTATGCCCTCGACTAGAGCCCTGCTTGCAGCATAATGTGCGTTCAGTGTGCAGTCCTCTAAGTCGTCACGGCATTGCATTGGAGGGCCTCTTGAAGATGTTAACCCCTCTGGTCAAATGTCAAACCCCACAGTCATGATTTAAAGATGCAGGCTAGGGTTATCAGTTTTAATCCACGCACCAAATACGATTAACAGTTCGAGTGTCAATGTCATTGATCGAAAAGCTTTGGCAGCCGAGCTACAGCGTTAAGGATCTTAACGAATAGCTTAAAAGTCAACCACCTCAGTCTTAATCGAATAGTCCAGTCCAAGAGTCAGTTTTAACTACTAATAACCTCACAGTCAATTATTCACAAATTGACCTTTAAAAGTCGGAGTTCCAATCAGCAGCAGTTATTTAAACACAGGCTTCCTTCAACCTATTGTCATTTCACATCCTGAATTCAGTCCTACCTGCTCAAAATTTCACACATCCAACTCCGATGCTACGTAAAGGTCTAAATTATATACCAACTCACAAATACTACGCATAGAAATCCCAATGAGAAGCTGTACGTGGCTGCTATATCACAATACTCGTATGCGACCCATCGTCGCTCCACCCATCGACGCAACTTGGTCCAGAGACCCTGAACAGCCATGCCATCTGTCGACTGTCGATCTGTTCGTTGGCAACACTTGTGCGCGTCAGCCAGACACTGGTGACTTCTCTAGTTTACTGCGCATTTGATTTTCTAACTGATGCAATTGTCTGGTTCTATTTTAAAATCATATAACGTAGAGAGCGCCTCGGATTTACTTCGCTCTTTGAGCGACGCTATATAAGCAGCAATTACGAATACAATATCGTGTCACATGCACGTCTATGTGTCACATCATGTGGCGTCATATACATTGTCACATGTGATCAGAAGAGTGATACTGACTTCAAGGCTGGTGTCTCTTCCTCCTCGTCATCCTCTTCTTCTTCGTCATCGTGGCGCTTGCGAGTTTTTGCGACGGTGGATCTCCGTTTGCGTCGCCAGAACTTGAAGCTGTGCGTCCGGACCATGAGGCACCAGAAGAGACCGGGAAGGATCAGAAGGAACCCGAAGCCAACGAACCCCATTCCGATGATCGTCGCAGAAGTCTTGACACCGATCGAAAACGTGATCGCCACCGGAACTGCTCCAACGACCGAGAACCCACTGCCCAGTCCGATGATCACCAATGGACCGCGATAGGCCGACCCTATGGACGGCATGACTCCCGCGTCCACGGATGGCAAGCGCCTTATTCAGATTCGCTCAACCAGCAGAGGTAGTTGAATAGAGTTTAGTCAAGCACAGGAGGTGTCTCTGATTGGTCAGTGGAGATACTTGCTCGCAGGAGTTGAGTCTAGATCTGACACTGTAACCACTTGGCGAAGATAAAGGCAATGTCTGTTACTGAAGATTTCATACAAACGTCTTCCACTGGAGATGCTTAAAGTTGCTTACTGGAATATAGTAGGCAAGATCTGTCACATGAGATACACTGAGAGTTTCAGTCGATAGGCCTATCTGTCACGCCAGGAACAGGCGTGTCACTGAAGATCTGAAGAAACCCTGTTGGGATTTTCAGACTAAAAGGGGAAGAACAAATGAGGGTTTCTGGGCAGATAAAGACTGGCCGGAGTTATCAAAGTTGTAGTCAGTCGATCGCCATGGAAACACTGAACAGACGCAAAAAACACTTTAAACTGCAGACTTCTGCTATTTTTATCTATCGATCTATCTATCGGTCGATCGATCCAGTCAGCCATCCATTCATCCGTTCATTCATCCATCAATCCATCCATCGACCCACGATGCCTGCATCCGTCCACCGGTTTATCCATGCATATGCATCCATGAATTCATGAGTCCATGCCGTCTATCCATCCATCAATCAATCAATCAATTCATCCATCCATCATCCATCCATCCTTCCCTCCTTCCATCCATCAACCAATCCACCCACCCATCCATCCATCAATCAATTCATCCATCCATCAATCCATCCTTCTGTCCATCCATCCATCCATCCATCCATCAATCCATCCATCCTTCCTTCCTTCCATCCATCAACCAATCCACCCACCCATCCATCCACCAATCAATTCATCCATCCATCCATCCTTCTGTCCATCCATCCATCCATCCATCAATCAATCAATCCGTCCGTCCGTCCATCCATATAGCCATCCATCCACACGCCTATGTATCCCAGAGGTTCCGGTTCTGCGGTTAATTTGTATCGTTATGTGGTCAAATACATTGAAAATTTTCCTCAGTCAATCCCCATTGCCCCTCTCTCGGGAGTTTGCCTGTCTGCCTTGGCCGCCTGCTGCCCGATCGTCTGCCTGCCTGCTTGATGACTATCGGTCGGCCCTCCGCCACGAGCAGTCAGCCAGCCAGCCAGCCAGTCAGTCGGGCGGTCATAATTCCTCGCGGGGTCGTTCGTGAACTGCAGCAGGGTCGGTGGCCGAGGCGCACATCCGGACACCTGCAGGCTCTGGCGGCGTTTCTCCCTGACTCGGCGGAGGACGACTTATTATGTCGATGCCTTTGCCGTAGCCGGATCCCTTCTGGAGTCCAGAAGACTGTCGCACCAATTGGAATGTGGTCAGGATATAGAAAACATTACTGCCCTGGTGATTCTTATTCTGTCTATTGTGATTGAAGATTGAAGTGTTTCCCAATGCAACATCAGGCTGCGATCACCGAGACATAAGCAAGTCAATTATGCAGCAGTCGGTCACAGAGTCTCACTGCGTCACCATCACACAAGCTACACCTTCTTCCATTGGTCTCATGTCATCAACCACACTGGCCTCATATTTTCACCCACACTTAACCCCACCACCTTCACCACCATATCGTCACCACCACCGCCACCAGCAACACCACCACCACCGTCAATACAGTCCTCACCACCACCGTCGCTGTCACCACCGTCACCACTTACAACGTCAATCAATTCACCATATTGGAAAATGGTGGCGAATAATGTAGCGCCGAGTAGCCTATTGGGAAATTGGCTTCTTCGCTGCATGGTTAACTTCACGCTGCGTCAAAAAATGGCGCGATAGACGCTGAACTAGCAATTCATTTAATCACTTTCTCTGCCTCACGGGAAGTCTTATAAATAACCGCTCCTGAGTAAACAGCCTGAAGGGGCGCTCTATAAATGTTCCTTAATAATAATAATAATAACTCTGGTCTTTAAATACTGAGACATGTCGTGCGCATCTGTCTCTCCGTACAGTAAGTCCCTTATAAGATTATCAGACAACTTAAAACTTATCTGTTTAAATTGTACTATGACTAGTGTATTTTCTGTTACGCGCTTTCGTGCAAGATGTCATTTTTAGGCGTGCTACAACTGTCAGACTATTATTATTATTATTATTATTATTATTATTATTATTATTATTATTATTATTATTATTATTATTATTATTATTAAAATACAGAAATTGTCTACAAACAGAGCACAATTTCGGGGCCGAACGTCAAAAGTATTTGTTAGGTGTTACTGGTAAGATCTAGGCCACGCCATAGGACATACATAGTCAGATGACGGACTTTGTAGATTAGTTTTATTTAGAGTTTCAGTTCATAGTTGCATCGGAGCTAGTACCCGGCGCCGCCGCCGCCGCCGCTAAGCCCTCAAGTCGAAACCAGTCGCTAAGCTACCGACTTCTAGTGACTTCGTTCACTTAATGTTTGCTTATTGTTTTAATTGCGGTTTCCGAGTTTCGATTTGATGAAGACATCAGCAGCAGGACAGGAAAGTTATAATAAACTGCGAAATTATATGAACATTTCAAAAGGTCTCTTGCGAAGTTTGACGAATGTTATGTTATTGGAGACGTACGAAGAAGGCTGGCAGCAAAATGGGCCAACAGATACGCCTTGGGCAGGCTAGAATCGTACATCCTTCTTCGCCCAATTGCAGGTCGGGGTGGCAGCACTGGGATGTGGAGAGGCGGCGGTGCATGCGGCAAGAAGTTTCGTCACAAACATGACAGAGGCCGAGGTATTTGTGAAACTCTATTTTGCAAACGCCTTCAACACCTTGCGCAGAGACATCATGCAGCAGACGGTGTACGACGCCATCCCTGAGATCTACGTCTTCACACACCAAACATACTCGGTGGAGACTCAACTGCAGTTTGATCTATGCGTGGTTCGTTCGCGGTTGGATCCGCAGCAGCGTGATCCCTAGGGGTCTCTGCTGTTCTGTCTGCCTCTGAAACTCGTACTGCGTTCATTACACTTCGATTTCAGACTTGGCTACTCTGACGACATTTTGCTGGGGGGCAGGAGGGAGGATGTGGCCTTGATTACGAACTTGGAGGTTTCGCTGGGTTAGGCCTGAATAAACAGAAATGTGAGATTTATTCGGCGAAGGCCCCGACGGGCCCAGAATAAATTCGAGGAATTCGAGCGAACGGACGGAGTGTCCTTGCTCCTCTTACGGGCCCCATTGTTCAAAGGAGGGGCCTTCGATGGGGCGCTGCTCGCACACAACGAGACTTTGGAGCGGGCGTTGACGGACCTGGCCTGTTTATGCTCAGGCGGCCCTGATTCTGCTTCAGGCAAGATTTGGGGCGGCAAAGGTGACCTACCTGTTGCGAACCGCCCAATGCTTGGACATCCACTGCTCGAGAGAATGGACGACCTGTAACGCAGAGGGATATATAAGATGCTCAATGTGAATCTCAACGACATCCAATGGCTACAAGCAATTAGGGAAAGAGGGCTCGGGGTGAGAAGGGTTTCGACGCTGACAACTTCCGCCTACTTGACATCAGCCGCGTCGACCAGACCACTCTTTGGCGCCATCCTGAACAAGAAGCAATGGATAGATGATCATCTCGACGAGCAAATGGTAGCCCGAATGAACATCTTACCGGGCGGCGCAGAGCCATCCTGGAGCAGGCATAAGGTGTGGAATCGTCCGCTGATTGGGGTTGATAAAGCCACGGTGAGGGCAGCCTACAGTGATCCGGTCAACAGGGCCAAGCTGCACGGGGTGACCTCCCCCATGCAGGAGACTGATTGTCAGCCATCCCTCTGATCTTCTGCGTATTGGATCTGACCAATGAAGCGGTCGATGTGGCCGTGGGGCTGCGTCTGATTCAAGAGGACACCACGGGTTGGTGAGCAGGTGATCGACAGGAAGAACAGCCCGTCACTTTGCGGCCAACGGCCTGGTGTGGAGGGTACTCGTAAGCGGACATACCTAGCTCAAAGGAACCTTCGGGCCATATTTGAACAGATGGCAAAACATCTTTAGTTCACCGTGGCTTTATCCATTGCTCTTTGTTCTGTTCTAATCAGGCCCGAAGTTTCCTTTGAGCTAGGTGTTTTGCAAAATAGTTTCACAAATACCTCGTCCTCTGTCATGTTTGTGATGAAACTTCTTGCCGCATGCACCGCCGCCTCTCCACCTCCCAGTGCTGCCACCCCGACCTGCAATTGGGCGAAGAAGGATGTACGATTATAGCCTGCCCAAGGCGTATCTGTTGGCTCATTTTGCTGCCAGCCTTCTTCGTACGTCTCCAATAACTATTGGCCTAACAATCAACATAACATTTGTCAAACTTCGCAAGAGACCTTTTGAAATGTTCATATAATTTCGCAGTTTATTATAACTTTCCTGTCCTGCTGCTGATGTCTTCATCAAATCGAAACTCGGAAACCGCCATTAAAACAATAAGCAAATATTAAGACGAAGCTACCCTTGTCCCCTGGGCAAGGGGCAGATATAGCGCCTGGGACATCACTGCCATCCACAGTTGTGAGGTTTTCTATCTGCACCTATCCTCATTTGCACCAGGAGGGACCGCGGAACACGCTGCGGACCGCAAGATCGGCAAATGAGCCACGCTCCCTGCTTCACGTGAGTTCGGGCCGATTGCGGTTGAGACAATGGGCCCCATGAGCCGCGCGGGCCGTGAATTCTTTGTTGAGCTGGGCCGTCGTGGAACCGTTGTCTCAAGTGATCCAAGGGGGACAATTGATCTCTTCCAGAGATATCTATATGCATCTAACGCTTTAACGCCATTGCTCTTAGAGGCACCTTCACACCACACCTTGGAGACGAGGATGGCATTCTTTAACCTTAAACACACTTCTGTCATAATATAGTTTCTTAGAGAATGAGGGTTTTTCATACCCAGGGTAATAATAATAATAATAATAATAATAATAATAATAATAATAATAATAATAATAATAATAATAATAATAATAATAATAATAATAATAATAAACCATGGGCCCGATTAACAATGAGGGCTTGGCCTTTCTTTCTGCTCTAGGGCAGAAACTCAAAACTGTTACGGGGGACGTTCGCGAAACGTCTTTCTTGTTTCAACGCCTTGCGCTCACGATTCAACGTTTCAACGCGGTGGCCTTTAGGGTGCCTTCAACAACTTGAACCTAGACGAATAGGGCCCATTCCAGACAAATCTATTTTGTAAATAATGTTGAAGTCCCTGAGGGATCCTGCATACCTCGGGGCAAAAAAATTATAAATAAATAAATAAATAAATAATAATAATAATAATAAAAATAATAATAATAATAATAATAATAATAATAATAATAATAATAATAATAATAATAATAATAATAATAATAATAATAACAATAATAATAATTAACCAGGCGAGACTGAAGGCCTCGCAGTTACCGCACGCCTCGGACTGGCTACACGCCCTGCCGATCGCTGCTCGCGGCCTCAGACTGGATGACGAGAACATGAGGGTGGCGGCCGGCCTACGATTGGGTCTGGCAATCTGCGAACCGCACAAATGCGCATGTGGCGCCTACGTCTCGTCCAGAGGCGCGCATGGGTTGTCGTGCTCACTGGGGTTCGGGCGACAAGCTAGAGACAGCAACATCAACGACCTCATCCACCGCAGCCTCAACAGAGCCGGCATCCCGGCAGTCAAGGAGCCGTCCGGCCTATCCAGGTCGGATGGTAAGAGACCGGATGGCCAGACCCTAATTCCGTGGAGCGGCGGGCTGTCCGCATTGTGGGACGCGACGGGGGTGGACACGGTGGCCGCTTCACACATCACAGAAACGGCGGCCGCGGTAGGAGAGGCGGCGGAGGTGGCTGCTGCGAGAAAGCACATAAAATACTCTGAACTACAGAAGAGATACATCTTCATACCAGTAGCGGTGGAAACCTTCGGTCCCCTTAACAGAGAAGGCCTCGCCTTTCTATCTGAAATTGGTCGCCGGCTGTCGAAAACCACCGATGACTCCTGCGAAACAAACTTCCTGTTCAAGAACCTATCGGAGATGGTGCAGCGTTTCAACGCAGTAGCTTTCCAAGGCGCCATGTCAAAGCTGCCCGGAGCCAAAGAGCAACAAACCCGACGATATCCATCGCCTTCTTAACGGAGGCAGCGGCATGTAACTCGATTTTCTGAGTGAACAGAACCTAGACATGACTTCTCGGATAATAATAATAATAATAATAATAATAATAATAATAATAATAATAATAATAATAATAATAATAATAATAATAATAATAATAATAATAATAATAATAATAATAATAATAATAATAATGATAATATATATTATATATTATTATATTATATTTGTATTATATATTATATAATATATAATATATAATAATTAGATAATAATAAACAAACCGAATTGACTCACAAAATCCGATAAATCTCACGTTTTGCGAATGAGTCAAAAACCTTGTAAGGGGCAGGGCGTTTGCAAGGTGCGTTGGTCGTCCTTTAAGACTCATGTCTCTGACGGATCCATTCACCGGCACGGATCTCGATCCGCTCCGTGTCCGGGCTCTGACCAGCCACCGGCGTACGGCCCTACAAAATCTGTGACAGCAACGCAATCCTTTTCTGCCACGAGCGGACAGATCGCTTCCTCACCGGGGTTGTCAGCAGACGAACCTAGTCTCATCATTAAGAGAATCATTAGAGCTGCAAGACCATCTTGTGCTCCATTACCTGACGCCCCGCTCGCCTGCGATGTACCAGAGGTCGCGAGAGCAGCAGGACATCCTAACCTTCTAGAGGTGCCAGGTCGTGCGCTGGCCGCCTCCTCACTGAAATCATTGAATCCATCCTACTGGACCCACAGAGACTCGATAGTGGGAGCTGGGATTTTGGAGGCGCCCTTGAGAGGTGGCCAGCGCCGCAACCTCACGCAGCAGGTCAAAAGAGATGGCTGAGCCTGGACGAGACCGTCTCCTCGCCGTCAGCGGAAAGCCCAATCATCAGAAGACTCCGACCTTGAGCTCGGAGGAGGCGTTGGAGGTAGCCGCAAAGCTGGAGGACGGTAACATCACTGCGGCCCCCCGTATCCTCTGCTCAGATGACGTTCCGGCACCCATCAACGAGAAAACATTGAAGCTCCTGCACCAAAAACATCCGGCTCCACCGCTCGACCATCCAGCCACCCTCTGCCCGACCTCGACGCCTCTCCAGACCACCGAGACGGAAATACGGTCTATGCTACGCTCTTTCCCCATGGGTTCATCGGGAGGTCCGGACGGCCTAAGACCCCAACACGTGACGAAACTAACGAGCGACCCGGATGCGGGACCCGGTGTGGTTGGGGCTCTGACGGCGTTCGTTAATCTCTTACTCGCCGGCACCTGCCCGCAGAAGATGCGCCCCGTCCTGTTCGATGGCACGCTCTGGCAGCCTGAGATCGATAGCTATAGGATACGTTTGGCGCAGACTGGCATCTCAATGAGCCAACGCATACGCCATTCCGAGAATTACGCCGTACCTTTGCCCCAGGCAGTTGGGAGTGGGCGTCCCCGGAGGCTGGGAGGCGGCGATCCACGCCACCAGACGTTTTCTTGCCAACATGGGCTCGGAATCTATGATAGTCAAGTTGGACCTATCACATGCATGTAACAGTCTACACCGGGACAGTATGTTGGCATCGGTCATCGAGATAATTCCGGAACTAACCGCATGCTGCTACCTAGCCTACGCCGAGCCCTCATTCCTCTAATTCGGTCGATTCACCATTCTCTTGCAAGAGGGCGCACAGTAGAAAGACTCATCGGGTCCCTGCTTTTTTGCTTACCCCTCCAGCCGATTCTGGCCCTGCTAGGATCACCTTTGGCCTTCGGATAGCTGGACGACCTCACCCTGGGCGGCAGTCCTGAGGAGGAGGAAGCGTTCAACCGCGCCAAGTGCGATCTACTCAACGCCGGCCCCGGGATCAGCGCCGAGAACTCTGATGCAGTTTGTCCGAGTGAGCCCATCAACAGACACACTTCTGGGGCCCTGCTTATATCAACGGTGGCCCTCTCCTCTAGCCTCGACACCTGCGTGGCCGACCTCAGGAGGGCGCTCGACAAACTCCAACAAATCGACAGACAGGGTGCTTTGCTGATTCTCAGATGCTCCCTCAGTTCGCCGAGGCTCAGACACATATTGAGGAGCACCCCCTGCCACGACCATCCGCGCCCGGGGATTACTATTAGCTGCTACGGGTAGGGGTCGGCCGGATATTTAACGTCTCGATGAGCGACGACCAGTGGTCCCAAGTCTCTCTTCCGATAAGGATAGGGAGATGGGGAGTCAGAAGGGTGTCCTCGCTGGCACATCCCGCCTTCTTGGCTTCGGCCGCGGGCACCCTCCACACCAAGTCCCTCATCTTGGGTACTGTGTCGGTGATACTTTTAAAATTTTGATCGGTTAAGTCTTTAAAACTGGGTTACTCAATTGTTGAGTTGGCAGACGCTGCTCGTAACTTAGGCATTATTTTCAATTCCACCATGCTCTCACTGGCCATGTAAATAGAATTTATAAGTCATCATATTATGTCCGGGGTGGAAATGGGGTGGTATGCGTCTCCAAAAGCCTCTACCACCCAAATGCCCACCACGCCACCTTCACGTGGTAACCCTGTTGAAACAGAGTGCGTGGTGGACGACCGAGCCCTCGCCGGGATATGCGAGCCCAGAGACAAGGAGTCGGAAGGACGGACAATGAAAGACATCGACGCTTGGAGATGGTGTCTCCTTAAAAACACCGAGAGGAAGGCAACGGGAAACCACCTCTCTCAAAACGCACAGCGAAGAGAGGAATGGCGTCATTTGAAATGGAAACCTGCCGAAGGGCAGAGAACTTAAAGAAGAAGATATTATATCTATTTGTGACATACACACAATTACGCAGAATTAGGTGTTATGTACCCATGTCTGCAAGGATATCTCTCGCAAATGCACTGGTATCCAGTCACCAAGATTATTTTAACTCGTTTCTTACTGGTACCAATAAGTCGAATTTGCTGAAACTTCAGAGAGCTCTGAAGTCTGAACGCTTTGGTTAGAGCAATATCAAATACATCCAAATATGAACTTATAGTCCTTGTACTTAAATATTTGCATTGGCTTCCTATTCAGAAAAGAATTTGTTTCAAATTAGGGCTCATAGTTTATAAAACTGTGAACTCTGGCCAGCCACAATCCTTCAAATCCGTTCTTAATCCCCAGACTTATCATTATTCAACGAGGTCATCTCATTATCTTAGCCTGGTCATACCTAAATCAAGACCTTACGGTAGACTGATCTTCTGGATATTGACCTGATCACGGTTTGGTTTTAGTGTGCTATAATAATAATAATAATAATAATAATAATAATAATAATAATAATAATAATAATAATAATAATAATAATAATAATAATAATAATAATAATAATAATAATAATAATAATAATAATAATAATAATAATGTGCGTTTTCAGTTCTAAAATGATCTAGAGTGATTCAGCGGAGCAGTTGGAGACAGACATTCAGTCAATCAATCAATCAATCAACTAGACATTTATATAGCGCGCTCTTCAAGGCAACTATTCAGAGGCGCTCCCAGCCCAACCTCGACGAAAGAGAACAGTCTTAAGAGCAGAGAAGAAAGAGGCGGACGAGTCTCGAGGAAGAGACCGCAGCTCGACCGGAAGGCCATTCCAGATAGTGGGACCGACAACAGAGAATGCTCGCTGTTGCATGGTTGCAGTGCGAGCGAAAGGAACATGTAAGTCGCCGCGGGCAGTGGAACGGAGTAAACGGCGACCAAGAAGTGCGGAGGCCGGAAAGCAGAGCTCACGCAGATATAAAGGAGCGCGTCCAAGCTGACACTGCCAGACAATAGTAGCAACCCGGTATACAATGCGTTGCGAAAAAGGAAGCCAGTGGAGGACGTCACGCATGTAGTCAGACACGTGACCAAACTTAGGGATGTTCCCAACGAGGCGCGCAGCAGAGCGTAGAACGCGTTCAAGGCAGTGCAGTCGAGTGTTAGGGAGACCAATGTAGAGAGAACAGCAGTAATCAAGCCGACAGGTAATGAAGGCATGGACGAGGGTAGCTGCATACTTGGGTGAGATGGACAATCTGGACAGACAAGAGACCGGCAGACAAAGAGAGACAGGCAGACAGAGCGACTTCAGCCAAGATAGTGTCCATTGAGTGAGTAGTAGGCCTAGATCCGAGTCTATTTAATTAGAAGGCAGAATAAGTGATCTTAGATTTGTACTCTCTTCTAGGAATAGTGTGACCAGTATGACGCAGACCTTCTGCTGTAATGTAATGTAAACGGTGATTTGTTGACGCCTGTTCAGGATGATAAGTAGTTGGCATCAGCTGCAGCAGCAGCAGCAGCAGCAGCAGCAGCAGCACCCTGTGTATTATGCGGTCATGTTCTCGGTGCATCTATTCCTAGCATCAACATCTGGTC